>JANAVB010021798.1:32340417-32675417 GCA_029216955.1 Iris pallida
TATATATATATATATATATTATAGTATATATATTATATAACATTTGTATCTTGATATTGATCTAATACCTTGGTACCCTAGTCTACTTTGTGATAGACTATAGTTTGACCTAAAAATTGACCAAATAGGCCTATTGAACTTGTGGACTAGAGTTTGACCAAACCTAGACGGTTGACCTAGTTAGCTAGACAGTTGACCTAGTTTGACTAGAATGTTGACCAGAGTTGACTTTGACCTAGAATCATGTAGATTGTATTGTAAACTTCATTTATTCTATATTGAACATTTTGTAACCTATGTTGCTCTAAATAGGACTCAGTTACTCCGGTTTGGACATCTGTATCACCAGTCGCTCAGATATCAGGCGAGTACATGCTCTGATCATTTTCATACTGTTGGACTTATGTTCTTGCTCTAGACTACTTTTCTTAATGCTGACACATTTTCATACGAATTAGTACTATATGGATCTTTCTTGAGATGTTATCCCCTTATAGGGTGCATCGTGTACTTCTATGTTATGTGCTTTTCACGTACATCATGTACTCCTTATACTCTCATTATTCATGTACACTCATGTGCTCTCATGTACTCTCATGTTCACATGTGCTTCATGTATAAAACAATCATGTACGTAACGTAACTTGAATGGATCCTTGTGTATTGATTGGGGACGGAGGAGTAGAAGTGGTTATGTGGTTAAATCCCAAGTAGTGTAATCATATACAGGTCTGTTATACCATCACGTATAATGGAGTTACCTTAGCATAATCATGTACAAATCTAACTTGATTATATAACCATCTTGTGCTCTAAATCACTTATATTATTTACAGTTCTTACTTTCATACATATTTCCTGTACTCAGATTTATCTGTTTTTACTACTCATGTACATCTCTTACAGCGTTTTTTGTATTTTATTCTATTGCTTGTTCTACATTTCCTGCCATGATGTGAACTGCGTGAGAGTTATTTATTCGCTCATGTCCTGACTGGACCTGTTGAAAATATTATAGAGAACGAAGAGGATTTCTGCCCCCACCTACTATGAAGCTGGTATAGATGACACTTGTGACTTGGACCCTCAGGAGGATCCAGCAGTTGCTGAAGATACTACCCTATTGCCTAGGCTAGACTGCTAGGCTTTATTTTTATGTTATTTGTGTTGTCTTTCGAGATATATTATTTGAGATGTTGAGATTTGGTGTTGTTAAACACAGACTTATTTCATTTCTGGATTGTATCTCATTCTGTGGATTTTATATCTATCTTATCGTGCCATTTATCTACCTCTAGTTTATGTGATTGAGTTGTATCCTCGGAGATTGCCCTCTGTTTGGAGAGTATATTATATTGTGTTTAGTTATGGTTGTGACCTAGAATAGCGTTCTACTGTCGACACTGCGGCGTAGGCTGTACGTACCCACGTACTCGTGCCTTCAAACCGGGTGCAGGTCATGACACCCGACTTCCCTACCATTTTTCTTCCCGAATACTCGACCAATTTGTGATCCGCAAATTTCTACAAAGAGCCAGTATAACCCTCTAGGAATCCCAGTTAATAGATTTCTTTGTAAGTAAACACTTTGTCCAGAAAATCGACAAAAAGTTCATCAAAAAGCCTGTTCAAAAATAGGACATAAATTAATCCAAACACCCCACTTGGAAGCCAGAATTAGGACAAGATATTTAGAATTTTTGAAAACAAACTAAAGATAGTTTTAGACAACCTTTGTAACCCGCTTTCCGAAATTATTAAATTTTGGTATTTTCTGGTATTTTAATATTTTAGAAATAAATTATTTTCAGCTTACTTTGTGGACTAGTAATTTTCTGATTAACAACAGTCTCTTTATAAATTTTTATGAAAGAAACTATTGTTTATTAATTATTTAGGAATTGAGAAGAAGACTCTAGCAACTAATTGGAGTGTTCTCCAAGAATCCTAACAAACTCTAACAACCCTCTAACAAACTTGTGGGCCTAGTTTGGAATAAACTGATTTTCTGTAGTAATAAAATTATTTTAATTCTTGTAAAATCTATTTTTCTCAGCTCTATTAAGGGTTTTTTCTATGGGCACAACAAAAAATGCTTGGGGGCAGCCCTTACTTGGGGGCAGCCCAAGAAGGTGGAGAAATTGCTAGGGGGCACCCAAAACTTGCTAGGGGCAGCCCAACCCCCCAAACCATTCATTTCACTTTTATTTCCTTTTTACACTCTCTCTCCTCAAGAAGAAAAAAAAAACTCTCTCCCTCTCCCTCTCCTAAAACCCTAATTTCTTTTTCTCCACCACTCCATTCTCAATCCCTCCACCAAGATTTCTTCCACAACCTTCTCGGAGAGATGACACGCAAGTAAAAGCAACCGGAATCCAGGTACGTTCTTCCCTAATTTCTTCGTGAATTTTGTATATTCGAAACCCTAGAATTTTTTTAATTCTTGAAAACGTTTTGATAAAATAGGTTTATAATCTCTTTCACGTTCTCTTCCTAAATTTTCGAACACAAGAAACCCCAATTTAATGTTAAAACCCTAACCCTAGAATACGACAAACTGGGATGTCGTTGTGGAAGTTCGGTTCTCACAACAATAGGACTGCCAGGCATGTGGCAGTCCTAATGAAAATCAGGACTGCCACAGTCCTGGCAGTCCTCTTGTGAAAGAGGACTGCCAGGGCTGTGGCAGTCCTGATTTTCATTAGGACTGCCTCATGCCTGGCAGTCCTACTGTTATGACATATGGGGGTGGATAACTGCATGTTGTATCTATTATTTAATAAGTGTATGTTGTCATGCAGTCCACCGGCCGCTAACAAAAGAATACGGCCCACCACGTCAAAGCGGGAGGAACGTGCGGGACGTCCTCTCAAGCGTCTGATAACAATTTTCGAACCGGCGCCCCAAGCTCGGTCTCGGACATCACCACCGGCACGTCAAGCTCGGTCGAAGCAACGAGCTCCTACTCCTATGCCTCCTTCCGATGACGACGACGACGTGCCAATTGCCCGACTCCTATCACGTCAAGACGATTCTGCTCCATTTGAGGAGGTCGGTCCTTCTGAGGAGGCCGGTCCTTCTCAGGAGGCCGGTCCTTCTGAGCCGCCTGTCCGTCTGCCCGGTTGCTCAATGTTGGTTTTTTTCGAGAACCACATTGTGTATGAAATATGGAAGAACCCGGTATGTATATGACGTTTGTAAGCTACCAGTTTAGTATACTATATATCTATGTATATCATAATTGATATGTTTTTATGTTATTCGATATACAGAGGACATATCGTATCCTTAGGGCTGTGAGTCACGGGAAGAAAACTGTGTCTTGGCAGTTTACAAGCTTATCGCAGGCCGTCCAGAGCAAAATCATACCGAGCAGCTTGCACAATTTGGCACAAAATGCCTATCGGACAATGGATAGTTCCCTCATATCAGCCTTTGTGGAGAGATGGCACCCGGAGACCAATATATTTCATCTTCCAACAGGGAAGATAACCATTACACTTGACGACGTCTACCGGATATTGGAGCTGCCAGTAATCGGGCGCGTAATGACCAAGGAATATTACACGAATGAGAAATCCGTGAAATAGTACGAGAAGATCGTCAACTTCGTCTCAAATCACCTTGGAGTTCGAGCTACGAGTTTTACAACTCTACCAGGCTTCAAGAAGTCGTATGGAATTCCTCTATCATTTCTAGTAGACCAGTTCATGGATATGGAGGTGGATGACGATGATGATGATACGGTCGACGCGGTGGCCCGTGCGTATATGTTGTTCGTCCTCGGAACGATCGGTATTTCGGAAAAGTCCGGAACGTCGATACATGCTAGGTACATGCTCAACTTATCTGAAGTGGATGACTTCATTGATATATCCTGGGGAAGCGGTATCCTAGCCAATCTTTACCGCGAGCTCGACATTGCATCCCGTGTTGGGAATAAGACAATGGCCGGCTGTCAGACTCTGCTACATGTAAGAAAACTTCTAACAATTTAATCTTGTATACTTCAATTTGTTGTTTAATTTTTTACTATTCATTTATAAATTGAATAGGCATGGATATACGAGCACTTTTTGATGCTTAGACGGGCTGACTTGAACCCAGAGTATGTTGAACATCTTCCTAGAGTGTGTCGATGGAGGCCATCCCAGCTGAAAACCAAAAATTGGCAAACACTGGCTTCCATTCGTGAAGTATTAGACAATTTGGTGCCGGAAGAGGTACTAACTTTTGACTAACTTTTTTATGTTAATTTTGTTTTGTTGTTAACTGTTTTCCTACAGATTTTTTGGAATCCATACCGGGATTTACGTGAGCTGAATCGTGAGGTCCAACCAGTATCTTTATTTCATGGCATTGTAGAAGCATGGAAAATAATAAAGAAATATCCATGCGGCCAGGAAACCCCATGCGGCTCAGAAAGTCCATGCGGCTCAGAGAACCCATACGGCTCAACGTGTCTATACGGCTCTGTGATCTCCATGCAGTTCAGAAGAAAGGACACGTAGCATACAAACAACTCTTTCCTTACTGCATTAATTGCCTTGACGGCTGAGAGCTCTGACAAGACGATAGCCCTGATACAAAGACGTAATTATGACTCTGTCATAATGACAGAATCCTAAGGAAACGAAGGAGATCTCTGACATAATCCCCGAGATCCAAAAAATGCCATGCAGCCTAGACACGTGGATAGTTATATGCGGCTCGAGCGGAGACTCCCCATACGGCTCAGGCCGAAGTTGCCCTATGCGGCCCAGATCGAAACAGCCCTATGCGGCTCAAGCGGAGGCTCCCCCTATGCGGCTCAAGCAGACGCTCCCCTATGCGGCTCACGAGGACCATCTTCATGCGGCTCACGAAGGAGTTACCCGTTATGCGGCCACTTACGTCCATGCGGTCCAGATTATCATATGATTCGAAGTTTCGGGGGCCACTCCCCAACAGCCTTAACACGTGGCCGGGCTTATGCGGCTCAATCCTCATGCGGCTCAGATCCCCTCAGTAGCTCCCAGGACACGTGTTATAAAGCCAATCAATTTCCCAGATTTACTGCAATCAAAGATTGGGTCAAATCCCAATAATCTGTGATACGTGGCAGAAGAATGAGTTAAACTTATTCATTCAGATTCGCAGACATCAGCAGATCATCATAAGGGAGATTTATTCCAATCAGCATTAATTACTGAGAGGATTTGGCACAATCTATATTAATGGCCCAGATTTATTACACTCAAAACCAATGGCCTATATTGATCAATCAACAGGCCATCGCCACTTTAAGGGACAATCATTGTAAACCCTAATGATGGCATTCCTTTCTTATAAATAGCAAGGTTCCATTCCCTTACGACGAGGACCCTTTTCGAGATCAGAGAGCACCAGAATACTTGGAGAGAAAAAGCAGAGAGAGAGCAAAGAGAGCATTTCTTCAACGCCAAGCAATCTCTGGAGCCAAGGCTGCATACCGATCGTCCAAGGAGTAAGACAGAGCGGCCGTCGCTTTCCCGAGCCTCTATCGTCACCCCCCAGAATCTAAAATAAACAATTGTACTTAGACTGCTGTACCTAGATTTTCGTCCCTAGGCTTTCTTTGTACAAGCAAGTTTGTAACGTGAAGTAAAAGTCCAGTCCTCCGATAATTGTTCTGCTCTTTTATATTTCATGGCAAACACGATGGCGACTCTGTTGGGGACAAACTTCTCCACGGCTGAGGAGTTGGTGACGCAGTCGGATGCAGCCAAGCTTGGCTCCACGCAACAGAAGATGGTCGTCCGTTTCGACCAACAGGCGTTTGAAGAAATGCTCTCTGAAGGAAGTGTCAGCCCGATCCAGAAGCGAACCCGCACAAAGAAAGCTCGTTGCGAGTGGAGGCCAAAATCATTTGCTCCTCCACAAGCTCTGGACGGGATACTCTCTGCTACCCAAGACGGCGAAGACGATTCTCATACGGCTCCACTTCGAGCCGTAGAGCACTCTGCTGTCCCCAAGTCCGGCAGAGGAAAGCACTACGATGCTGGACTTGCAGGGACAAAGAGCGACTCTATGCGCCCCAAGAAGAAGCCGAGCACTCCTGTGGCCAAATCTGCCAACCACATACAGGAGGCTCATACGGGTGAATCTACCAGCCGCATGAAGAAAGTCTATGCGGCCAGATCATCCAGCCGCATGAAAAAAACTCATGCGGCTGAGACTCCCAGCCGCATGAAGAAAGCCTATGCGGCTACATCTGCTGACCGCATGAAGATTACCGATGACGGCAGCATGACGCCTACCCCGCGCGGCTCTGTCTTCGACCGCCTATCTTATGGTCCTGATCTCTTGTGCTCCCAAGAAGAAATATCTGGCTCTCTCCAGCATCACCTAGACTCTTCCTACTATGTGCCTTTATGTACTAGAGCGAAGAAGTCTAGGGCAGCACGAGCTTGGCACGCTCGGTCTGTTGATCCTGTCTCTGATCATCTGAGCGTCCCGTATACCGTTATGCGGGCCTTAGATGGGAAGTTGTACATAACCACTCGAGTCCAGCCCCCAGCGGCAAACGGACAGAGAGGTGCGCAAAAGTTTCCTAAAATCCAGGGAGCAAGCATGGTCGATCCAGACCCATCTGACTTGCGTGAGGCCATCCTCCACAAACGCAAGGAAAGAAAAGACGCATCGGGGTACAAAGAGTCCTCCCACGGACGCCACTGCACCCAAGTCATCATCAACTGCTGCTGCAATAATGCGACGGTGCAAGAAGACCGGCAGTCCGTCTTTCAAAGACTGCAACAGCCGTCTTTAGAAGATGAGGCACTTTCCGTCGTCTTCTGCAACTCTGCTCAGAAAGTCCCCGCTAATGGAAGAAGGAAGAAGACAAATGTTCCCAGCCCTAAGATTTCAACCTCTGTAACTAAAAGACCGTCGTCTAAGCGGGTGCCCACCATCGAAGTTTTCTAAGGTACTCGTTCTAAGACGAAATCTTCTACAGCGAGAGATTTGTCGTCCACAACGCAGGAGGTTACTGGGACTGGGGGTAGCACTCCTCCGAACCTCCACGACAATCCGATGTTCCAAGAAGACGAGTCAAGAGAGGCAACTCTCCCATCAGAACACAGCAAACCCCGCCATCCCCGAGGACGTCCACAACTCCCAAGACGAGGCAAACTCGAAGACTGGGGGTACCGTTCCTTCCGAATCTGAACCAGAAGAGAACATACCCACATACCCTGATGACTTCTCACTATAGGGGTATGATTCGGAGGGCGCTTCCTCCACCGCTCCGTCCATCTCTTCTCATGAGAAGACGGTATTTATGACAGACAGCAGCCAAGGTGGTTCCAGCGATCGCCAACGCATCGACACTCTCGAAGCCATATTGCTTGCCTTGGTCAAGTCTGTGGATGAGATCAAAGTGGCCCTTCCAACTCTGCAAGGAGGGACGCCTGGCCAAACAAGCACGGGACCTGCGGTCAATGCGAACTCGAATTCGGCGGCACCGAACCCGGGCAACGATCCTCCTGAAACAATGGCCCCCACCGTCGTGGACAAAGCCCGCGAAGCGAGAAGAGAGGTCCTAGAGCTCCGAGCCATGTTTTACGCTCGAGAAAATTCTCAAGACCTCAGAATACGGCAACCATACCCTGCTGCATGGAGGGATGTCCCCTTCCCACCAAGATATAAGCCGTTCAATATCAATCCTTATGATGGCAAGACCTCAGCAAGTCGGTACATCACTTACTTCGAGGTCACCACCGACCATCTGCCACATGACGATGCTATTCTCATACGATTATTCATCGGGGCATTGGAAGGGGTCACCTTCGACTGGTACCGCAACCTGCCAGACAACTGCATCCACTCCTTTGCCGGCTTCAAGTGCATATTCTTGGAGAGATTCTACGAAGTAGGGCAGGACATCACAATATCCACCCTCATAGACGTCGTCCAAGGGGAGAAAGAGCTGACAAAAAACTATATCAAGCGGTTTTGCCAAACCGCAATGAAACTGCCGTCTGGAAATCCGGATTCCTCCTTGATTGAGATCTGCCAAAAGAGATTGCTCCCAACAATCAGTCTCTGGATGGGCGAAAGTCAATTCAAGGACTGGAAGACGTTCATCATCAGTGCCACAAGCGCCGAAGAGCGATTGAAGAAGGCTCGCCAATTGGGATTGCACATCTCGGACGAAGAGAACAAGGGCAAGCACCCCAATACCAATAACGACAATAGGGGTAGCCCCTCCAACAATCGGGACAGCAGGGGTAAGCAGGCTATGGTGGCCGATACAGCACAGAAATCTGAGCCAAAGCCGGCAGACAAACAATGGCCACAAATTACTTACTCCTTCGAAGACGGTCACGTCAAGCCCATCTTGGACATGCTCATACAAGGAGACAGAATTCAGCTTCCTCCACCAAGACGGGAACCGCGGCAGGCAGACATGGAGAACCCAAAATACTGCCATTACCATCGCTACGTCTACCATGCCACACACGACTGCTACCAACTGAAATGGTACATTTAAAATTTTATCGATTCGAATGCACTGGCCATCGATTTCGAAGAGGTAACTGTGGCAGTCAATATGGTATCAGTACAATTCGGTAGCTTCCCTCTGACGGAAACTCAAGACGGTGTGGTCCCTATCTCTCTGGCGACAATGGAGATTGCTAATCTTCCACCTCCCCGAGATCAGGCTGCTGGTCTAGTGCCGCTCACCACATCATGAGGGGAGGTCATGTGGATTCATCCAGACTTGGTATCAGAAGTGACTCGGCCCACATCATCTTCCATCTACAAGAAGAAGAGTAGAAAAAGTCAGGTCCTGCCACACAATCTAGGCAGATATCGAAGAAGCTACAGCCGTCATCACGCGGTCTGGGGCACAATCCCAACCTGTGGCTGACAACCCGGCTGAAGATCATCAGCCCGCTACAACTGACGCTCCAGGACCAGCTCAGCCTCCGACGACCGACAATCCTAGGCTGAGGGAGACTCGCTTTGACAAATCCCTCCAAAAAGAGGTACCGCAGAGGCTGGAGAAGCCCTACAACTTTGACATCTTAGCGCAATTGGCTAACACACCGGCCAAGTTGTCATTATACGAGCTTCTGAGACTCTCCAAGGATGTTCGTGCGGCTTTGAGCGACGCACTCTAAAATGCCAACGCATACCTGGCTCAGGTCAACCTCACGGGAGAGAACCCGCCTACAGATCTCCAAGACAGCGCCTGCACGGGAGCGATGCCCAACATTGTCTTCACTCCATAAGACATGCTCATCAAAACCAACCTGCATGATCGCCCGCTATACTACACTGGATACATCAGCGACGTAAAGGTGGATCGAATGCACATTGATCCTGGCTCTTCCATAAGCATTATCCCGAAGGGTCTGCTATATCATCTCCACATCCCAATGCATCGCCTGACGCCTACAAGTACCGCCATCGGCGGTTTTAATTCGGACAGGAGCTACCCAATTGGGAAGATTCGTCTGAAGTGTCAAATTGGCGATCTCCAATCCGAAGTCACCTGCTACGTCATAGATGTAGACACTTCTTACAACATCCTCTTGGGGCGCCCGTGGATACATGATTATATGATCGTGCCTTCCACGCTGCACCAGTGCTTCAAATATATCGACAAATACGGCTTCGTGAGGACGGAATTTGCTGATATCGATCCCTTCAAGGGGGTCAAATCCTACTACTCAGACTCATGTCTGTACCAAAAATCGAATAAGCATCTTGGTGAAGGAGATGTGCAAGCTCGTACCGAGACAGCCACAGGATCAGAAGAACCTCTGACGATCCACCTCCAAGCTCGCAAACCTGGCAAGTCTGTACCCCTCACCGCCACTCTGCGTAAGGACGTAATCAGCCTCTCGGCACAAGAAGAGCAGATGATAATCCGGCTGCCAAGGTCTGGCCAAATGCCAAGACCCTCAACGGAGCCACTGACAATCAGGCTACCGAGAGTCGGCCAGCCGCAAATGGAGAAGCTCAATCCCTCCGACAAGCCAATGACGATACGCCTTCCCAAGAAGGGTCGTCACCCCGATGCCAGGCCTGGAACTTCTAGAGAACCAACCACTCCCCGCCCAGCATCGAGCACCAAACTGGGGGTCGCTAGTCTGCCAACAACTCCACGCTCTGTTCCACCAGCTGAACCGCTGACGATCAAGCTGCCCAGGTCGTCCTCTCAGTCTTCGTTTATACAGGGGGTAGCCGAAGAGGAACCGGAGTTAGCCAAGTATGTGGTTGTCCACACTGATGTTCCCTCCGCAGATGATGTAATCCCCCAAGAAAAGATACCTTACTTTATCAATAAAGGGCTATCTTTGAACTACCTCAAGCTTAATAAGCTCTGTACAATGTATGCTATGGAATACGGTATAGGCACTCACCTACACACACAGGTGACAAATGTGTACACCGCGATCCAGCTTACTCCAATGGAAGACGCTTACCACATAGTCGAGGGAGGGGACCATCCAATCATCTTCGGCCGGAAGGACGATCCGTATCCCTTTACCATAGAAGAAGTCAACCTTGGATCAGATGTCGGGAGACTGCCTCTGTATCTTTATAGCCCCAATCTAAATATCTCATGCAGAAACAGGGGTATGATCTGGAGACGACGCCAGGCTTGAACTACGGTACTGGATGACGATTACCTTTGAAGACACCGGTCCCGGCAGGCAAACCACGGGACTACTATAGCATGACTCGATATGGATTAGGGTATGTAACACCCACGACAACTCCTGAGAGTTCAGATGAAGAATGTGACTGGCATTCACATTCAACCGGGTCACCAACTTCTGACTCGGATACCAGCATCGGAGACCTATTCAGGCAAGTCTTGTCAGTCAACATGGCATTCGTCGACGCTTATGAAGAAGATGAAGACATCCCTGAAATCCTCGAGCTAGAGCCGTGGGCCCAACAGCTGGATGCACAATGGGAAAAGCGGTTCGAACAGAGAGAACCTCCTACTGAAGATGAGGTCATACAAGTAGATCTCGGCAGTGAATCTTCTCCAAAACCGATCTTCGTCAGTAAAAACTTAACAGACAAAGAGCGAGAATCGCTGCTGGAACTTGTCAAAAAATATATTAATGTGTTCGCCTGGAGCTACGAAGACATGCCAGGACTAAACCCCGAGGTTGCTCTTCACAAACTCAACATTCAGCCGGATGCGAAGCCGGTCAAACAACAACAGCGACGCTTCCGCCCGGGCATCATGGATGCGATTGAGGCCGAAGTCAACAAACTAATAGCCAGCGGCTTCATTCGTGAGGAACAACATCCGGATTGGGTCACCAACATAGTACCAGTCCTCAAAAAGAATGGAAAGATTTGAATCTGCATCGACTTCCGCAATCTGAACGAGGCATGCTCCAAAGATGAATTTCCCCTCCCTATCACAGACATCATGATTGACAACACCTACGGCTTCGAACGTATGTCATTCATGGATGATTTCTCGGGGTACAACCAAATCAAGATGCCTCCTGATGACAAAAATCATACATCATTTCGAACACCGATTGGTACATACTGCTACACAGTCATGCCCTTTCGGTTTGAAGAATGCCGGCGCCACATATCAAAGAGCCATGAGCATCATCTTCAGAGACCACTTACGCAAGACGGTAGAGTGCTATGTTGATGACATTGTCGTCAAGAGTCGCTGTAAGGGAGACCATCTCCAGGATCTGAGGACGGTGTTCGACCTGATGCGAGCACACAATTTGAAAATGAACCCTACGAAGTCCTTCCTGGGCGTATCCAGCGGGAAGTTCTTGGGTTTCATCATCACCGCCCAGGGTATCCATGTAGACCCTGAGAAGACAAAGGCAATCATAGAGATGGGTCCCCCAAAAAATCTCCGTAAACTCAGAGGCCTTCAAGGGAGGCTAGCTTACATCAGGAGGTTCATTTCTAACCTCTCCGGACGATGTCGACCATTCACCCACCTCATGAAGAAAGGCATCTCGTTCGTATGGGACGAAGAATGTCAGCGGGCCTTCGACAGCATCAAAGAATATTTGTCGAACCCTCCAGTCCTGGTGGCTTCGGTTGCTGGAAAACCATTCCTGCTCTACGTACGAGCAATAGAATATTCCCTCGGGGCTCTGCTGGCACAAAATAATGATGCAGGCCATGAACAAGCCATATACTACCTCAATCGAATGATGATTGGGCCAGAGCACCGATACACCGCCGTGGAGAAGGAATGCCTCGCCCTGGTGTTCGCCATTCAAAAGACGCGGTACTATGTCACAGGAAAAACCATACATGTGATCTCACGAGCCAACCCTCTCAGGGTCCTCATGACTAAACCAGGGGCACTCAGCTCTCGCCTCGCTACATAGGCAATATTGCTATCCCCCTATCATATGGTCTTCGTCCCACAAAAGCCGGTCAAAGGTCAAGCCTTGGTAGACTTTTTGGCGGCCCACCCGGGCTCGGAGTCGTCCAAAATATATGAAGAAATCCCAAATGAGGTCGCTGACTCGCATGCAACCTCTCACGATGATATATGGTGAATGTTCTTCGACGGTACTTCAAGAACGGGACCTAAGGGCAACATCGTCGTCGGAGTCGAGGTGGTGTTGGTGTCCCCTTCCGAATTAGTGATTAACCGTGCTTATTCTCTCACAGAACCCTGCTCTAATAATGTGGCCGAGTATAACGCCCTGGTCATTGGCCTCCAACTTGCAAGAGAGCTGGGGGTAGAATATCTTGAAGCATATGGCGATTCTTAGTTAATCGTCAATCAGATCTGGGGCTAATACGAAGTTCGCCACGAAGACATGATCCCTTATCACCAAATAGCGATCGACATCATCTCGTCATTCAAGGGATTCTTCATCGAGCATGTTCCCAGACTCCGAAATATCGAAGTTGATACCTTAGCAGGTCTGGCCGCTTCCCTAGCAGTGCCAAATCATACTCATCAATCGGTAGATGTGATAGGCCACGAACTGGTCTGCCCCAAGAACAACGTTCAATTCGTGGCGAGTTATTTTGCCCAGACGATCGACGAGGTCCCAGATTGGAGATAACCATTTATTGACTTCGTCGTCTACGACATCCTGCCCGAGAACCCGAAGGAAGCCACCTCCATCAGACGGCGTTCTCTCGGATTCTTCTACGATAAAGAGACAAAAATGTTGTATCGCCGATCCTATGATGGATTATTGCTTCGGTGTCTGTCAAACGCAGAAGCCAAAGAAGCCGTACGAGAAGCTCATGACGGTGTCTGTGGGGCCCATCAGCCTGGCCCTAAATTGTACGACCGTCTTCGCCGAATGGGCTACTACTGGCCCACGATGGTAGCAGATGCGATAGACTATGCAAGAAGGTGCAAAGCCTGCCAAGTCCACGCGGACTTCATTCACCAGCCATCCGAATTTCTATATCCGACAGTGGCATCCTGGCCCTTCGAAGCATGGGGAATGGATATCATCAGTCCGATTACTCCATCTTCCTCCCGAGGACATCGCTTCATACTTGCAATCACAGATTACTTCTCCAAATGGGCGGAAGCTGTCCCGCTTGTAGAAGTCAAAACTTCGAACGTGATCAGCTTCCTCAAGCATCACGTCATCTATCACTTTGGATTGCCCCGAAGGATTATCCATGATAATGGTCCGCAGTTTGCAAGCCACGCCTTCTATCGGTTCTGCGACAAGCATCGTATCCAGAATATTGCTTCGACACCGTACAACCCGACAACAAACGGGTTGGAAGAGGCATTCAACAAAACCATCATCAAGTTACTCAAGAAGTTCGTGTCGTCCAACAAACGCGACTGGAACGAGAAGCTTAGTGAATGCTTATGGGCGTACCGTACCACGGTCCGAACGGCCACAGGGAACACACCATTCTCCCTGGTGTACGAGAGTGAGGCAGTTCTCCCATTAGAGACTCAAATACCCTTACTCTGCGTCGCCCTCACTTATCAATTGACGACGGATGATAACTACCGACGCTGACTACAAGAGTTAGAGGCCTTAGACTAAAAGTGCCTCCTGGCTCAGCAAAGAATCGAGCTATACCAAGCACGCATCTCTGGAGCCTTCAACAAGAAGGTTAAAATCAGAACATTCCAGGTGGGCGATCTCGTTCTGGCAGTTCGGAGGCCGATGGTCATGACTCACAAGACCACCGGCAAGTTTCATCCAAAATGGGAAGGTCCATTTATCGTCGAGGCTGTATTCTCCAACGGTGCTTACCGCCTCGCCAAGCAAAACGGAGACTTGCTTATGTTGCCCGTCAACGGCAAGTTCCTGAAGAAATATTATGTCTAAATGACACATTCCACATCATCGAGTCATGTACCCGCTGGTGCCGCTGAACTCGCATCCACAAATATTCCAGATCTTCTAGTCATGTACCCGCTGGTGCCGCTGAACTCACATCTACAATATTCCAGATTATCGAGTCACGTACCCGCTGGTGCCGCTGAACTCACATCCACAATATTCCAGATTAGCGAGTCACGTACCCGCTGGTGCCGCTGAACTCACATCCACAACATTCCAGATCATCGAGTCATGTATCCGCTGGTGCCGCTGAACTCACATCCACAACATTCCAGATTATTGAGTCATGTACCCGCTGGTGCCACTGAACTCACATCCACAACATTCCAGATTATCGAGTCACGTACCCGCAGGTACCTCTAAACTCACATTCCGGTCACTTTCTCAGATAGTAAGTCATGTATGATCATACCCCTGAACTTTCTTCCTGGAAGAGATCCTCTCTCATGATCCACTACCCGCACTCCCAGTGCACAAAAAGGGTAACCGATCCACAAATTTCTAAAACGGCCATGTCCTCATTACCTCTGAGTTGTTTAACTTCCGCCAAAAACAAATCACCCCTTGCATAGAACTTCCATGTCCTCATTACCTCTGAGTCGTTCTATGTACCCTCCTTCATTGAGCCCACTCCTATTATGTCCTCATTACCTCTGAATGGGAAGGCTCCGTCGAAGAAACCTTCATACTTGTCATATCCTCATTACCTTTGAGTAATTATGATGATTCCCTTTCGACTTATTATCTGACCCACAACCGGAGTACGCCAAGGATAATAGGTCCACAAATATTCTCTGCTGAGTCCACTCCTGCCATGTCCTCATTACCTCTGAGTAGGAAGACTCTACGATAAAACCTTCGTACTTACCATGTCCTCATTACCTCTGAGTAAGTATGTTGGTCCTCTCTCATCTTATTATCTGTACCCTGAACTAGGGTACGCCAAGGGTAATAGGTCCACAAATGTCCTCTGTTGACCACAAATATCCTCCGTTGAGTCCACTCCTGCCATGTTCTCATTACCTCTGAGTAGGAAGACTCCACTGTAAAACCCTCATACTTGCCATATCCCTATTACCTCTGAGTAAGTATGCTGGTTCCTTTTTAACTTGTTGTCCGTATCCAAAACCAGGGTACGTTAGGGGCAATGGGTCCATACAAAATGTCTCAACAAGATGACTATTACAAAGCAAAAGAGTGAAGCAAATATATTCCATTCATTCAGAAATCGGTTATATCCACACGACTACAAGCAAGTCAAAGAGGTTCTTCATACAGACAAGAAGAAAAGCAAAACAGAGACAACAGACAAAAGATAGACATCTATGAGAAGCCCCTAAATCCTAGTTGCAGAAGCGCGTATACCATTCCTTCAACCACCTCACATATGAAGGATGCAATTGAGGAAGATCCTCGTCCAGAATAGGAGGATCAGAATTCCCAGCGCTACCACCCTCAGCAGTTTTGATATTTGTGGGGCTGCCATCCCCCTCAGGCGCCGGTTCTTCTTTTATCGCCTCCTTCTTAACAGAGGAAGACCCCCGATTGATGACAGAAGGCTGCGGCTCCTCTGACACTGCAATCTCAGCATTCGGTGGAGATACTGCAAGAACCAAAGACGAAGAAGATGAAAACAGTCAGAAGACATTCAGAAATGTTCATGCGGTTCGCTTAAAATAACTCTCATGCGGCTCGGACATGGGGTATACCCCCATGTGGCTCAGTCATGGGACGTGTATGCGGACCATGTAGTTTGAGAAGTTCACGTCAAAGGGTTGTACATGAAGCATGCAGCAAAGTAGGCTCTGTTAGGGTTTCAAAGTACTCAATCAACTACATAATCCTTACCTTCGATGGCAATGTGAACGTCAAGACGAACGGGGGACACGACAGTCGAGGACGAAGCCGATTTCTTACTCTTCGCCACAGCCTTCTTCATAGCCTTAGAAGCCCTGGGTGCCATCGTCGTCTGATGATCAGAGGAAGAAAACAAGACAGGAATCTGAGTCAAGAAGAGTCTAAGAGAGAAGACCATCCAAATACCCTTTTATTTATAGACAGAAAAAAGGAGGACCACGGACCGACGCCTCGTACAACGTGATCGACTCTTCGGCTATCGAGCCAAACTAGCCAATTAAAGACTAAGCTCTTGGGATCCTGCCCCAAAAAGATTTGCACGCATGGCATAATGACGTGGCAAAGAGCCTATACGGTTCAGATGGCCATGCGGCTGAAACAACTATACGACTCAGATGGTCATGCGGCTGAAACTTCCATACGGCCAAGACATTCATGCGGCTAGGACCCCTTATGCGGCTAGAAGAGCTTGCACACAGCCATGCTTCTTATTCAAAGTATTTTACTTTTGCAAATTGAAAACTTTGAAGGGGGTCTTGTAGAAGCATAGAAAATAATAAAGAAAGATCCATGCGGCCAGGAAATCCCATGCGGCTCAGAAAGCCCATGCGGCTCAGAGAACCCATGCGGCTCAATGCATCTATACAGCTCTGTGATCTCCATACGGTTCAGAAGAAAGGACACGTAGCATACAAACAACTATTTCCTTACTGCATTAATTGCCTTGACGGCTGACAGCTCTGACAAGACGACAGCCCTGACACAAAGACCTAATTATGACTCTGTCATAATGACAGACTCCTAGGGAAACGAAGGAGATCTCTGACATAATCCCCTGAGATCCAAAAAATGCCATGCAGCCTAGACACGTGGATAGTCATATACGGCTCGAAGCGGAGACTCCCCATGCGGCTCAGGCCGAAGTTGCCCTATGCGGCCCAGATCGAAGCAGCCCTGTGCGACTCAAACGGAGGCTCCCCCTATGCGGCTCAAGCAGACGCTCCCCTATGCGGCTCACGAGGACCATCTCCATGCGGCTCACGAAGGAGTTACCCTTTATGCGGCCACCTACGTCCATGCGGTCCAGATTATCATATGATTCGAAGGTTCGGGGGCCACTCCCCAACAGCCTTGACACGTAGTCGGGCTTATACGGATCAATCCTCATGCGGCTCAGATCCCCTCAGTGGCTCCCAGGACACGTGTCATAAAGCCAATCAATTTCCCAGATTTATTGTAATCAAAGATTGGGTCAAATCCCAATAATCTGGGACACGTGGCAGGAGAATGAATTAAACTTATTCATTCAGATTCGCAGACATCAGCAGATCATCATAAGGGAGATTTATTCCAATCAGCATTAATTACTGAGAGGATTTGGCACAATCTACATTAATGGCCCAGATTCATTATACTCAAAACTAATGGCCTAGATTGATCAATCAACAGGCCGCCGCCACTTTAAGGGACAATCATTGTAAACCCTAATGATGGCATTGCTTTCTTATAAATAGCAAGGTGCCATTCCCTTGCGACGAGGACCCTTTTCGAGATCAGAGAGCACCAGAATACTTGGAGAGAAAAAGCAGAGAGAGTGCAAAGAGAGCATTTCTTCAACGCCAAGCAATCTTCTGGAGCCAAGGCTGCATACCGATCGTCCAAGGAGTAAGGCAGAGCGGCCGTCGCTTTCTCGAGCCTCTATCGTCACCCCCTAGAATCTAAAATAAACAATTGTACTTAGACTGCTGTACCTAAATTTTTGTCCCTAGGCTTTCTTTGTACAAACGAGTTTGTAACGTGAAGTAAAAGTCCAGTCCTCCGATAATTGTTCTGCTCTTTTATATTTCATGGCAAACAGGCATGATCACATACTACGAAATCACAGAGCCGTACATGCCCGATAGAGTACTTCATCAGTTTGGCTTTGTGTAAACTGTGCCGAAGCGCACACTACGGCTGTTGGAGCCTACGTGCGGAATCCAACCTTTAAATTACAAACCGACGGATTTCGACTGGGTGACCCACTTTTACTCTGAGTGGCAATGACATGTACTTCAGGAATCTGAAAGACGACCGGTAACCCAGATGGCCGACTGCAGCGAGGACTACATGCCGTACTTCCTGGGGGTCGGACATCCTAAGTTGTCGAACCCTACCAACCCGGGTCCCGTGGCCGTCGGAGCAATTGGAGCTCTTCTTTCCAAAAATGTCTTGTATGCTGGGTTGGTGAGGATGGTGAGTTCCGTATTTGTAATAAGACTGAGATTTCCATGTGTGTAGACTTAATTCATTTATACTTTCATTTTCAGTCTCAAAAGGTGAAGGAATTAGCACATACACTCCAGAGAGGTTGCCAAAGTGACACTTGTGTCGCGGTCTCCAACGAGCTTGATCGCATCGACGACGTGGTTGACTTCCCCTTCATGAACAATAGGAAGTCTCGTTCAAAGGCCCGACATGATATGTAGATGGATTTCGATATTTTTTTATTTCAAACTTAAGTTGGGTGTGGAATAGTTACGTACTTGTGATGAATTATTGTGGATATTTTGCTTGTTTGAAACTTAATTTGGATGTGGAATGTTCAAAACTAAGTAGTTGTGATGAATTATTGTAGTTGTGATGAATTATTGTGATAATTTATTGTAGTTGGATTATTGAGTTTCTTTTTTGTGATGAATCTTAAGTTGTGAAGAATTATTGTTGTTTTTTGCTTGTGATGAATTATTGTTTTTAATGTACAGAGTATCTGTATTAGGACTGCTAGTACCCTGGCAGTCCTACTTGAGTGTAGGACTGCCAATGGGGTGGCAGTCCTAACTATCAAACTCTGTGACAATTTGATTCACACATGCAAATCATCACAGAGTATTAGAGGTAGGACTGCCACACCCATGGCAGTCCTACACTGAAGTAGGACTGCCAGGGAGCTGGCAGTCCTAACTAAAACTTGCTGTAATGGCAAGTTTTAGTTAGGACTGCCAGCACCCTGGCAGTCCTACTTCAGTGTAGGACTGCCAATGGGGTAGCAGTCACACATGTAAATCACCACAGAGTATTAGAAGTTGGACTGCCACACCCATGGCAGTCCTACACTGAAGTAGGACTGCCAGGGAGCTGGCAGTCCTAACTAAAACTTGTTGTAACAGCAAGTTTTAGTTAGGACTGCCAGCACCCTGGCAGTCCTACTTCAGTGTAGGACTGCTAATGGGGTGGCAGTCCTAACTATCAAACTCTGTGATGATTTGATTCGCACATAAAAATTATCACAGAGTATTATAGTTAGGAATGCCACACCCATGGCAGTCCTACACTGAAGTAGGACTGCCAGGGAGCTGGCAGTCCTACACTGAAGTAGGACTGCCAGGGAGCTGGCAGTCCTAACTAAAACTTGTTGTTACAGCAAGTTTTAGTTAGGACTGCCAGCTCCCTGGCAGTCCTACTTCAGTGTAGGACTGCCAATGCGGTGGCAGTCCTAACTAGCAAACTCTGTGATGATTTGATTCACACATGAAAATCATCACAGAGTATTAGAGTTAGGACTGCCACACCCATGGCAGTCCTACACTAAAGTAGGACTGCCAGGGAGCTGGCAGTCCTAACTAAAACTTGATGTTTAGTGTAGGACTGCCAATGGGGTGGCAGTCCTAACTATCAAACTCTGTGATGATTTGATTCATACATGAAAATCATCATAGAGTATTAGAGTTAGGACTGCCACACCCATGGCAGTCCTACACTGAAGTAGGACTGCCAGGGAGCTGGCAGTCCTAACTAAAACTTGCTATAACAACAAGTTTTAGTTAGGACTGCCAGCTCCCTGGCAGTCCTACTTCAGTATAGGACTGCCATGGGTGTGGCAGTCCTAACTCTAATACTCTGTGACAGTTTCTCAAACTGAAACGCTGTGACAGTGAACACATATAACACAGGTACACTCATATAACATAGATAACACACAGGTAACCACATATAACACATGTAGCACACAGGTAACCACATATGACACAGATAGCACACAGGTAGGCACATATAACACAGGTAAACACATATAACACAGGTAGCACACAGTAAACACATATAACTCAAAATTTACTCCATATATATTAGTGGACTTCATATTTCACTGTATACAAAAGTGGTCCTACATATACAAAATGTCAAACTGTAAATATATCTATACTTAGTCGATTTCGACGTCGTAGTGGTCAGCAGGTAAGTCTCTTGGCTCCTCAATTTTCAACAACTTCTTACAATGGTTAATCTGATCAACGAAAGGTGTGGTCCAAGCGATGGCTTCGACCGATGCTCTTTTGTACCAAACTGTTGAAGGTGGAGGAATCGGAGAATGAGCGATCATCTTTAGTATAACGAAGTGATCCCCGATCAGACCTATAGTACATAGGTTAGACACTCCGTGGTCCGTCGGAGGAGCGTACCTCGGAAAGAATGTATTGTTAATATCCGGTGAGATAAGTACAACAGGTATCATGTACCTATTAGCAAATAAATAGCCGACAGACGGGACTGACATGTAGTGGTCTTTCCCGGTAACACTGTTGGTGCAAGGGATACTTAACAACAAACTTGCAACCGTTTCTTCGCTTAGGATGCGGGAGTAGAATGGAAGACAAGTCTCTAACTCCTCGTACAACTCCTGCCTCACCCGTCTCCATCCGTCTTTGTCATCATAACCAAGATGCCTTGTAAGGGCATGAAATCCGCAATGGCCATCACCGGGGACATTGACAATAGACAAAATGTAACTTCAAAGTGCAGGTTGAAATTTGTCAATATACAAACTCGTTGTTTGGCTTACAACGGTATCTTCTCTTGGGGGTCCATTTTCTCCATTTTTCGGCGAACGACAAGCTTGCCCTTCCGTGTAGGCAAAGGTTGTTGTAAGCTTCATTCAACATGCTCAAAGGATGATAGATCTCTTTTAGCCGACTCTAGCCTTCTCTTCTGTGAACTAGTCAATCTTATTTGAGGCCTGCCTTTAGGATTGGAAACAACGGACGGCTCATGCATTCTAGTTGTAAGCCCACGTTCCAATTTTTTTATATTTGATTATGATTTACTTTTATGGTTATTTGGACCTTAGTAAGCATTATTTAGCTATTATATAGTTTATCATAATTTTTAGGTATTTTTGATAATTTTTTAATATCTATTTTATAAAGATTTATATATTTTTATTGAATTTCATGATTACCATATGGCCATTCGGGGTTATCGTTGGGACCCAGTATTTTATTTAGGTCCTAAAACCTCAAAAACTATTTTCTAAATTTTCTGGATTTTTTAGTATTTTTTGGAATTACTTTGATAATAAAATATAGGAAAAACATATTTTCTAGGACTTCTAGAATTTATTGTGCTAGCCTGAGAGCAAATATTGACCCCAAATATTTTTTTAGGGTTCATTATACTATTTTACATTTTCTAGAATTTTCAATAATTTTTGGCAATATTTAAGTATTTATTTAGTAAGGTTTATATATTTTTAAAGGCTTCCAACATTTATTATGAGGCCATATGGGACTAATATGAGGTAAAACATTTTTATTTATATTCTAGAAGGTTAAATATATTTTCTATAATTTTTCTGGAATTTTTAGGATTATATTTGAAGTTATTTGGAGTTAAAATAATTTTTTAATGATTTTTTATAATTAAATAATTAATTATACAGTCAACCACCCCCTGGCCCACATGTCGGCGCCAATATGTCAGCCACCACCTCTCTCTCTCCTATATATATTATTATATTCGCCCACCCTAATTAAATTATAGCCGCCTTTTGTAGGAGAACTCATCTAGGGTTTCCGACTTCCCGAAGCAATTGCCGTAAACTCTGACGTGATTTTCGTGCGCTATTTTTTTATAGAATTTGTATTGAGGTAAACTTTCTGAATATGTAATTTATTTTCGTGGATATTATTCCTAAATTTTTAGAAAATTCGTAGAGTGTCAGTTGTCCAAAACTTAACACGTTTCGGCATTTTTGAGATTTCGGGAGAACCAGAAATCGAAATCACGAACTGTTTGAAGTTTCGAAAAGCTAACACAGGGCTCTACGACATATATTTTTCCCAGAAATTATTTCATTCATCTATTATTTATTTATTCTGTTGAACTCAGAATTGATCGGTTGATCATTATTTTTGTCACGATTAGCCAAAACGGCGATATCTTTTGACCAAAGCGTGATTTTGTGGCATAGTTGATTCCAGCACACTCGTGGCACTGAAATCTACCAAGATGAACTTTCAAAATCTAGAGTTCATAGCGTTTGACTAGATAGTCAACGTCACGTCTCGATTTGCGTGTCATGGTTTCCAAAAATTAAAAACATGACTTTTTATGGCCAAAATTGCATGTTTATATTATATTCAAATTATTATTAGGTTAAATTAGGTTTTTAAGTAAATTATTTCAAATTAATTATTATTAGATTAGTAACCCAACTAGCCATTATTCAATAAATTTAGAACTAGAATATTAGAATTGATTTGTGGTTTTCGTGCACGGTTCATGGTACGATATGTGTTATAGGTTGACAGCTTCTAGATCGGCATTCGCCTCAACCTCTACTTGTGACTACAGTTTGTGCAAGGATTCAGGCAAGTACAGTATTGTATTATGTTTAGTTCATTATAATGTTTACTCTATCATTTTCTTGTTTGATATCTTGTTGAGTCATTGCTAGATGTTCATCGAGACACGACTTTGACACCATAGTTATTGTATCCTTCTTAGTGTATCATTGACCGTTATTGATTGTTAGAGAGTCGGGAGGAGAAATACTCGGTAAATACGTGAACAAACCCAATTACTGTTATCGAACGATAGCTAAGTCATACACACCCGTGTTTGAGTTAGCCGTACCAATTACTGAATGATAGCCATCTATGATGTGTCATATTAGCCTAGTCGTTCACGTATTAAAAGGTATTTCACACACATAGTGGTTCCTAGTTTTCCTTTATCTAGTCCATTATCTTGTTAGTTCATATCTTGCTAGTTTACATCTTATCAATTTATAATTTGTTAGATCCTATTTTGCTAGTTTACAATTTGCTAGTTCCTATCTTCATCGTTCATACCTTGCTAGTACCAGTTCTTTATATACTCTTTGCCATCATCGTTTCTCGTTGTTCTAACTTATTTTGGACTAACAACATTAATTGCAATATGGTTGTACTCTGCTCCTTTCTTGACTGGATCGTTGTTTTAGGTGAGGATGATGTGTCTACTTTTGTGCTATGGACCATATGAGGGGGAGATAGAGACTCGGAGGCCAAACCATAGAAGACTAGTTAGATGTGTGGTAGTTTTCTATAATTTTAAAAGCTTACATTCTTCTTCAAATGTAAAACTTCTATATTTTATAAAGTTGATTTAGTTGTTGTGAATGAGCAGATAGTATTTATGAGTACTTTATTTATTGCGGGCTAGACAGCGTACTACCGTCGATACCGCGGCGTAGGCTGGGCTTGGACACGCCTCGTATCCGAAAAGCGGATGCGGGTCGTGACAAGTTTTTATGGTGGCCCATGCAGGTCTATTTTCGCAAAAGATTGCGAACTTGCGGTAGTACTTAAGTTAATCATACTACTGCAAGCCTGCGACTAGGATGCTCATTCATAATTAGGTCTGATTTGATTTTTTGAGAATGAATAGGATTAGGAGTCCTCTATTCAATTTGACCCTTAGATAGTTAAGATTGTTAAATAGGCCATGTGATTTAGCCAATAATTTATTGAAGTCTAGGTATGGATAAATCGAAGAATTTTTCTAAGAGAATATGTTATTTTGTTTTGACATGTTGGTAGGATCCAAGGTGGGTAGAATATACGTTTGGTAAGTTAGGACTTCATAGAATTCAATTCCTAATTTTGATCATTTTGTGCCATTTTATCTTCTGCCTTCTCTAAATCTCGTTTTATTTTTAAAACTATTTTGTGATTGTTTTTATTTTCAATTCCTAATCATGGTTCAATTATCTATATATTAATCTAAGTCATCTTCGTTTATTTTGCGATCGTTTTGTTTTCAAAACTGATACTTTTATTTAAGGATAGATACTTATATTTTCTTATCATGATCGACTTGTTTGAATTTATAGAAGTTCTTTTGAAATTCTTATGGATATAGTTGAAATAATTTTTAATGACTTACAATGGTAAGGCAGATGTATTGGCCCAATGATTGTATCATATTTTTGAATATGGTTAATATGTTAAGTTTAGCATTTCATTATCACTAATCTTCATACTGTCGCTATAGAATTTCTACTTATACTTATACCTTTGGTGATATATGCCTATTGGTTTACATATTAGTGATATGAGCTTATCTATCTTAAATTTAATCGGGTTGCCAAAATCAAGACTATGTTTTTGATTATGGCCATTCAATTAAGTTTAATCATTATGATATCACTAACATTTATGCTATCACCTTAGCAATTATACTTAAACTCAGCATTGTCCTAATGTGCATTAAACTTATCATACTTGCTACTATGTATATTGTTTTGTTCGTCTAACATGTACATGCAGAAAAGCAATAAACAAGATCAATGTGGGCATATGCAATGAAGAAATCATGGTGGGCCAAAGACGACAGATCCCACAAGATTTCTCTGAACCACCCGACGATATCTCCGGAGCTACGCACCGGGGGTTCCGCTGTCCGATCATCGGACGGGGGTCGAGGGGGCAGCGCCCCCCGTTGGGGGTTCAGGGGCGAAGCCCCCGAAAGGTATTCAGTTTTCACAAACTAGATATCTTTGGACAGTTGTCGTTAATGAAAAAACCAGCACCTATCAAAGGTAGAAGCCAAGCCATGCCATCATCATTTCAAGACTCTAAAGAAGCCTGCACCTGCTATAGTATATCTGGAGTCTGTAATGAGTCTTAGGAATAATTATAAACACAAGAAATGTATGGCAAAATCGAAAGCTATGGTAGAAACTTGCCCAGGATCATTTTCGGATGAAAACCGGCATACCGACGGTATACCGGTGCATACCGACGGTATACCGATTTTGTTCCCAGAAAATTTCTATCCACAAAATCGGCATACCAACGGTATACCGATTCCGTAACGTTGAAAGTCCAACGGTCGAATTTCCACCATTAAATGATCCCAACGGCTATATTTCGAGCCGTTCAATCCCAGACCGGTATACCGACGGTATGCTGACTCATACCGACGGTATGCCGGTCGCTGACTTAAAAGTTGCCTTTGGCTCTTTTTAATGTTTTGGTTATAAATAGCCTTGAACCCCTTCATTCAAGGTTGATGCTTTGAGCCTAAAAATTTCTAAACCACCAAAGCCTATCCACAAACAACTCTACAAAGCTTTCATTTGCCATCCACAAATTGTGTTAGAGTTATTGAGTTAAAAAGTGAGATTTTCATCTTATTGTATAAGGAGATCAAAACCTATTGTGAAAGGTTGAAGTTGGGGAGTCTTCGTATCCAAACTCTTGGTTGAAGTTGGAGAGTCTTCGTATCCAAACTCTCGGTTGAAGTTGGAGAGTCTTCGTATCCAAACTCTTGGTTGAAGTCAGAGAGGCCTTCGGATTAAAGCTCTCGTGTAAGAAGTTGGCGAGTTCATCGGATCCAAACTCATGTGTAACTATTTGCTCAAATAGTAGATTAAAGCCGGAGAGAGTTCCGGGGCTGGAGTGCCTCTTGGGAGGATACCAGGATATATCGTGTGTCGGTATTGTTATTGCTTCTTCTCTTGCACTTATATTTTTAAATTGCCCATTAGCTTGTGCTAAGTGCTTGATTAGTTAGCTTGACCCTATTCACCCCCCTAGGGTTCCTACAAGTTCCTTTGAAATTCTTATGGATATAATTGAAATAATTTTCAATGACTTACAATGGTAAGACAGATGCGCACTGTCCCTATGTATTTGAATTATGGAGACTGCGGGTTCACTGCAGTCAGCAGCGCACTAGCGTGGCATGACCCCTAAGTTGAAATAATTATAAGTATGCGTAGGTTGTCGAATATTACTAAAACTATATCCTAGTTGTATTATTGGTTCTTTGATTTATTGTGTCAACATTGGATAGAGTTGATAGAGTGTTCGATACTATATTATATTTGAGTCATGATACCAAGGTTTACTACAGCCAGATGTACACTGGCGGGGCATAAATTTTTGGTAAAGTGACTTCATGTTTTACATATGGTTTTTGAATATTATAGAGACTACATCCTTCCGACATATGACTATTGATTTATTTCTTATTCTTTTCATTTATTTCTTGAACATTTTTATCTTATCCTTCTATTTTTGGAATGTTATTTGGCTCCTAGCAATCTTTACAACCTATTTGATTTTCTTCTGCTAGATTCCTAATTTTATCTAGATGTTGATTCTTAATCGTATCCTCCGAAATTTCGAGGACAAAATTTTTCTAAGGTGGATAGATTTGTAAGCCCACTTTTCAATTTTTTTTATATTTGATTATTATTTACTTTTATGGTCATTTGGACCTTAGTAAGCATTATTTAGCTATTATATAGTTTATCATAATTTTTAGATATTTTAGATAATTTTTAAATATCTATTTTATGAAGATTTATATATTTTTATTGAATTTTATGATTACCATATGGCCATTCGGGGTTATCTTTGGGACCCAGTATTTTATTTAGGTCCTAGAACCTCAAAAACCATTTTCTAAATTTTCTGGATTTTTTTAGTATTTTCTGGAATTACTTTGATAATAAAATATAGGAAAAACCTATTTTTTAGGACTTCTGGAATTTATTTTGCCAGCTTAAGAGCAAATATTGACCCCAAATATTTTTCTAGGGTTCATTATACTATTTTATATTTTCTAGAATTTTCCATAATTTTTGGCAATATTTAAGTATTAATTTAGTAAGGTTTATATATTTTTAAAGGCTTCCAACATTTATTATGAGGCCATTTGGGACTAATATGTGGTAAAACATTTTTATTTATAATCTAGCAGGTTAAATATATTTTCTATAATTTTCTATAATTTTTTTGGAATTTTTAGGATTTTATTTGAAGTTATTTGGAGTTAAAATAATTTTTTAATAATTTTCTATAATTAAATAATTAATTATACAGTCAACCACCCCCTTGGCCCACATGTCGGCGCCAATATGTCAGCCACCGCCTCTCTCTCTCCTATATATATATATATATATATATATATATATATATATATATATATATTATTATTATTATTATTATTATATTCGTCCACCCTAATTAAATTCCAGCCGCCTTTTATAGGATAACTCATCTAGAGTTTCCGACTTCCCGAAGCGATTGCCGTCAACTCCGACGTGATTTTCGTGAGCCATTTTTTTGTTGGATTCGTATTGAGGTAAACTTTCTGAATATGTAATTTATTTTCGTGCATATTATTCCTAAATTTCTGGAAAATTCGTAGAGTGTCAGTTGTCCAAAACTTGATACGTTTCGGTGTTTTCGAGATTCCGGGAGAACCAGAAATCGAAATCATGAACCGTTTGAAGTTTCGAAAAGCTAACATAGAGCTCTACGACATATATTTTCCCAGAACTTATTTCGTTCATCTATTATTTTATTTATTCTATTGAACTCAGAATTTATCGGTTGATCACCGTTTTGGTCACGATTAGCCAAAACGGCGATATCTTTTGACCAAAGCGTGATTTTACGGCATAGTTGATTCCAGCGCACTCGTGGCACTGAAATCTACCAAGGTGCACTTTCAAAATCTAGAGTTCACAACGTTTGACTAGATAATCAACGACACGCCTCGATTTGCGTGCCATGGTTTCCAACAATTAAAAATATAACTTTTATGGCTAAAATTGCATGTTTAGATTATATTCAGATTATTATTAGGTTAAATTAGGTTTTTAAGTAAATTATTTCAAATTAATTATTATTAGATTAGTAACCCAACTAGCCATTATTCCATAAATTTAGAACTAGAACATTAGAATTGATTTATGGTTTTCGTGCACGGTTCATGGTACGATATGTATTATAGGTTGACAGCTTATAGATCGACATTTGCCTCATCCTCTACTTGTGACTACGGTTTGTGCAAGGATTCAGGCAAGTACAATATTGTATTATGTTTAGTTCATTATAATGTTTACTCTATCGTTTTCTTGTTTGATATCTTGTTGAGTCATTGCTTGATGTTCATCGAGATACGACTATGACACCATAGTTATTGTATCCTTCTTAGTGTATCATTGACCGTTATTGATTGTTAGAGAGTCGGGAGGGAAAATACTCGGTAAATACGTGAACAAACCTAATTACCGTTACCGAACGATAGCTAAGTCATACACACCCGTGCTTGAGTTAGCCGTACCAATTACTGAATGATAGCCATCTATGATGTGCCGTATTAGCCCAGCCGTTCACGTATTAAAAGGTATTTCACACACATAGTGGTTCCTAGTTTTCCTTTATCTAGTCCATTATCTTGTTAGTTCATATCTTACTAGTTTACATCTTATCAATTTATATCTTGTTAGATCCAATCTTGCTAGTTTACATTTTGCTAGTTCCTATCTTGATCGTTCATACCTTGCTAGTACCAGTTCTTTATATACTCTTTGCCATCATCGTTTATCGTTGTTCTAACTTATTTTGGACTAACAATATTAATTGCAATATGGTTGTGCTCTGCTCCTTTCCTGACTGGATCGTTGTTTTAGGTGAGGATGACGTGTCTACTTTTGCGCTATGGACCATATGAGGGGGAGATAGAGACTCGAAGGCCAAACTATAGAAGACTAGTTAGATGTGTGGTAGTTTTCTATAATTTTAAAAGCTTACATTCTTCTTCAAATGTAAAACTTCTATATTTTGTAAAGTTGATTTAGTTGTTGTGAATGAGTAGTTAGTATTTATGAGTACTTTATTTATTGCGGGCTAGACAGCGTACTACCGTCGATACCGCGGCGTAGGCTGGGCTTGGACACGACTCATATCTAAAAAGCAGGTGTGGGTCGTGACACTAGTAGTCACCGGACATCCAATTTCTTGGATTTTAAGCTCAATGGACATCCGTTCCGCTCCTACTGAGGCACACCACCTTGCGTGGAGAAGTTTCACTTGTGGCAAAGAGAAGAAATTATCTTCCGTCTTCACCAGGGGCATCATAGACAACTGCCTCCATCGTTGATCGACAGCATCTACTGGAATAGGAATGGATTCACGGCGATATTCATTAATCTGATGTGCACAAGGGAGGCCCAGTGTATGTCGATATACATACCCACAAACCTCGGGATCAAACCCGACAAACTTTGACCTTTCAATCTCATCAACTATTAAGGCCAACGCCTTATGAGATACCACGCGCATTAAAGCATCTAAGAGTACTTCCTTTCTATGCTCATGCTTGACTATATTCAAACTCATCTCAAATGATGCCTTAATTTCATCCACCGTCCAATCTACTGATAAATGTATAGCTTGCCAAACAGAGACAAAGTTGCCGAGAGATGATTTTAGGTGCCTCTTCAATAAAGAGTGTGCTCCTTCGACACGGTTGGTAGTTGTCGTGCCGTAATGCTTCACCACATTCGACCATGCTAAGACGAATTGTTCTTTGTACGGTTCAAGCCATGTATCTTTGATGTAAGAAATGCATGTCGGCTCCCCCACCTCCCACTTTTGCTTGAACAAGTACCATGCGGCGTCGTAATTGGCAATCGTAGAGGCTCGCCACATATAATTCCAATCATTGTAGAATTCATCAAAAATCTGCATGTCGATTTTACCATCCTCCTTCCGAAACTTCAACTTACATTGGGCTTGAATATTACGATTGACATGCCAAGTGCATAGCAATGTATCCGCTTGAGGAAAAACAATGCTAATAGCTTTAGTTAGGACATACTCTCTGTCGGTAACAAATACTGACGACTTTGTATGACCAATGTAAAGTGTTTTCAGTTTCTCCAACGCCCATGTGTAGTCTTCAAGTTTCTCACTCTTCATGAAGCAAAATGCCACTGGAAATATTTTCCAAGTAGAGGTGAACCCGACAACATGAAAGAGAGGCATCTTGAACTTATTGGTCTTGTACGTGCAATCAAGAACTAACGCGTCGACAAAAGACCTGGCTAAATTTAAGCAATCGGGATGAGCCCAAAAGATTACAAATATTTCATTACTCTGGGGATGTCTTCTATGGAACTCAACATAATGATTATCGGCAAGCAACTTGAGCACTTCTTGCATCGCCATTCTTGATTTCGTCCGAACAGCGTTTGAAGAAGATAGGGCGTTGTATATTGACTTCATTGTAGACTTGTTCTTCTCATCTTCATGTCGTATGACGAAATATATTTATCTCGGTGCAACTCCGGAGGTGGACAAGTCTTCGACTATCTTCTTCTCCGTATTGTTCAACCGTCCGACATACGGATGACCCAATAGTGTCTCGACAATCTCATGATTGTGGGTTCCATTCTTCACTTCTACTGTCCATTTCCCTTCTTCTTCGTTTCTAATATGTATCGTGAATGAACAACCACATTTCCTCGTTCCAATATTTCTTCTTGGAACTTTACTTTGGATAACTGTATTTTTTTTGTGTGTTCTGAACACACCACCTCTTTCACAGCCAACCACCACAGTTTGTCGTCCCGGTCGATTTCGGGCCGATCTGGATATCATTAGAACAATATTGTTTTTCCGTCCAACTTCTTGACACCAATGTATCGCACCCTCGCTTGATTCAAAATATAGATCGGTCTAGAATAAATGGGCTACATTGACTGTAATTGGAGCCGGTACCGCAAAATCGGAAGATCTCAAGTCCTACAATAAAACTTGAAAGTTAGTACAATTAGACAACATCCTAAAGCAAATAGGTTTCATAGATTAGGACCGTACATAAGATTGGTGTCCATAAATAGCAAATTGTGTTAATAGCAAGACCGTCTTTTGTACAGCAATTGGTGTTCATAAATTTCAAACACCTTTACTGACTAAAACTTTGCATTCAGGTATCATAGACTAGGACTGCCAGAGTGGTGGCAGTCCTTCACAAAAGAAGGACTGCCAGGACCCTGACAGTCCTACATATGTGTAGGACTGTCAGGGTCCTGGCAGTCCTTCTTTTGTGAAGGACTGCCACCACTCTGGCAGTCCTAGTCTATGATCGGGACTGCCAGAGTGTTGGCAGTCCTCTGTGTCACAACACGAATTTTAACCCGATGATAAGTTAAAATGTAGTTACCAAGAGGGCTTTCGATGCATCAAAGTTGTCTTCGGACGTTGCGGGAACGTGTTCTTCAGACGTGGCGGGAACATTTGATGATCCCGGTTGATCCATGTTCAATATTTTTCTACATTAAACACATAATTCAACTTTTATATGTGAAATTCTTGTTTAAAACATTAAACATATTTTAGTTCGATGACTTACCAATAAATTGGAGAAGTCAATGACCTAGAGTTGAGGGAGAGAATAATTTAAAAAAATGTAAGGAAAAAAGAAAAGAGTTGGGGTTTAAATTCTTTGACCTAAGAGAAGGAGAGAAGAAAAGAGTTGAGGGAGAAAAGAAAAGAGAAGAAGGAGAGAGAAAATGAAAAGAAAAATTGGTATTTTATACCTTTGCTTGGAGTAGCCCCTAGCAAAAAATTTTGATGGCAAACTTGTAATATTTTTGAACTATTTTGGGCTAGCCCCTAACAAAAAGTGTGGTGCCCTTAAAAAAAAAACCTATTTAAGAGCCTCCCCCCCTCTCTCTCTCTCTCTCTCTCTCTCCAAACTTCATTTACTTTTCTTTCTCATTTTTCTCACAGAGAAGCCTCTGCTCGAATTCCCTTTCTTCCTCCCCCAATTCCTCTCTAACCCTAACCCTAATTTCGTGGAGCTCTCGGGCGATGGCGATGGCGAGAACTCTCTCCACAATAGCATCAGCAAGATCTCCATTCCCGGCGACGTGACTTTTTCCCCGACGATGAACGGCAGCAACAGCGCGACGATTTCCTCTCTGGCTATACACCGCTGGCGACGGCGAGGCAGTTCTTCCCGGCGACGGCGAGTCGTCCGTCTTCCCCGGTGATGGCCGAAGGTGACAGCGACTAGGCACAGTTCTCTCCGGCGATTCATCTTCCCGTGACGACGGCGAGATCATCTCCTCTCGGCGACGCACAGCATTTCCCGATGATCGACGAGGTGAGTATTAGTGAAGTTTGATTCTAGTTTGCTCAGATCTGGAATGGACTGTTGAGGAATTCTTAATGTCCAATTCGTGTTTTGGTTTCTTCCTGATTAGGAATTTCGAGCAGAGTGTGCAATCGATGGATTAAGTTGTTTGTTTTGTTCGGAAGATTAGGATCTAAATCATTTGTGAGTACCTAAGTTCAAGTTTCTTGGTTGTTTTCCTGATTTCTCGATTGAGTTTCCTTGAGATTCTGTAAAAGAATCTCTGAAACTCTATTCCTTCCATGCGTATTGAATCTGTTTGATATAATGCTTCAGCAGGATCTTTAACTACAGTTGGACGTGAAGAGGCCGTGTCCGATGTATTGAGTCGTGTCTTCACTACAGACCGGTTCCTTCTGTTCAGGTAACCTTCTAATCTCCTAATTTCGAGTGGTACATCATTTTGTTTCCAACTTTGATAAGGGTGTCGGGGCAGGATTATGATCGGATGCAGGGAAGTCCAGAGTAGTTCGTGTCCAGAGTAGCTCGTGTCCAATATGGTTTGTGTTCCAGATTAAGGTGTCAGGGTGCAGAGGACCAACTGGTTTATAGCAGTAGCGGGAGCAGGAATTTGAACGGTTACAGTTTAGCATAGTGGGAGATGGTTTCTGAATAGATTTTCTGGGCTTTTTGTATTTAATTTTGCTTTTGTGTATTTAATTTTGATCTTGGTGTATCTCAGTTTGCTGAGTATCTTGTGTGTGTGAGTTATTTAACTTTTGGGTTGGTTAATTGGTATGGAATTTGGACTGTGTCTTGGCGCGGGAATGAAGTGTTTAAATTTCAAACTAAGTTCTGTGCTAGACTTTGAGATATGACTAGGTTTGTGATGGGCTGGTGGTGTATATTCTCTGAGATTTGATTATTATGTAGGGGTGAGTATTCGGTTAATTCGGCTCCAACCGAACCAAATTTCTGAAAACCGAATTAACCGAAATCAAGAAAATGAAAACCGAAACCGAACCGATCTACGTCAAAACCGAATCAAACCGAAACCGATTTATTCGGTTCGGTTTTTCGGTTGTATTCGGTTAATCGGTTGGGCTTTTTCGATGATGGACCGGACCTAAAATTGGGTTTCTTATTTAAAAACTGTTCTTATTAAAAATGTGTACCAAAGTATTTCATATTGCAGAATGCAGATTGTTCAATTTGACAAATTTTACTTTCATATCGGAACAAAAATATTCTCAAATGAGAAGGCATAATTCAAAGATACAAATGTTGGCACTTCGATAATACAATAAACAAACGATTCAATAACCACCACATGCTCCTTCCACACATACATTACACAATGACACATGTTCCATATCCACCTGAATCAGTTGGTTGCAAATCAACAGTTGAGCTGAGCTTCTTCCCAAAACATTTTTCCAGAGATGAACTGAGCTTCTACTAGAAATATACCAGCAAATAAGAATATTTGAGACATGAAACAGATTTTACACATCAACATCATAACCTACAATTTGAGTCTTGAGAGCCACAATAAGAATATTCTAGAAAATAATAGTGCCTTGCACCTGAGGCAAGAAATAGATTTTACAGATCATCTTGTGTGCAGCTATAAATCATGATCCTTGTTCTCCTTAACTGTCCATATTTGTTGTGCAAAATGAAAAACCTGATGCAGGAACATCAAATAATAAAAGAATTGATGTGTAGAATAAGCAATATGCATGACCTGGAAATACAAATATGACACAGAAATTGAAGAAAGAACCAACCTTTTATGTTTAAAACCAGACCAAAGACTGCAAACTGACTAAAGCAAGCCCCTTATTTGTTGTATAAATATGAAACAAAGCAATAATGATTGCAACATTGTACAAACAGAGCAAACTGACCATTCCTTTTTTGTTCAATATCATTCTTAGTTTTAGTATTCCAAACAATCCAAACAAAGATGGAACCTTCAAATCATCTATCAGAGAACATCATAGTTCATTTGGTACCAAATTGTTCATTACAGTAACTTAATGGCTTACCCTCGAAATGATATGGAACAACTCACAAGAAGCAAATCAGCGATTACAAAGGTAGGAAATCCAGACCAAAGACTGCAAACTGACCAAAGAAAGCTCCTTATTTGTTGTATAAATATGAAACAGAGCAATAATGATAGCAACATTGTACAAACAGAGCAAACTGACCAAACCTTTTCTGTTCAATATCATTCTCAGTTGTATAAATATGAAACTGAGCAATATTGTACTACCCGTACCTATCCACTCTTATAATTATAGCAACAATGATATCAAACTTGCAGAATGCAGTGCAACAGAGCAATATTGTATTGATTCAACATGGTAACAGCAGAGATCATGATACGGGTACGGAGAAATAAAAGACCATAATCAGTAATGAAAAATTCTCTAACCTTGATGTAAAGGCCAAGTTATCAATCAAGAGATTCCACAAGATCAATCCATCAACCTGGAGATTGATGAGCAACATCCAGTGGAGAGAAGACATCACCAGCAAAATAAACCTAGACATTGACAAGTATTGAAGTTTTAGGCTCAGATTGGCAAGTTGTGAATCAATAGATACATTGTAGTATCTGTCCACTACTAACACCATCTCATTATTGCCTACTTTCTTCATAAATATTGTTAGCAATTTATAACTGAATAAAACAAGTAAACTATATTACAATGAAAAATGTTTACCAAGTGCAGACATGATTGTAGTCATACTATAGTGGTTTGCAAAATCACACACAAATAAAATACACAAGCCTACAAATAACATGACTGACTGCAAAAATGAAGTCTGCGATGCAATACTGTATAGTTCCAACTTGAACAGAAGTCTGTGGATTCTTCATAGTGCACAAATATAGAGTGCCAACTACCAACAACAGAAGTGCAGAGTCTGCATAGTGCACAAGCACAAGATTGCCAACAACAGAAGTGCAGACTTTGTAGATTCTGCATAGTCCACAAACATAAGAGTACTAACAGCACAAGTCTGTAGAGTCTGCATAGTGAAGAAACATAGACTACCAACAACAGAAGTCTGGAGAGTCTGCATAGTGTAGACTACATAAATGAAGTCTAAAATGCAGTAGTGCACATTGCAAAATAATTTAGAGTACTAAATATTACAGTCCAAAATAAGTAGATCTTTAAAGCCAGCTTGAGGTTGAGCCCATCGCCAAATGACTTAAATCTAGATAAGACAAGATAACACAAATCAATATTCAATACAACTGATAAAATAAAAAAGTACTTTTGAAACTCTTTGAAAAAAAGATATACCTTTTTCAAGTTGGCCTAAAGATTTCAAGTTCTCTTCAAGACTACTAACAATAGATTGGTTGGGACTCGATCGTAACCAATCTTGTGAATAAATAAAATCTTGAGCAATCTTAGGTGTCAAAGAGCTCCTAAATGAATCAAGTACTCGACCATCCGTACTAAATGCACTCTCGGAAGCCACCGTGGATATAGGAACGGCCAACACATCACGAACCATTCTTGAAAGAACGGGAAAACGAGGAGCATTATTCTTCCACCAAGACAATAGATCAAAATTTGGATTCTCATCTTCATCGGCTTCGGTGGGCTCAAGAAGATAACGATCCAACTCCGAATTACTATCACACCCACCCGTTTTCATTTTATGGTTCTTATATTGAGCCTTCATCATGTGTTTCAAGTTAAAGAAAGGACGTTCTTCGATGATTGAAGATGCAACTATTTCATTACTAGTTGAAGAAGCAACTATGGGTAAATAGATCTTCTTATACTCTTCAAACATAGAGTATACAACCGTTCTCACCTTCTCCATCATGGTATCACCCCTTGTTTTACCATATAGTTGATATAGCCACCATTCCACATATGCAATCTTTTGACGTGGGTCAAAAAGTGGCACAATGAAGATGATCATATTCATCTTCTCAATGTCTCCCTAATATTTGTCATATTTGTCTCTCATTTTATCCACCATCATAGACCACTGGAAGTCATCACTACTCTTGGTTTTCTTCAAGAGAAAGTCGATAAATGCAATCTCTTCAAAGAATTGGTTAGAAGTGACATACAATGAGCCCGAGACACGTAAAGTAAATTCATAGAAATGTTCTAAAAAAGTGCACAACCTTCTCATATTTGACCAATCCTCTTCGCTAGGAAATAAATTCTCCTCCTCAAGTTCTCTTCTAAATAAAACATCTTCGTCTTGGAACCTCTCAAAAGCTCATTGAAATCTTTGGGCCGTGTCCAATATCAAATATGTTGAGTTCTAATGGGTACTCACATCAAGACATAATAATTTTTTACTTTGTATTTTTTCAATTTGAACACAATCTTTGAAGTTTTGAAACCGAGAAGGAGATTGTCTCACGTAGCTAATCGCTCTTCGAACACGTGCAATCGAAGAAGACATCATTTTCAATCCATCAACCACAATAAGATTTATAATATGTGCAATACAACGCATATGTAAATACTTGCATTGAAGAATACTATTTTCCTGTTGTGTATACTTCTTGCCTAAATAAGCAATGGCAACATCATTGGAGCTAGTATTATCCACGGTGATTGTAAAGATCTTGTCAATGTCCCACTCAATCAAATATGACTCTATGTCTCTTCCAATAGCCTCGTCTTTATGACTAAAAATTGGACAAAAGTTAATAAATTTTTTTTGCAATTTCCAATAATCATTGATGTAATGTGCTGTAAGACACATAATTTATCTTTTGAATGGATGTCCATGTATCCGTTGTAAGGCATACCCTTTGATTGGACTCCTTGAAGTAAGTATTCAACTTAGTCCTCCCGTCGGTATAAAGATGGTAACAATCTCGAGCGACGGTCCATCTTGATGGTACACCAAACATAGGGCGTGCAATAAAAATAAAACGTTTGAAGCCCTCCCCCTCCACAAACTGAAAAGAAAGTTTGTCAACAATTAGCATGTAAGCCAATGCCTTCCTCACATCTTCTTGATTAAATTGCCAACTAGTGAGAGTCGGCTTGCCCTTTCCAACCGATTGTAAATTCAATATTGATCGAGTAGAGCCTTTGTGGTTTGGGTTAAGGGGGCACATATGCCAATGATTCTTAACGGAAGTAGTCCCATTAATTACGGGGTGACAATAGTATTATTTTTTTGCAAAAGTTACACTCCGCTTTTGGATTTCCATTCTCAAGAAACTCTTTAAAATCGCTCCAATAAGGAGCTCTTCTTTTACTAATACGTTTATTTTTTACCTTGAGCATAGAATTAGTTGTCGAATTGACAATAGGGTCATTTGTGTCATGGGAACTCTTTCCTCCCACAACCCCACCCTCATGCTCAATAGGTTTCCCTTCATTCAACATATAAAATAAACATAACAAAAATATTTTACAATTCAAATTTACAAAGCAAATTTCAAAAAATAAATAAATAGAAGGAAATAAGAATACGCACATTGCATGAGTACGATGTTGATGCCATAAATTTGACTCAACTTACGCAACAAATAACCTATTAAATTATTTATTGAACAACATATAAGAATAAGATACAGTTTTAGTCAACCCCACCCTAATGCTCAGTTACATGTTGAACATTATATAAAAACAACATAATGTTTTTTATTTTTCTGTTCTTATAATTTTTTTCCTTGTTCTTATCAGTTTATATATGTTCTTATCAGTTTTTAGTTGTTTCTTATCAGTTATGAAAAACCACAAATAAACAAACATGTTTTATCACTTATTATCGTTATTTTAAACTAAAACCCATTGAGGATTTATTAGCAATGACTAAAATCCTGATACAGTTGAATACACATGCAACTGAACACAAATAATTCATAGGAGAATTCAGGTGATCAGGCAAGACAAACACAGAACATCAAAATATGCAAACTGAACATAAACAACATATACAATTAAATACACACCTAAAAAGTCTAAAAGACGAGAACAAAGAACAAAATCATGAAACAAGCAAACAAACATTTAATTGTAAAATACAAATCCCAACACCAAGCAAAGCAAACATTTAATTATAAACTTTTTCATATTTTTAGCCATTAAGGCATTGCAGCATTTGTGCAAATTGGTAGTGTAAGCGATCATACAAAATATAAACTGACATTTGAAACTTAAAAATTCCAAAGATTGCTTACAGCAATTGCTGGCTTGCTGAGATTATAATAATAAATAATCCAATAATAGGCCAATAATCCAAAGATCCAAGCCACAAATAACTACAAAACTAAATTAAAAAAATAATATTAGAAGAAATATGTAAGTTCATGCCGTATATATATATATTGATTCATTATATCCAGTTGATCCAAGTCATTTCTCTACAACTTTCATAAGTTTCTTTAGCAAGCTTTGGATGGTTTTCTTAATCTATCATAAGTAACAATTTATGCACCACAAACATTACATTGTTCTTCATTTTGAAGCTCTCATGTTCCCGTAGTAGTAGAACATTGTTTCGAACCTAATATTAAACAAAAATTAAAAGAAAAAATTAAAAATACTTAGAAAAATAGTTGGAGGAGCAAGTAGAGTTCAGATCTAGCGGAGGGTGAGATAGAGAGAAGAGAGGCGGTGATAGAGTGAGAAGACATCGTCAGGCGGTGCGGTGAGATTATGGTAGAGTGAGAGAGGCGGTGAGAGAGTGAGAGAGGCGGAGCCTGGAGGAGGTGGTGAGAGAGCAAGAGATGCGAAACCGGGAGAAGGCCGTAAAAGAGTGAGAGAGGCGGAGCCGGGAGGAGGCGGTGAGATCTAGGGTTTATTTCTAGATAGAGTGCCGAGAGAAGAGAGAAGAGTGGCTCTGCCGCTGCTTGTTAGACCAATGATTATATCATATTTTTGAATATAGCTAATCAATTAAATTTACCATAATGATATCACTAATATTCATGTAATCACTATCATATTGCTACTTAAACTTAGCATTGTCCTAAATGTTCTCTATATCAATATTGCTATGCTTGTATCATATTGGTTTGTTTGTCTAACATGTACTTGTAGACATGCAATAAGCATGATCAAGTTTTGTCAAACCAGGACATATGCAATGGAGAATTATTGATGGGCCAAAGACGGTGTTATACAAGAAGATTTATCTTAACCGCCTAACGACCTATCCGGGGCCTCGCATCGAGGGTTCCGCTGCTCGGTCAGCTACCAGGGGTCGAGGAGGCAACACCACCCGTGGGGGTTCGGGGGCGAAGCCAGCGAAAGGTATTCAGATTTCTAGATCTGTTTATCTTTGGACGACCGCCGTCAAGAAAAAATGCGTCTTCAGGTCTGCTCAAATATTTGAAGAAATGCGTCATCAAAGGGCTCTTGGTTTTCCTATTTTATCAATATATTTTTTATATTTACTGAGTCTAGGAATACAATGTAAACTGCATCGTACTGGAAAAGAGGCTATCCAAGAAACGTTTTCAAAATACCCTTTCATTTTGAAAACAAGCCCACTTACAAAAGTCCAAACTACTTTCTAACTGCTTGATCTTTTCAAAAAGCCCAAAACCAATTTTGCAAAAACCCTGACAGAACTCCAACAGAATTCGGCCAGAGTTCGGCCAGAGTTCAGCCCAAATTCGGCCAGAGTTCGGTTAGTGGACGTTGGATTTTAAACTTGGTCCTCCTGCAGTTACGGTTCTTGCCGAAATTTTCTCATAGAGTTCTGCCTGAATTCTGCCCGAATTTTGTCAGAATTCTGTCTTTGGAAAAACTATAAATAGAGAAGGATTTCGATCATTTTAACACACCAATTCACTTTCATATCTCTTCTCTAAAAGCCTACTACTTCTTCCAAAGTATTCTGAGCTATTCATTTTCAAATCCCAAGCCAATTACAATCTTCTAGTCGATTTTCCAGTGCGGTATGGTCTAGAAGCTTCAGAACGATTGTAATCAGAGACTTGATTGAAGAAAGACACTTCACGATTGAAGTTGGTCGAGTACTTCGGATCAAAGCTCACATTGTAGAAGTTGTAAGAACTTTGGATGAAAACTTGTAGTGATTTTTCTATAGTGAATTCAACTGAAAGCTAGAGTTCTTCCGACTGGACTAGTCCTCACAAGAGAAAAACCAGTATACATTGTCGTGTTTGTGTTTGCTTTCTGATCTCTACTTTTTATTTACTTGTGATATATTCTGTGATCTTGCTGCTAACATTTTTTAATTAGCTAATTTCCGCTGCCTACTCTATTCACCCCCATCTAGAGTATTGTGCTTTACAATTCGTTCCTACAATCTGTCCTATAATTGGTATCAAAGCAAGGACTCTATTATCTGGCTTAACATCCTTAAAGTAGACCCTTATTATCAATTGTTAACCTCTGATTCCAATTACCTATAATTGGTACCAGAGTGGATGCTTATTATATAGATATTGCTGCTAATACCAATTGCTCCTACAATTGGTATCAGAACGGGTTATACAGGTAAAGCGAGGTAACATTGCTATTATATTCTTATTTATTATAGCTGTTACATAGATCACAGTATCACATATGGCAAGTATGTACTTCACAACTGAAGAGAAATCCTCAAATAAACTCCCACGTACTATTTGATGGAACAAACTATAGTTATTGGAAGACACGAATGAGCTTCTATCTGAAGTCTCTAGATTTTGACTTATGGTCAATTGTTGTCAATGGCTACAAAAAGCCTACTATCACTTCTATTCTCACGGCCTCTATAATCAACAAGCCTTATTATAGTTATACGGAGGAAGAAAAGAAATTAGCTAGCCTTGATGCAAAAGCTATGCATATCATTTATTATGCTGTAGACATAAATGTATTCAATCTTATTACTACTTGCACATCTCATAAAATTTAAAAAGTTCTTGAAGCTACTTATGAGTGCAGGTATGAAAGCAAAGCTAGCAACTCCATAGAGAAGGATAGTCTTCATAATGATGCAAATATATGCATGCTGGAATTGAGATTTAAGCTACAACACAATATCTTATACGAAGAAGAGCTTGTATGTGATAATTGCAAGAAGATAGGCCACATCCAAGAAGATTGTACTACTGGTAGAAAGGAGAGTCACTATAAACAATCAAATGAAGGTAGATTATCTCTCACAAGTACACTAGTACGAGCATATGGTGTGAAAGCAAAGCAACAGATTCTGAAGAAGAAGAGAGACCTCATCAAGCTACAAATTTATGCTCAATGGCATTATCTAATGAGGTACAAAATAATTCCCTTTATGAAGAGAGTAAATTTTCTCATGATGAGTTATCTGATGCTTTCAGTGATCTGTTAGAAGAACACAAGAAAGTATTAGATAAGTATAAGCAAGCTAGAAAGGATATTCTATACTATAAGCGGAAGAATGAAAAGCTTACTTGCTTATTGAATGATGCTAGAAATAGTTCTCATTCTGATAATTCTACTGAGATTTCCACATTGAAGTTTAGATTGCATGAGGCACTTAATTGCATTGAGAAAAGCACTCAAGAAAATGCTAAACTTAAGGAGGAATTAGAATCAGAAAAGAAGAAGTATTCTTGTGCTTCATGTAGAATTGATGCTCTTTCTGCTAAATATGATGAGATTTGTGATAACTCTAAAAAGTTAAAGATTAGACTGGAAAAGCAGGTAGTACAACCTACGACTCAGTCTAACACAAGACACTTAGCACATCACAAAGTCACACACGACAGATCATCTAGAAAGGAAGCAAGCAAAGCTAAAGCTTCACATAACCATGTTTTCTATTACAAGTATCCACGCACATCATATCACACTACTGCACGTTCTCATACTGCTGTACATAGTACTAATGTTAATTCTTTCTGTCATTATTGTGGTACGAATGGACATATTTCTAATCATTGTCAGATTAGAAAATTTATTGATATGAACTTGTGCAAATGGGTTCCTAAAGCTAACAAATATGGATCCAAGTATTGGATACCAATGTCTACACCTAATATTGCGGGTGAAGATTCTCATATCAAATAGAACCATGGAACATGTTGGTGATTGCAAAGCTACAAAGGTCATCTTCCATGTAATTGTACCAACAGAAATGAGGTCACTGGAACCACTTCGGTCACATGCTTCCTAAATAGTTTTTAATATCTAGCATGTTCTTACTGATGTATTGTTATTAGCTTTCATTGATTTTTTTTAAATTGTCTATTGTTTGAATCAATGTGAGATATAATCCTAGCATGACTAGCTGTTTAGCTTAAATGATTAGTTCACACTATATAGTATGCTATTTTCTATTAGTGTGACATATTTGTCTATGTATGCTCTTTACTTTTAATCTTTATTCTTGAAGCATGCGTAGGAGTTTTTTTTTGAGTTAATATGCTTTTGACTCTCTGTCTTTAATATTTTTTAATGGTCGCTTCTTATCGATTTGTCTTAACATGTCATATTTACTTTGATCAGTATTTTATGAGTATGTATGTTTAGCACAAGTCTTCTATTTACTTGAAAAGTATATACATATACTTTTATGTTAACCTTGTGCTTGTATAATATATTTACTATTGATTCTCATATTTTATTTTGAATAACTTCTTATGAATCAGTTACATCTTTGTCTGATATATAAGTTAAGTTCAAGTTCTATATTATTTTAAAAGTAGTTTCAAACTTGTGCTTATCTCATACTTTAGCTATTGATTACTTTGAACAAATTTATGTTCTTCTCTTATTAGCTTCTTCCACAAAGCCTCTTTTCTTGGCTTTTGGGTAGACATTTTGGATATATGATATTTTTAATATCTTGATCTTGATAAACCATTATTTGGGTATTTACTTCTTTTATATTTAGGGATTCTGGATTTCGATGTTGTGATGATACTGCATATATTCCTTTAAATATAAGTTCTTAAAAGTATAGATCATTTTGGGTACAAGCCGAAAGGGTCCTTCTGTCATACAGGAGTAAATAGCTTGAAGCGACACGATGTACTAATCTTCGAACTACCGCTAGCTGGGAACCGGCCCCTAAAGCTAATCCAAAGTGATCAATACTTTATAGACTTAACATTTATTAAGGTCTACTTGTAAATATCGTCTAGTTCTGGATCCAAGGTACTGAACCCAGTCCCCTAGGTTCCAGAATAATCAACGTATCTAGGTCTTACATTTTGATTTATAAATATTTTATATTTTATTATTATCCAATGATTTTGCAGCACATATGGATAAAAGTAGTTGATACATCTTATACCGTATGCTACATTGTTCTAAGATTTTTTTAAGTCCATAGAATATAATTGATTTCATATTGCACAAATTCTTCTCAAATCCTCGGTTATTAAAGAAGAGATTGGTTTTGGGTACAAGCCTATAAAGGGTCTGTCTGTCACCACGGCTACGGCTAAAGCGAAGCGGTACTTAAGTGTTCCCCGGTGAACCTCCGTTAGCTGGGACAGTAGCCCTATAGCTAACCCAAGATTGATCAACGCTTTATAAATGTCACGCCCCAGAACCAGAATACTGGATAGCGGGGACGCACATAGCCAGCTACGTATAATAAAATAGAATCCACCTCAATATACGGTCACGGCTGCCTAGATATATGAGGGTTTAACTACAAGCCATCAGTCTCTTAGGGTCATGAACAAGCCTAGTATCTCAATCACAAGCAAGTAAGTAAATGTTACAAGATGTAAGATCACCAAATATACAATAGTAAGACGTCCCAAACATTACATATTCAACTGATCATGAAGCTAGTCGTTACAAAATGTGAGGACTAGCAAGAGTTTTAGTCATACATGATCAACCCTAGGATCTATCAATCATGTTACAGCCCGTAGGCACACAGTAAATAAAGTGCGATCGAGCTAACACGTGCTCGTCGGCTAAACGTCGCAAAAGGATATTTTTACAATAGAGTGGGAGAGCTAAAATAAACCCACTCGTTGCCTTGGTTACGTCTGGTGGTCACCATTGGACTGAAAAGTCGATAGATCCTCTGGAGCTACTCCAATATCTGGCCATACAAAACCAGCTGGGTCAGACCCCAGAAAGAAAAAGTACCACAAAGGAGACTTCACTTAGGGACTAAAACTAGCAATTAGCACAAGAATATAATTAAATAAAAGATAGTAATTAAGGAAAAGCATGACAGGTGATATACGATGAGATAACCATGGGACTATTCAGATAACCAGGTTACAAACCGTAAACCAAACAAGGACCGGGGTGTAACCCTTCGTCTGAACAGAACTTGGTTTCTTCCACCATTTATCGGCAGGGAAAATATAAACAATCAGGTAATATGACAATCTTATGCAGGATCAAGACAAGACTAGACTGATTGAACTTCATCCATCATTCACGGCCAAGCAATAAGTACGACTTGATACTTTAACTAACTAGGGTTATCACAAGCCTTAGTTACTAGCAAGATACAATGAGATTGTTCTACAGCTACAAGCCCTGCAGACCATCCAGGTTAACCAGGTCGAATATTAGTACAATAAGGGTGCAACACCTGATAGTGTGCTGGAAATATGCCCTACTCGTCGACAGGCTACAAATCCACAAGTGCGTCCAGGTAACGGAATTACCTATAGCTGGGAGATCTCTTCATGACTATTGGATTATTCTAGTTATTAGCCTTAGTTAATTTACAGTAGGTACCCCTGACTGTGGTACTCAGGGATCCCTGTCCTAGACATGATGTAAGACAAGACAGATTTATTTGTACAAGCACAATCGTCCACGGTGTCTAGGTTATTCAATCTTGTCATGTCAAGCTAGCCGTCGCAACAGCCTTCAAAATATATATCATGTCATGTTTACCATGTCAAGTTATCATGTCAAGTTATCATATCAAGTTATCATGTCAAGTTTACTGTCAGGAGTGCACCACGATGGGCCACTATCATGTCATGTCATTTGTCAAAAGTGTACCACAACGGGTCACCATCGTGTCAGGGAACATATTAAAATTAATGGCACAAGCATACCTTTAGTAATTAAATATTAGCAAGGGCAGGGGCTGTGGAGGACTCATGCGGCTCAGGAAAAATTGTCGCATGAAATTGCCATACAACAGTGCATATGCGGCCAAGCAATTAAATATGCACAAATACATATGCGGCCTAGCCATGCACAAAGCAACTTGCTTACGTGCACAAATATTTAATGGCCAAAACAATTAAACATATGTGGCTCAGACTAATAATCTAATGGCCTATGCGGCCAGGCAAGTGGTTTGGCCTTATGCGGCCAACAATAAATGCAATTGTCTAATGGCCAAACAATTTTGGTTATGCGGCCAGCAAGTGTTGGAGGGGTGCATATATGGCTAGGTAAATTAGAGTTGGCCATATGCGGCTCAATAGTTGTTCCCATGTGGTCAACAATAAATCCCATATGCGGCTAACATATATCCCATATGCGGCATATATATGTTAATACCCATGTGGCCAACTATGTTAATACCCATGCGGCCAAGTTGTGGCCAAGCAATTAAATATAAAAGCATGCAAGCATCAGCTTGCATGCATGCAAATAATATAACATGGCATTGGACATGCAAGCATGCAGCCACAAATAAATTACATGCGGCTAAGATTGCTAAGCATGCAAATGCATGCAAGTTAATATATAAAAATGCTTGCAACATGCAAGCATTTAATGCAATTGCAAGTCCATATGCGGCTCAATATATATATGCGGCCAAACTTAATTTAATTGCTTTAAGCAAAATATTATATATGTAAGCTTGCAACCAAAATATTATACATGCGGCCAGAAATCTACAATTGCCATATGCGGCTCAAGCAAAAGAATGGCCATGCGGCCAAGACATTAGCCATATGCGGCCAGAAAAATTACTCTTAGCCATATGCGGCTAGGAATGCAAATGCTTGCATGTAATTAATTAATGCTAATGCATGCAACTAACGTTAATGCATACAATTAATTAAAAAGGCCATACGGCCAAAAAATGAATGCTCATGCGGCCTAGCAGATAAACACTTGCACGTGGCCAGCTAATGCATTGAGCCTATACGGCCAACAAATTAAATATTCAATTAAATGCCATATGCGGCTCAGGCAAGTTGTATGCAATTACATGCAAGCTTGCAAGCAACTAAAATAAAAGGGCCATGCAATTAATTAATGCTCATGCGGCTCAGAGCTAAAAATGCTCATGCAGCTCAGCAACTCAATGTTGTATGCGGCCAAAGTACAATTAATGGCTCCCACAGAGAACATGTCCATGAAAAATACCATGGCCTCCATGCTCCTCCAAACAATAATAGGAACCCAAACCCAGACTCCCGTAGGTCAAATTTGGATAAAATAGAATTCTCTACATCATGGAACTATCAAATAGCAAAAATATGCAGGTTTGATAGATCAAAACTCCTAAAATCGAAAAATACCACAAAGCTAGATTTACAAGAAATTAGCCACGGAAATGAAAAATGCTAAGTACTAAAGTGGGTTAGAAACACATGAAGAAGACAATAGAACAATAAAAATAGACTTCCTCCATAAAGCAATATGCACTTGCCTACACCTTCCTCTCTCAGGTTGGTGGAGAAGTAATGGAAGGAAAGAAGAAAAAGTTAATGGAAAGGAATTAATGAGGAGAGAGAGAGAGAGGAGTGGGTTAATAAATGGGGATGGTGGTGGTAGGTAGGGGTTCTCCCCTTGGTTCATGATGAACCAATAAGCAACCTAAGCCGAACAAAGCCAACCCAAGCAAGCCGAACCAAGCCAGAAGACATGCAATACGGGTCAAAATGGATACACGTATACCGAGATATGTAATACGAACCACATGTATTACAACTCTACCCACCTTAAAAGAATTCCGTCCTTGGAATTTAATCAAAAGGCTAGAGATGCAAGGACAAGCTATACTAAGCAATCAATCAAACAATCAATCATGCAAGCAAGGAATTTGAAGGCATGAGGAAGATAGAAGACATCCTGCTAGGAACCTCTCTACCAGTTCTGAATTTGAGCTTAGACCAGGACATACTGTTGGGATCTCTGCTGCTGGAAGACTTGTGCCTGAGGAGGCAATGGCCTCGGAGGCTGGTACTGCTGTTGTACTGGTGCTGGTGCTGGTCCCCTTACCGAGGGACTGGTCTGGGCCGATGATGAACTGGCCCTATTCGAACAGGGCCCTATCTTGTGGTCCGGTGCTCCACAAGCCAAGCACAATCTCTGTGCTCTACGACACTCCGAAACAACGTGTCCTGACTTTCCACAATGAGTGCAGCCCATTGCGGAAGACTGCTTCTACTTCTGTTGCTGAGGGGACGTGACCGACGTCACTGAGGCCGCCTGCCTCGGAGTTCCAATTGTCAAAGCCCTGACTGCCGGGTCTGGTGCTAACGAGTGGGTCATCTGGCCGTGAGATCTCTTCCGACCTCCGGTCCTGTCCTCAATCCTCCAGGAGGTATACTCGTGCCTCCTAGCTGCTCTCAATACTGCATCAAAATTCTGGTGCTCAAACTGCTCCACTGCCAATAAAATCTCTAGATGGAGCCCCTGCTGGAATCGTTGAGCTCTATCGAACTCGGTCGCCACCAAGGTGGGAGCAAACCGACTAAGTCTCAAAAACTCGGCCGTATATCCGTCGACCGTCCTGTCCATCTGCTTCAGATTGGTGAACGTCGTCTGTAGGTCGTACCGAGCTACAATATCGAAGTACTTGGTCTGGAATCTCTCATGGAATACTGCCCAAGCAATAGGGGCCAATAATCCAACGGCCTGCGCCGTCCACCAGCTGCGGGCAAGATCCAATAACTGCAGGCGCACCACCGCCACCTTCTCGTCTTCTGGAGTCTTCGCTGCCACCAAGATCACCTCTGTGTCCTGAAGCCATGCATCAGCAGCGATAGCATCTTCGCTGCCATCGAAGAATGGAGGGTTCAGGCGCTTGAAGCTGTTGGCCGTGCTGTTTCCTTGATGACCTCCTCTGGTCAGAGCATCTGCCACTGCTTGGTGCAGGGCATCTCCTCGCCGATCTTGGGAAGCTAAAATGTCCTGATGAGACCCACAAAGGTGCCATCATCAGGTTCTACAAGCTGGACGGGCTGAACTGGTGGCTCTTGACCCCCAGTAGGCATGACTCTGGAGGCTACTCCTGAATGCTGGGCTTGATCTTCAGGTTGCTGTTGGTCCACGGAAGGTGCTCCGTCTTGCCGATCGGCAGGTCCAAGAACAATGCCGCTGAAGAAGATGACATAGGGAACAATAAGGAAGGACCAGAACAGATCAAAGATACAAGCATGTGATCAGGTCAAGAATCCAGGGATTTAGAGGATACGAGCAGAGATCAAGGGCGAGTACTGATTAAGACATCTATTCGGTAAACCCTCACATATCTTGATTTATAAGACCTGTATGGGCCACCACTTAAACCATGTCATGCCCCAGAACCAGAATACTGGAGAGCAGGGGCGCACATAGCCAGCTACGTATAATAAAATAGAATCCACCTCACTATACGATTATGGCTGTCTAGATATATGAGGGTTTAACTACAAGCCATCAGTCTCTTAGGGTCATGAACAAGCCTAGTGTCTCAATCACAAGCAATAAGTAAATGTTACAAGATGAAAGATCACCAAATATACAATAGTAAGGCGTCCCAAATATTACATATTCAGCTGATCATGAAGCTAGTCGTTACAAAATATGAGGACTAGCAAGAGTTTTAGTCATACATGATCAACCCTAGGATCTGTCAATCATGTTACAGCCCGTAGGCAGACAGTAAATAAAGTGCGATCGAGCTAACACGTGCTCGCCGGCTAAACGCCGTAAAAGGATATTTTAACAATAGAGTAGGAGAGCCAAAATAAACCCACTCGTTGCCCTGGTTACGCCTGGTGGTCACCATTGGGCTGGAAAGTCGGTAGATCCTCTGGAGCTGCTCTGATATCTGGCCATACAAAACCAGCTGGATCAGACCCCAGAAAGAGCAAGTGCCACAAATGAGGCTTCACTTAGGGACTAAAACCAGCAATTAGCACAAGAATATAATTAAATGAAAGACAGTAATTAAGAAAAAGCATGACAGGTGATATACGATAAGGTAACCATGAGACTATTCAGATAACCAGGTTATAACCCATAAACCAAATAAGGACCGGGGTTGTAACCCTTCGTCTGAACAGAACTTGGTTTTTCCTACCATTTATCGGCAGGGTAAATATAAACAATCAGATAATGTGACAATCTTGTGCAGGACAACGACAAGACTAGACTGATTGAACTTCATCCATCATTCATAGCCAAGCAATAAGTACGGCTTGATACTTTAACTAACTAGGGTTATCACAAGCCTTAAGTACTAGCAAGATGCAATAAGATTGTTCCACAGCCACAAACCCTGCAGACCATCCAGGTTACCCAGGTTGAATATTAGTACAATAAGGGTGCAACACCTAACAGTGTGCTGGAAATGTGCCCTACTCGTCGGCAGGCTATAAATCCCCAAGTGCGCCCAGGTAACGGGATTGCATGTAGCTGGAAGATCTCTTCATGACTATTGAATTATTTTAGTTATTAACCTTAGTCAATTTACAGTAGGTACCGCTGACCGTGGAACTCAGGGATCCCTGTCCTAGACATGATACAAGACAAGACGGGTTTATTTGTACAAGCACAATCATCTACGGTGTCCAGGTTATTCAATCTTGTCATATCAAGCTAGCCGTCGCAACAGCCTTCAAAATATATATCATGTCATGTTTACCATGTCAAGTTATCATGTCAAGTTATTATGTCAAGTTATCATGTCAAGTTTACTGTCAGGAGTACGTCACGACGGGCCACTATCATGTCATATCATTTATCAAAAGTGCACCATAATGTGTCACCATCGTGTCAGAGAATATATTAAAATTAATGGCACATGCATACCTTTAGTAATTAAATATTAGCAAGGGCAGGGGCTGTGGAGGACTCATGCGGCTCAGAAAAAATTATCGCATGAAATTGCCATACAACAGTGCATATACGGCCAAGCAATTAAATATGCACAAATACATATGCGGCCTGGCCATGCACAAAGCAACTTGCTTACGTGCACAAATATTTAATGGCCAAAGCAATTAAGCATATGCGGCTCAGACTAATAATCTAATGGCCTATGCGGCCAGGCAAGTGGTTTGGCCTTATGCGGCCAACAATAAATACAATTGTCTAATGGCCAAACAATTTTGCTTATGCGGCCAGCAAGTGTTGGAGGGGTGTATATGCGGCTAGGTAAATTAGAGTTGGCCATATGCGGTTCAATAGTTGTTCCCATGCGGTCAACAATAAATCCCATATGCGACTAACATATATCCCATATGCGGCATATATATGTTAATACCCATGCGGCCAACTATGTTAATACCCATGCGGCCAAGTTGTGGCCAAGCAATTAAATATGAAAGCATGCAAGCATCAGCTTGCATGCATGCAAATAATATAACATGACATTGGCCATGCAAGCATGCGGCCATAAATAAATTACATGCGGCTAAGATTGCTAAGCATGCAAATGCATGCAAGTTAATATATAAAAAATACTTGCAACATGCAAGCATTTATTGCTTGCAATGCTAATTCCCATGCGGCCATGAATTGCTAAAGGCTATATCATATGCGGCCAGAATGTTTTCCAAGCAAAGAATGCATATGCTAATGCACTTTGCTAATGCATGTGCTAATGCATTAATTGCTAATGCATATGCTAGTGCATGCAACTTGCATGCAATTACAAGTCCATATGCGGCTCAATATATATATGCGGCCAAACTTAATTTAATTGCTTGCAAGCTCAAGCAAAATATTATATATGTAAGCTTGCAACCAAAATATTATACATGCGGCCAGAAATCTATAATTGCCATATGCGGCTCAAGCAAAAGAATGGCCACGCGGCCAAGAATGGCATTAGCCATATACGGCCAGAAAAATTACCCTTGGCCATATGCGGCTAGGAATGCAAATGCTTGCATGTAATTAATTAATGCTAATGCATGCAACTAACGTTAATGCATACAATTAATTAAAATGGCCATGCGGCCAACAAATGAATGCTCATGCGGCCCAGCAGATAAACACTTGCACGTGGCCAGCTAATGCATTGAGCCTATGCGGCCAACAAATTAAATATTCAATTAAATGCCATATACGGCTCAGGCAAGTTGTATGCAATTGCATGCAAGCTTGCAAGCAACTAAAATAAAAGGGCCATGCAATTAATTAATGCTCATGCAGCTCTGAGCTAAAAATGCTCATGCGGCTCAGCAACTCAATGTTGCATGCGGCCAAAGTACAATTAATGGCTCCTACAGAGAACATGTCCATAAAAAATACCATGGCCTCCATGCTCCTCCAAACAACAATAGGAACCCAAACCCAGACTCCCCTAGGTCAAATTTGGATAAAATGTAATTCTCTACATCATGGAACCATCAAATAGCAAAAATATGCAGGTTTGATAGATCAAAACTCCTAAAATCGAAAATACCACAAAGCTAGATTTACAAAAAATTAGCCACGGAAATGAAAAATGCTAAGTACTAAAGTGGGTTAGAAACACATTGGGAAGATAATAGAACAATAAAAAATAGACTTCCTCCATGAAGCAAGATGTACTTGCCTACACCTTCCTCTCTCAGGTTGGTGGAGAAGTAATGGAAGGGGAGAAGAAAAAGTTAATGGAAAGGAATTAATGAGGAGAGAGAGAGGAGTGGGTTAATAAATGGGGATGGTGGTAGTAGGTAGAGGTTCTCCCCTTGGTTCATGATGAACCAATAAGCAACCCAAGCCGAACCAAGCCAACCCAAGCAAGCCGAACCAAGCCAGGAGACATGCAATACGGGTCAAAATACGTACACGTATACCGAGATACGTAATACGAACCACAGATATTACAATAAACTAAAGATTTATTGAGATCTAATTGTAATTGTTATCTGATGGTTTCTAGATTTTATCTTTGATGAATAATATTATTTAATTTTACAAAAGGTAACATACATTGATCTTCATTGGTTAATGTTTGTCATCTTTTGATATATTCATTTTTCTGTCATGCTATTCGATATTCATACTTGATGATCTTGTGACTACTCAATGAATATTATAGTCTTGTGATTTTGTCTTTAACTTGTGTAATATTCAATAATTTTGAGCTTTATGTTATTATCTTCTTATTCAAGTTACTTACTGTCTACAACAGTAATTCTTTACGGGAGAGAAGGCAGACAAATTGAATCTCTCTTTCAAAGCATTTCTTTTCTTTAACCTCACGGTTGTCAGGCGGACACCGTGCTAAGGCTTTGAAAGGAAAAAAATGAACCGTTGATAAAAAGACATAATATTTTTGAATTAGTCTCCTACTTCAAAAAATATGTCTCTGAATTTTATTTTAAAATTTTGTCAATATTATTATTTTTAGATATAGCCATGTAAAGGTGGAGCAGTTAATTATTTTAAGTCAATTATCCCCTTGACATGCCATATATCTATAATACACTTTTCTTTGGACATTTATCTAGTTATGTTTATTTGTTTAAATGGATTTATTTATGATTTATGGATTTTTTTTATTGTTTTTTGTGATTTGAATCGCTAGCTTTCAGTCTGAGGACTAAATGGACGCATTCGAACATTTATTAAGACAGTTTTTTGTAATAAATTCCATATTTTTGAAAAGTCTTTTTGATTTATTGAATCTGTCCGGTATTCAAATATTATTATTAAAGACAGTTTTTAAAATCTTTTAATGTCTTAAAATATTTTATATATATATATATTGGAGATATATTTTGTTTGTTCATCTTTAAGCATTTATTCATTGGATATCTCTTTTATTTGCCTAAAAATGATATTTGTTTTAAGTTTGGGACTTTACATGCATTTCATCAAAGGAAAGAAAGATGCATATCTTGAATATTCCTTAGATCGTGTGATTATTTATTTTATCTATTCTTGCATATAAATTTCTTCGAAACTAGATATTCATATTTTAAGGGGGAGCAAATTTAAGTGTTTCAATTCTTTTATGCCCTTAATATGTAGTCTACCTAGTTCATCATGGACATATATTCATTTACTTAAAATATATTGTTGAGTTGTTCATGATATTTGGATTTGTATTAGATGAGAGAATATATGATTATTATTATTTATTTTTAATTCTCTCATTCGAGTTTCTAAAAGTTATCCTGCCAAATATATATTTAATTATCCTTATTTGATTGAGTTTAAAATTACTTTTGCCATTTCTTATTGAGATTTTATCTCAAAGTTTATGATTATCTATATTTAGACTGATCATACTTTGTGGGGGAGCATTTAAGTCGACTGAATTTCTCTTTCTCAAGTATTTTGTCTTCATTGCCTTCATCTTTATCTAATGGATATACATATAGCATGCTATGGTAATTGAATTCAAATGCATGGACTTTGGTATAGATTTTACATAGATTCTAGTTTATTTTGATTTCTTCTTCGATGATTATACTCTTTATGGAATTGATTCACTAATTTATATGGGCAAATTATGAATCATATTTTTTTTGTGATCATTATTAAAAGTCTCATTTTATTTTTATTTTTTGGTATATACTAAATCTGCGAATTTTTATTCCTCGTGAATTATTTATGACCAATAATAGGATTCTACGTTATTCATATCTACTTATTAAATTCAATTTGAAAACTACAGTTTTATTTATTCATCATATTGTATTTTGAATGTCATTTTTGGATTTCTAGTTGGTAAACTATTTATTGATTGATTTTTTTAACCAACTATAATGTGTTGACAAGTTTTTATTCTTTAGTTATGTAATTTTCTAAAACTTGTCGTTACACTGTTCTTCTAATCCTTGATCATGATTATTTTTGCTTTACTCCTTTACTTATGCTTGAGTCCATTTTAGCTCTAATTACAGGGGAGTTTATTTTTTATCATGTCAAAGGAGGAGAAATAAGTTTAAGTTAGCACAAAATATTCTAGTATTATGTGTTTATTAGTGATACATGCATCTATTGTATATATATTAAACTTAAATGATTTGCCATAATCAAAAAGGGGGAGATTGTTAACCCAATGATTATATCATGTTTTTGAATATAGCTAATCAATTAAGTTTACCATAATGACATCACTAATATTCATGTAATCACTATCATGTTGCTACTTAAACTTAGCATTGTCCTAAATATTCTCTATATCAATATTGCTATGCTTATATCATATTGGTTTGTTTGTCTAACATGTACTTGTAGACATGCAATAAGCATGATCAAGTTTTGTCAAACCAGGACATATGCAATGGAGAATTATTGATGGGCCAAAGACGGCGTTACACAAGAAGATTTCTCTTAACCGTCTAACGACCTATCCGGGGCCTCGTATCGGGGGTTCTGCTGCCCGGTCAGCGGCCAGGGGTCGGGCAGCGGCACCCGTGGGGGTTCGGGGGAGAAGCCACCGAAAGGTATTCAGATTTCTAGATCTATCTTTGGACGACCGTCGTAAAAAAGGGGGTCTTCAGGTCTGCTCAAATATATGAAGAAAGGCGTCATCAAAGGGCTCTTGGTTTTCCTATTTTATCAATGTATTTTTTTATATTTACTAAGTCTAGGAATACGATCTAAACTGCATCGTACTGGAAAATAGGCTATCTAAGAAACGTTTCCAAAATACCATTTTATTTTGAAAACATGCCCACTTACAAAAGCCCAAACTACTTTCTAACTGCTTGATCTTTTCAAAAAGCCCAAAACCAATTTTACAAAAACTCTGACAGTACTCCAACAGAATTCAGCCAGCGTTCGGCAGAGTTCGGCTCAAATTCGGCCAGAGTTCGGTTAGTGGACGTTGGATTTTGAACTTGGTCCTCCTGCAGTTACGGATCTTGTCGAGATTTTCTCATAGAGTTCTGCTCGAATTCTGTCCGAATTCTGTCAGAATTCTGTCTAGAAAAACTATAAATAGAGAAGGATTTTGATCATTTCAACACACCAATTCACTTTCATATCTCTTCTCTATAAGCCTACTACTTCTTCCAAAGTATTCTGAGCTATTCATTTTGAAATCCCAAGCCAGTTATAATCCTCTAGTCGATTTGCCAGTGCGGTATGGTCTAGAAGCTTCAGAGCGATTATAATCAGAGGCTTGATTGAAGAAAGACACTTCACAATTGAAGTTGGTCGAGTACTTTCGATCAAAGCTCGCGTTGTAGAAGTTGCAAGAACTTCAGATAAAAACTTGTGGTGATTTTTCCATAGTGGATTCAACTTGAAGCTAAAGTTCTTCCGACTGGACTAGTCCTCATGAGAGGGAAACCAGTATACATCGCTGTGTTTGTGTTTTCTTTTTGATCTCTACTTTTTATTTACTTACTTGCGATATATTCTGTGATCTTGTTGCTAACATTTTTTAATTAGCTAATTTCCGCTACCTACTCTGTTCACCCCCCTTAGAGTATTGTGCTTTACAATTCGTTCCTGCAATCGGTCATACACTGCTTGCTCTTTGATGCAAAAACTAGGATGAGGGATTATGAGAGGAAAGAGAGAGAAAAATAGATTATATACCTAGGGTTAGGATGGAGGGTATATAAGTAATTTTCTATATCCTATTCAGTTTTTGGTTTAGACCGAACCTGAACCTAATAATCGAACCCGACCCAAATTTTTTAAACCAATCCTAATTGCTTATTAGGTTCGGTTTTCAGTTTGAAACCTAATAAGGCTCACCCCTATTATTATGTTGTTGTCCTTTCTTCTGGTTGGGGTGATGTTAATTTAGTTGCTAGGCTTTAGCTAGTTGGGTTCAGCTATGGGCACGAGAAGTATTCTTGGGTTCTCTGTATGTGTGGTTAAGTTGGATAAATTTGTTTACTTGTTGCTCATTTTAGTTTTTCTAAACTAAAAAGTTGGTCCGGTCTGTTGTTGTGTGGATTAGCTATTTGGGCTGCAGTATTTAGAAGAGAACAAATACAATAGGGGAGTAGAAGCAGAATGTGAGCTGAGCCATGGGTTGGGCTGGGTTGTTAGCAAGCTTGTTTTGGGCTGTCAGATTTCTTTAGATTTAAATATTAATAGCAGTAATAATAATCAGTCTGTGGACTGATCGTATGGGCCAGAAGAGAGTGGGCTGGGAACTGGTTTGGCAAATTAGTAAGAATGGGCTAATTTATTACTAATGAATTGTTATATGCTTTTGACAATTCTTTGAGCAGTAAAGATTACTAGTATCAGTTTCAATTAAATTGTATTCTTCAAAGAAATATTTATTATGTTTTACTCTTGTAATTAGATAACATTTTAATTTCTAAATAAGTAGGGTTGGAGTGAACTTTGGGTTTAGTTAATATTATCATCAGACTTTCATTGTTATCTTATTATTATCATTTTTTATTACTATCAACTTTTACCAAGGTTTCTAAAATGTTATCTTATTAATAAGTATAGCTATCTAGCTAATATTATTTTGTACTTATATGATATTTTGTTGTCTAAACTATTTTTCTAAAAGGAAGTATAGATTGGTATATTATCTTATTATTATTTGTAATAGCTAAACTAGTTAGTTAACAATATTTAGCTATTGTCATTATATTAGAATCTAATCTATTCTTGCCCTAACTCTAGAGTATTGCGGTTTATAATTCGTTCCTACAATTGGTATCAGAGCATGTGCTTGTTATATAGATATTGTTGCTCATACCAATTGATCCTACAATTAATATCAAAGCAGGTTATAAAGGTAAAGCGAGGTAACACTGCTATTATATTCTTATTATATAACTGTTGTTACATAGATCACTATAGCACATATGGCAAGTATGTACTTCACAACTAAAGACCAATCATGAAATAGACTCCAACTATTTGATGGAACTAACTATAGTTATTGGAAGACACGAATGAGCTTCTACCTGAAGTCTTTAGATTTTGACTTATGGTCAATTGTTGTCAATGGCTACAAAAATCCTACTATCACTTCTATTCTTACATCCTCTATAATCAACAAGCCTTATTATAGTTACACGGAGGAAGAGAAGAAGTTAGCTAGCCTTGATGCAAAAGCTATGCATATACTTTATTGTGCTGTAGATATAAATGTATTCAATCTTATTACTACTTGCACTACATCTCATAAAATTTGGAAAGTTCTTGAAGCTACTTATAAGTGCAGGTATGAAAGCAAAGCTAGCAACTCCAGAGAGAAGGATAGTCTTCATAATGATGCAAATATATACATGATGGAATTAGAATTTAAGGTGCAATACAATCCCTTATACGAAGAAGAGCATGTATTGACAATTATAAGAAGACAGGCCACATCCAAGAAGATTGTACTACTACTAGAAAGGCGAGTCACTACGAATGATCAAATAAAGGAAAATCATCGTCTCACAAGTACACTAGTATGAGCATATGGTATGAAAGTGAAGCAAGAGATTTTGAAGAAGAAGAAGAGAGACCTCATCAAGCTGCAAATTTATGCTCAATGGCATTATCAAACGAGGTACAAAACAATTCTTTTAAAGAGAGTGAATCTTCTCATGATGAGTTATCTGATGCTTTCATGGATCTATTAGAAGAACACAAGAAAGTACTAGATAAGTATAAGGAAGCTAGAAAGGATATTCTATCCTATAAGCGGGAGAATGAAAAGCTTACTTGCTTATTGAATGATGCTAGAAATAGTTCTCCTTCTGATAATTCTACTGAGATTTTCACACTGAAGTTTAGATTGTATGAGGCACTTGATTGTATTGAGAAAAGCACTCAAGAAAATGCTAAACTTAAGGAGGAATTAGAATCAGAAAAGAAGAAGTATTCTATTGCTTCATATAGAATTGATGCTCTTTCTGCTAAATATAATTAAATATGTGGTAACTCTAAAAAGTTATATTTTAGACTGGAAAAGTAGGTAGTACAACCTACGACTCAGTCTAACATAAGACACGTAACACATCACAAAATCACACATGACAGATCATCTAGAAAGCAAGCAAAGCTAAAGCTTCACACAACCATGATTTCTATTACAAGTATCCACGCACATTATATCACACTACTGCATGTTCTCATACTGCCACACATAGCACTAATATTAATACTTTCTGTCATTATTGTGGTATGATTGGACATATTTCTAATCATTGTCAGATTAGAAAATTTGTTGATATGAACTTGTGCAAATGGATTTCCAAAGCTAACAAATGTGGATCCAAGTATTGGATACCAAAGTCTTCACCTAATATTGCAGGTGAAACTTCTTATATCAAATAGAACCATGGAACATGTTGGTGATTACAAAGCTACAAAGGTCATCTTCCATGCAATTGTACCAACAAAAGTGTGATCACTAGAACCACTTCGGTAACATGTTTCCTAAATAGTTTTTAATATCTAGCATGTTCTTACTGATGTCTTGCTATTAGCTTTCATTGATATCTTTTAATTATCTATTATTTTAAATCAATGTGAGATATAATCCTAGCATGACTAGTTGTTTAGCTTAAATGACCAGTTCACACTATATAGTGTTTATTTTCTATTAGTGTGACACATTTGTCTATGTATGCTCTTTGCTTTTAATCTTTATTCTTGAAGCATGCATACCACTGTAGTCCATAGGAGCTTATTTTTTTGGTTAATATGTTGTTGACTCTTCGTCTTTAATATATTTTTTGGTCACTTCTTACCGATTTGTCTTTAACATGTCATATTTACTTTGATCGGTATTTTGTAAGTATATATGTTTAGCATAAGTCATCTATTTACTTGAAAGGTATATACATATACTTTTATGTTAACCTTGTGCTTGCATAATATATTCACTATTTATTCTCATATTTTATTTAACTTCTTATGAATCACTTACATCTTTGTCTGATATGTGAGTTAAGTTCAAGTTCTATATTATTTTAAAAAGCCGTTTCAAACTTGTGCTTATCTCATAATTTAGCTATTGATTACTTGGAACAAATTAATGTTCTTCTCCTTATTAGCTTCTTCCTCAAACTCTCTTTTAATGATTTTTTTTCTTGGCTTTTTGGTTGACATTTTGGATACATGACTCTTTTTTTAAATAATTTTTCAATATCTTGATCTTGATAAACCATTCTTTGCGTATTTACTTCTTTTATATTTAGGAATTATAGATTTCGATATTGTTCGATGATACTGCATATATTCCTTTAAATCTAAGTTCTTAAAAGTAGAGATCATTTTAGACACAAGCCGAAAGGATCTTTCTGTCATACAGGTGTAATAGCCTGAAACGACACGGTGTACTAGTCTTCGGACTACCTCTAGCTGGAAACCGGCCCCTACAGCTAACCCAAAGTGATCAATACTTTATAGACTTAAGATTTATTAAGGTCTACTTGCAACTATTATCTAGTTCTGGATCCAAGGTACTGAACCCAGTCCCCTAGGTTCCAGAATACATCAGTGTATCTGGGTCCTACATTTTGATTTACAAATGTTTTATATTTTATTGTTACCCAATGATTTTGTAGCACATATGGATAAATATAATTGATGCATCTTATACCGTATGCTACATTGTTCTAAAAAAAATTTAAGTCCATAGAATATAATTGATTTTATATTGTACTATTTTTTTCTTAAATCCTCGGTTATTAAAGAAGAGATTTGTTTTGGGTACAAGCCTACAAAGGGTCAGTCTGTCACCACGGCTAAGGCCAAAGCGAAGCGGTACTTAATTGTTCTCCGGTGAACCTCCGTTAGCTGGGACAGTACCCCTATAGCTAACCCCAAAATTGATCAATACTTTATAAACTAAAGATTTATTGAGATCTAGTTGCAATTGTTATCTGCTGGATTTTGGATTTTAGCTTTGATGGATAATATTATATAATGGTATTTTTTTTAAAAGTTAACATGCATTGATCTTACATAGGTTAATGTTTGTCATCTTCTGATATATTCATTTTTCTGTCATATTTTTCGATACTTGATGATCTTGTGACTACTCATTGAATATTATGGTCTTGTGATTTCATCTTTAGCTTGTGTAATATTTATGATTTTAAGCTTTATTATTATATTCTTTTTCAAGTTACTAACTGCCTATAACAGTAATTCTTTGCGGGGGAGAAGTCAGGCACATTGAATTTCTCTCTCTTAAAGTGTTTCTTCTCTTTAACCCTATGGTTATCTGACAGACACCGTGCAACGGCTTTTAAAGGGAAGAAATAAACTTTGATAAGAAGACCTAATATTTTTAAATTAGTTTTCTACTTTTGAAAATATTCCTCTGATTTTTAAATTTTACCTATACTATTATTTTTGGATATAACCATGTAAAGGTGGAGTAGTTAATTGTTTCAAGTCAATTATCCCATTGACATGCCATATATCTAGAATACACTTTTCTTTGGACATTTATCTAGTTGTGTTTATTTGTTTAAATGGATTTATTTATGATTTATGGATTCTTTTATTGAAATTGTTTCCGTGATTCGAATCGCTAGCTTTCAGTCTGAGGACTAAATGGACGCATTTGAACATGTATTAAGACAGTTTTTCGTAATAAATTCCATATTTTTGAAAAGTCTTTTTGATTTCTTTTTGATTTATTGAATCTGTCCGGTACTCAAATGTTATTATTAAAGACAGTTTTCAAAATCTTTTAATGTCTTGAAATATTTCTTTTATATATATTGGAGATATATTTTGTTTGTTGATCTTTAAGCATTTATTTATTGGATATTTCTTTTTGCCTAAAGATGATATTTGTTTTTGAAACTTTATATGCATTTGATCAAAGGAAAGAAAGAGGCATATCTTAGATATTCTTTAGATTTTATGATTATTTATTTTATCTATTCTTGCATATAAATTTCTTCGGAACTAGATACTCATATTTTAAGGGAGAGCAAAATTAATTGTTTCATTCTTTTATGCCCTTAATATGTGGTATAGCTAGTCCATCATGGACATATATTCTTTTACCTAACATATCTTGTTGATTTGTTCATGATTTTTTTTGGTAGAATATATGATTACTATTATTATTTATTTATTTTTAATTCTCTCATTTTATTCAAGTTTCTAAAAATTTATTTTGCCAAATATATTTAATTATCTTTATTTGATTTTTCCTTGAGTTTTGGCATTTTTTGTTGAGATTTTATCTCAAAGTTCATGATTATTTATATTTAGACTGATCATACTTTACGGGAGAGCGTTCAAGTCGACTGAATTTCTCCTTCTCAAGTATTTTGTCTTCATTACCTTCATGTTTATCTAATAGATATACATATATCATGATAAGGTAATTGAATTCAAATGCATGAACTTTGGTATTTTTGTATAGATCCTAGTATACTTATTTTGATTTCTTTTCGATGATTATACTCTTTATAGAATTGATTCACTAATTTGTATAGGCAAATTATGAATCATATTTTTTTGTGATCATTGTTAAAAGTCTCATTATATTTTTTGGTATATACTAGATCTGCGAATTTTTTTTCATGAATTATTTATGACCAATGATTGATTTCTACTATGTTGATATCTACTTTATATTAAAATCCTATATTGGTCTCTTTCAAAACTACAGTTTTATTTATTCATCATATTGTGTTTTGAATATCATTTTTGAATTTCTAATTGGTAAACTATGTATTGCTTGATTTCATTTTTCTTTGTTAACCAACTATATTGTCTTTTGACAAGTTTTTATTCTTTAGTTTTGCAATTTTCTAAACTTGTTTTTACATAGTTCTCCTAAAACCCTTGATCATGGTTATTTTTGCCTTCCTCTGGTATATATTCTTTAGTTTCATCTCTTATTACGGGGGAGCTTATTTTTGATTATGTCAAAGGGGGAGAAATAAGTTTAAGTTAGCATGCAATATTCTAGTAATATGTGTTTATTAGTGATACATGAATCTATTGTATATATCTTAAACTTAACCAATTTGCCATAATCAGAATGGGGGAGATTGTTAGCCCAATGATTATATCATGTTTTTTAATATGGCTAATCAATTAAGTTTAACATAATGACGTCACTAATATTCATATAATCACTATCATGTTGCTACTTAAACTTAGCATCGTCCTAAAAGTTCATTATATCAATATTGCTATGCTTGTATCATATTACTTTGTTCGTTTAACATGTATTTATAGACATGCAGTAAGTATGATCAAGCTTTGTCAAACTAGGACATATGCAATGAACTAGGACATATGCAATGAATAATTATTAATGGGCCAAAGACGGCATTAGGCGAAGCCACCGAAAGGTATTTAGATTTCTAGATCTGTTTATCTTTGGACGACCGCCGTTAAGAAAAAAAGCGTCTTCATGTTTGCTCAAATATCAAAAGAAAGGCATCATCAAAGGACTATTGGTTTTCCTATTTGATCAATGTATTTTTTATATTTATTGAGTCTATGAATAAGATGTAAACTGTATTGTACTGGCAAATAGGCTATCCAAGAAACGTTTTAAAAATACCCTTTCATTTTGAAAACAAGCCCACTTGCAAAAGCCCAAACTACTTCATAACTGCTTGATCTTTTCAAAAAACCCAAAATCAATTTACAAAAACCCTGGCAGAACTCCAACAGAATTCGGCCCGAATTCGGCCAGAGTTCGGTTAGTGGACGTTAGAATTTGAACTTGGTCCTCCTGTAGTTACGAATTTTGTCGAAATTTTTTATAGAGTTCTACCCGAATTCTGCCTGAATTTTGTCAGAGTTCTGCCTTTGGAAAAACTATAAATAGAGAAAATTTTCAATCATTTCAATCACCAATTCACTTTCATATCTCTTCTCTATAAGCCTACTACTTCTTCCAAAGTGTTCTAAGCTATTCATTTTCAAATCACAAGCCAGTTACAATCCTCTAGTCGATTTGCCAGTGCGGTACAGTCTAGAAATTTTAGAGTGGTTGTAATCAGAGGCTTGATTGAAGAAAGATACTTCACAATTGAATTTGGTCGAGTACTTCAGATCAAAGCTCGTATTGTAGAAGTTGCAAGAACTTCAGATGAAAACTTGTGGTAATTTTTCAATAGTGGATATAACTGGAAGCTAGAGTTCTTTCGACTGGACTAGTCCTCACAAGAGAAAAACCAGAATACATCCTTGTATTTGCGTTTGCTTTCTAATCTCTACTTTTTATTTACTTACTTGTGATATATTATATGTGATCGTGCTGCTAACATTTTTAATTAGCTATTTTTTGCTGCCTACTCTATTCCCCTAGAGTATTGCGCTTTACAATTCGTTCCTACAGGTTGGGCGTGTCCAACTCGTATCCGATTATTCAGGAGTGGGTCATGACGACCTATAGGGCTTCGAAACCTATATTGTAGATTTTTATTTCGTCGAGTGTGCGTCAAAAAATCAGATTCCCAAAATCGACAAAAGTAGTTTTTAAAACAGAAAAATTTTAAAAAAAATTCCTGATACGGGATTCGTCCCGACAATCCGAGCGACTTGGGCATAACCCAAGAGCATCGAAAGGTGCGTACAGATGTTGTGGACGTGTGGGCTTCGAGGGAATTTGAATTGGTTGCATGTGCGTGACGAATTCGAGGTGTATCGGTTGACGTACACCATATCGACCCCTTTACAAAAATCATAATTACTTTGTGCACGTTCGTCACTTCGCGATAAAACTTGCGCCACTGGACTCGAATCATTTTTGTGGTCCTGTGAACCAATTTTGGTCCGATTCTGAGAAGGTCGACGAAACACTATTTTGGCGGGCACACGATCCGACTAAACGGGCAATTTGTGCATGGCTCATCAGAATCCAAAATTGGACATACAATTGAGTTTTGTATCAAAAAATTGGACTCGTAGGTATATAATTTGTTGACTTTAGAGACCATAGGTTCTGACATATTTTTTGGTGCAAAGCGGGTCCAACGACCGACACTATTATGATCTAAAATTATCGTTTTGCTCCTGTGTCCAGAATTGGACTTATGGGTAGTCAACCTGAGACATTTTTAATGCCAAACACGTTGGTGATATCTGTTTCAGCATCCGGGGACGTTTGCAGAAGTTCAGCTTTCGTGGCTCTTTGATTTGACGAGTGCTTATTTGGATGTGGTCGATTCCTCACCTGGCAAGTACACATTTTCGAACTTTACAGTATTTACATGCATTTCTTATATTGTTGTAACTTTTCTATCTTTTTTATCACATACTTCCTCTAAATCATATTATTGCTACATTCTAGTTATCACTGTTATTTTCTTGTTATACGTATATATGAGTTATTTTCTTTATTCTAGTTATTACTGTTTTTATGTATAGATCATGATACTGTTGTTTGTCATGTACCATGTTTACTTGATATGCCTTGACCTGTATTTGACTTGGACATGACTAGACGTGATAGACTTGACTTTCTAATACCTTAGGTGAGAGTGTTTTATTAGCCATGACTATACCACTCTATTGTTAGTGCCTCACCGGGCTGCGATAGAAAACCTATTATAAGACTGTTAGTGCCTCACCGTGCTGTGGCTATTATCACATGTATCTATAGCTATGATTAATATTATATTCTCATGATATGTCACCATCTATAGAGAGATCTTCTATGTGTTGTTCTTTCTTGTACTTGTTATTCCTATCTTTCCATAGATGTTATTACTGTCAAAGTAGGCTTGTATATTATATGTCTTGCTAGTCCCCTAAGGACCTGGTGATCTCTCCAGGTATTAAATGATGGTATGATATATTGATAGAGGATGGTTGTTGCACCAAGACTGTAAGTATATTTAGTTGATGTTTTATCATTCTCTTCTTCATTTATATTTCGTCATATATTTGACTCATGTTGTTATTATAGCCTAGTCTTTCACAAGCTTCATCTTTCTTCTAGCTTGTTCATGATACATGTATTAATAGGGATCCACTCTAGTACATTTATTTATTCTAGAAATAGTATATTACGGTCTGATCAACCTTAGTGCTCTTGATCCATCATTTTATCATTATTTAGTGGATTGAGATATAGTTGATTTAGAACAATAAGACAGCTTATACGTATTCGAACTGGACTGGATTCCTCTTGATACATAGTTGGTATGTATACGTTCTCCTAGACTTATGTATTTTGGGACTGGGGCATTACAGGTTATGATATATGTACGGTTGGTTAGATGTATAATAGACCTAGACAACGTTCTACCACCGATGCTGCGGCGTAGGCTGGGCGTCGTTACGCACTCGTGCCCTTATACCAGGTGCAGGTCGTCACGACTAGACTAGGCAGTGTGCATTATAAGAGATCAATAGCAGTGGTATCAGTAATTAGAGGGTGGGGGAAAGGGAACTGAGTTTTGTGTGTGTGTGTGTGTATATATATATATATATATATATATATATATATATATATATATATAGGTACTTGTGGAGTGTACATATACATATAGCAATAGGTAAAGTGTATTGTAGTAGTAGAGATGAGAAGGGAGAGTAGGCAGCTGGGCAGTGGATGGAAAGGTAGCTTCATGTAAGATACAGAGAGCAGTAGTCTAGGATTGTGTAATAGAATAAGTATGTGTATGTGTGCATTGTGGACATGTGTAGTGGTGATAAGTGTGTACCTATAGGCATAAGGAAAGCACTCTGTGTGCAGTCCTATCCCTAATGCAGGGACATGACAACAGTAAGTGTGACAGTGTTCATAGCTGTCACTTCTATTTTTTGTTATACGTATTTTTAGCATACATGTACGAAATTCTGACGTTTGTTAGGTGACCCGTGTTTTGACTTGTCTTGCTTAGTTTTGGCTTGGTTTATTTTGGTTCGGCTTGGCATGGCTTTTCTTGGTTTGGTTTGGTTTGGGTTGAGATGGAGAGGTAGATATATAAGTCAACTCCTCTCTCTCTCTCTCTCTCTCTCCTCTATGACTTCTCATTTATTTCTTCTTCTTCTTCTTCATTTACTCTTCTCCACCAACATAGAAGCCTAGGAAAGTGCAACTTGCTTCATGACGGATCTCAAATTTTATTGTTCCATTCTCTTCCTTGTATGATTCTAAGCTTCTTTAGGACTTGGCATTTTTGGTTTTGATGGATGAATTTTCGTAGACCTAAGTCTTAAGATTTTTTGTTTCTTGGGTTTTCATCTATTAAAACTTGATATTTTCAAAAAACAAGTTACTTCATGTTGTAGGAAATTCCATTCTACCCAATTTTGACATATGAAAAGCTTGATTTCGACTCTTTTTGGAGGAGTTATGGCATTTTGTAGTTCATGGGTTCAACTAAGCATTCTGTGTTGGTTGGAGAAGATGAACAGTGTACGCGCGCTCTTTAGTGTCGTACCATCTCATTGGGTGTGCGTGCTCCTTAGCGTCGCGCTATTCTGGTCACACGCTCTTTAGTGCCGCGCTCTTCGGTCGTGCGTCACTTTGCCCAGCGCCACTTGACCTTCTTTGTGTTTTGCTTTGAGATTTAATTTTGTCGCCTTCAAATTTCGGGGACGAAGTTTTTCAAGGGGGAGAGATTTGTAACCCCACTTCTCATTTTCTTTTAAATAATATTTTTCTCCATTAAATTTTTTATAATTTTTCTCTTGTTTATTTTCCTAAGCATTTTTCTATTTTATTTAAATTCAATGTACATTTTCTTTTGGGCTGGATTTTCCAGGCCCAATTGATTAGTGAAAGTCTAGCATTTTCTTTGGGCCTTTTCTCAGTCCCATACAGGTCAAGCCTGCACAAGGGCTCAAGACCATAATTTTTTCCTTTCAGCTTAATGCTTCCTATAGGTCATTTTAATCCTGAGAATCAAGGAGAATAAATTCAAATTTTAATTTAACTATTCTAACAAACTTTTTTTCCACCTGCTTCTTTTCCAATTTTGGCGTCATTTCGAATCGAGCCTTTCTCCACTGATTCTAAATGTCTATTTAAACCTCAATTCACCAGATTGAGATCTACTTCTTCATCTCCTTCACAATTCCTGAGCACTACTTCGAAGGAGAAATTTCCATGGCGTGGATGGGTGAAGAAGGAGGTGACCGTAGCCTTTGAACATCCCTTGGAGATTCGTTTCTCGTCGACCGGCTCAAAGAAGGTTAGATCGATCTGGAAAAATCAAAATTGCATCTAGAAATTCTTTGATTCGACTGCTTTTTGATCAAATTCCTAATTCAGATCTACTGTTATTTCTTCGTTTAGAATCCTTTTCGAAGATCCTTGGGAATCGTTGAAGAACTCTGTTAGTTGGATCAATTACTCTTTGATTCATTGTTAGGATCTGAAGATCTCAGTAGTGAGTATCAATGTCTTTTCTCAACCACATTTCTATTTTTGTTTCTGAAATTTCTTCTTAAATCAAATTTAATTTATTATAGGAACGTTGTTCCTGAACTAGGGTGTAGATCAGGTCTGAGATGAAGTTCGAATCAGATCTGAACTGAATTTTGGTAAGTATCTTAGTTGATGATTCATTCTTTTGTAAAATCAATGATCGGTTGAGTGGAGCATAAAACAATCTTTGAATGATGTTCCTGTTCTTCAAGTTTATTTAAAATAGGAGGGTGAGATATTAATTCGGCTTGGATTTAGTGCTCGACTCATCTTTTGTTTTGGATTGATTCTTAAAGGTATTTTCTAGACCATTCCCTATTTTTTTCATCTTCGAATGCATGTTTATTTACTATAGCAGTAGTATCAATAGAGTATCGGGTTTATCTTGGATTAGCTTTGATCACTGTTAGTTCAATAAGCTGGATGTCTAGTTGGGGTTGAGATATCATTTGACCCTGAACCTGACCAATAACAGGTGGTAGAAAGTTTACTAAACTATATTTTTGATAACCATATCTTGGGGTATCCTAAGTTATAGGACTGATGTTAGTGTTCTTTTAAGATTCAGTTGTTTCAAGATCAGTCCTGGTCACTAGAGTGCTGGATTGAATGGGATACTCTGATCCCCAGTAATAGACTTTGGAAATCAGAGTTGAAGTTCAGTCTCTAGTGAATCGATCTCAGTTTCATTTGATGAGGCATACCTTACCTTCACTTTGTATTCGAGTCTACCTGTGTTTTGAGGATATAGTTACATTTGGATAGTACTGTAGGATTGAGTTCATTGGTTTTCCTTAATTTGCTGAGATTTCTAAATAGCAGAGTTAACTCGAAGTCTGGACTGTGTGACAGGCTGGGATCTCATTTGTGCACTATGTCATATTGAGAGTTAACCTCTGTTCTGTGAAACTTTGAATAGTAGGTTATGGCCTGAGCATTAAGGGTCCAGTAAGGATCGGTGGTAATCTGAAACTCTATCTTTTACCTGTTCAATCGATTAGTAGGATCCTTGATGATATATTGAGACTAGGTATGTGTTCTAATTAGAGTATGTTTTATCTTGCCTCCTAAATTTCCTAGAAATAGTCTTTTGAAGGCAACAATAGATTTTGGAGAGTGTTACTGAACCATGAACTGAGAAAGGAAGTTAAGGTTGCGAGGACTACTACTGGTCGGGTATGTTCATTTAGAGGCATTCTTTAGTGTCAGTTAAACTCTGAAATGTACCTTCAAGTTTATGTTTTGTAATTGTCTACTCTCAATTAGATGAATTTATACATTTGCAATCGTGTCTTCACTATTATACCTGATTTCCATCGAAGAGTTAAACTGAACCATGGCAATCATCCTGAGATGGAGCCTTGGGGTGGCAGCCTGTGTCCTAACTCATAGGAACCAGGCGCTATATGTCTCCGACTTACCTGTTGAGTAGTGACAGCTCTATAGCAGAACTGAGAAGGCAGGGTTGTTTTAGCTTTTGTGAATATCTGGGTAAATTCAGGAAGATAGATAGGATTAGTGCATAATCATCTTGACTGTTTTATCTTCCTGGAACATAGGGTGTTGTGTGGCTATATGGTTTAGCAAGAATGCCTTGGGGATTTAGCTATATTAGCAGACTAGGAATTCAACTGGGCTCCTATGGATACCAGTAGGAATGCTAGTAAGCAAGACCCTGAACCAATCTTAGATTCTATTGGAAACATGTTTATAGGAGACTGTCCTGATAACTAATATGGACTGTTTGAGAAACAGTGTATTCTTACTATCAAGGCTGATAGTTGGGGATGTCAAACCTTGTTTATATAGCTAATATATGTGGTAAACTGTTTATGTATAAATACCCATTTTAGACTTTAGATTCTTGCTAACTTAGAGTATAGCTAAATATTTTGATACTCTATAGAAACATGTTTAGAAGAGGTAACCGCTAAACAAGGACTTGTATAGAAATTAATCAAATTGTATCAATTGAACAGGTGAACCTGCAGATCTACTACTTCCACTTGATCACCCTGAGCAAGGCGAGTTTACTCTTCGGACTTGTCCATTACTTCATGTCTTGTATTCATGCTTGTATCTCCTTGTTGACACGATGTTTCACGAGATTGTCTTGTATCTTGTTCCCTGGGTTTACTTGTGTCTGGGAGGAGAAATACTACAGATGTGTGATCAAACCCAAGTTACTATTCATGTGAATAGCTTAGGCCCCGCATCGTACACGCGGGACCGAAGCCGTACTATTTCATGTTACCTGAATCTACCCAAGTCGATCACACACTCTGGATGTATTTCGATATATTGTACACATCAGGTTCATTGTGTATTTCATGTTCAGGTTTTATTTCATGTTCCCTGTATTTACTTTTCAGTATTCATGTTCAGGTTTTATTTCATGTTCTCATTTCTCGTACTTTATATTTTTCCTGTATTCATTGTCATGTCATGATATTCATGTTCATTTCTTTGGATATACTTAGCTCCGCTCCTGACTAGGATATGTTGCAGGTGAGTTGGAGGCTATCTGTGACACTTATTACGGGCAGGAGCCTGGAGGCACCTATGAGCTAGCCGATGTTGCTCTGGACTTAGAGGCTGAGGAGGCCTAGTACCTACCTTTGTAGTTTATTTGGACTTTGTATTAGAGACATCAGTTTGTATTTCATTTGCTAGAAATTGTAATAACTCTTATACTTGTGCTTTGATTCTGGGATTCGATATTAGATGTTGTGGTTTATATTCATTATTATATAGACTTGTAGTTTTCCTAGAGATTGGTACAACTTACTTCATTGTGTCTAACGACGAAGGCTGGGCGTGTCCGACTCGTGTTCGATTATTCGGGAGCGGGTCGTGACAATATATATATATATATATATATATATATATATATATATATATATATATATATATATATATATATTTTTAATATATATATATATATATATATTAATATGTATATATTATATATAATATATAATACATATATTATATATATAGTATATAATATATAATATATATATATATATATATATATATATATATATATATATATATATATATATATATATATATATATATATATTGAGAAAACTAAGGTATTATAGATGTAGCAGACGCAAAATGCCGAAGACTATACAAGTGAGCGCGCCAAACGCCAAAAAACAGAAAATAGCAAGAGCAAATGGAGGCAGGAGCCGGGCAACTCGCAAGGCTGTATCGGGCTCGGGGTTAGGCCATCGTCCTCCAGAAACTGTCCGAGGTGTGATGGCAGCGTCCGCTGACTTTGGATATCTGCCTGATGATTTTTCTGATCATCGAGTTGTAGTTGTATGGACGCCCTTCGTACCTGAATTTGTTTCTGTTCTTCCACAGTACCCAGATACCTGCGGCTGCGATGATCTGATGCCCGTGAGATCTTCCCCAGATTGTGAGGAGATCGTTGAAGCCGCCGACTGAATGAGTACTTATGCACTTTCTAGAGAGGCTAGACCAGATCTGCGAAGCGAGTTCCCCGGAGAGGAAGACGTGTTCGGTAGTTTCAGGCTTATGGGATTTACAGCAGTGGCAGCGCGATGCAAGGTTGAAACCAATAGAGATAAGTGAGCCATCGGTGGGGAGCTTACGGTGTAGCGCTCTCCAGATCAGAATGGACCATTTGTTGGGGATGCAAGTCTGCCAGAAGGGGGCGATGATAGGGTTCGGGGTGTCGATGCCTCTGGCCACAAACCTGGTAGAGGCCAGCAAGAAATCATTGTCAAAATTGGGGGACCATCTTAGGGTGTCTGGGCAGTCGCTGAGACGTACATCAGCGGCGGCAAGGCGGTTGGCGGCCTCCATCCCTAGCCAGTCGGTGACCCGGTCCCATCTCCATCCAGAGTCGATATCCCACAAATCGTGAATGGAACAGTTGGTGGGGAGGTCAGGGTTGGCTGTAGGATGGCATCCCAAATCCACCTCTCGTGGCACATCGACGAGGTTCCGTTGCTTGGCTGCAGGCAGATGAGGGCTTCTGCGAGGATGCGGCCGTGAAGGATGCGTCTCCAAGTCGCGGAGGATCTGGTATTGGCGATGGCAATCGAGGGGTGGGAGCGTCGAAAGTATCTGGCCTTCATAAAATGATTCCAAAGCAATTTGCCCGAGCGGAGTTTCCACCAAAGCTTCATGGAGCAGGCTTCAATAATGTACTGAAGACGGGTAAATCCCAGCCCTCCCTCGTCGGTTGGTTTGGCCATCGAGTCCCAACTCGCCCAGTGGTGTCTGTCCATTCCATCATTGTGCCCCCAGAAGAAGCTAGAGAAGAGGGATTATAATGAGGAGAGAACCTTCTTAGGGGGGAGCAAACGGCCAGGGTGTAGAGGGGGATGGAGGAGAGGACGTGTTTGATGAGGATCATCTTCCCCCCCGACGAAAGGGTCGTGTTATGCCAACCCTCGATCTTTTTTTGATTTTGCTCACCATGCCATCAAAGATTCTCGAATTTGATTTCCCGTACACCAGCGGACACCCTAAATAGGTGAAAGGTGGATAGGTGTCACCACCCGCACCCTAGAGTTAGGGCACGAGAAGTGGGTGCGTCCAGCCTACGCCGTAGTGTCGGCGGTAGAACGCTGTCCTTGTTAAGGTTATATACTAAAAGTATCACTTTTGTAGTAACCTTAATTCCTTAAAATTTGAATGAGAATCATATGGGCAAATGTTTGCATATTGTATTTGTTGCAAGTGTTAATGCAAATGTCTGATATTCTATATTGTAGATAATATGGTGTGTGGTGTCACACAGAAGATCATATTATCCGTTTCTTATGGAGTATATAAATAGTTCACAACCTAGATGGACTTGGACAATCTATTGGAAAGGTTGTAGTGTAATCTGGTATTAGTCTATCTTGACTATAGGTTTACACTAGTACACTTTGTGTGTATTGAACAGGACCACTTGAGGTTGTTCTTTTTGTACTGACTACATAAGAGAACAAACACCTCTGTTATTATGGATGCTTGTACTCTTAATCCGGATATAATAACGGACATGTATATGTAGTGTGTATTACTTTGACTCATAAAAGAGTGAGATTCATTATGGATCAACAACCTCTATGAATTGGATAATAACATTGTTTGTATGATGGACTGTTGATTATAAATGGAATCTATGTCCCGATACATCGGGTTGATGATGTCCTCTTAAGGAGCTCATAAGGATTGTCATGTAAACCCTGCAGGTGGATTATATCCGACATGACAAATAAAGTTGAGCGGTACTACTTAAGGATAAAAGATGTCGAATCAATATAGTTGTCAGTAACTTAATTTGATCGACGGACATACGATATCTTAACATGGGGAGCCAAACGAGCATATAATAAAAGGAGCCCACAAACATAATTTGGGATTAGGGAGGTAGTACAACAATAGCTCATTAGTGGACCGAGCTATTGTTAATGGGCCTGGATTGTGTGTTCGGGCTGAACACGGGATATCCAGATCCGTTAGGAGGCCTAACCCTAATTTCTCCTCATGGTCCCTGCCGTAGCCTATATATATCCTCTATTCTCTGGCCGCCAGATTACAGATCAGAAATCTAAAATTTTCTCTAAATTCGTGATTCACGTAAGGAGAGAAAGAAAGTGCTGCCAAGAAGAAGAAAATGTTGGAAGATCGTCGCCCACACGACGTCCAACTCGAGGAAGGAATACGTGCAGAAGATCTTGGGGTCGTCCGCTCGAGATTGCTAGGAATTACTTGTTTCCTTTCTGCCGCAGGTATAATCCGTGAACCCTAGTTTCCGCCTATGAAGGGTTAGAACATGTATTAGATCTGTTTAACTTTCTATCGATCAATACGCACACCAAAGAAAGGGTCCTGGAAATCTCCAGTTCCATCAATTGGTATCAGAGCCACTTTGGATCTACGTATTGATTGATACGTCCATGTTGTCCAATAAAACTTGCGCTATGTAATAGTCGTTGGATGTAGATCTGTTCTAACTCGGTTTTGCAGGCATCTTAGATCCAACTATTATGGTCCAATGCATATTTTTTGATTGTGTTGTTTGAACCACGGACATGTCGTGGATGTTATTGTTGCTGTGGATGTAATTAAAATCACGAGGGTTGATCGTGCTTATTAATTTAATTTTTCAATCTAGATTATGTGTGAACTCCTTCGGGAGGCATAGGATTGATGTAATTTTAATTATTTTTGATCAATCGTGATGGCAGTGGTGGCTGTTTCTGACGCCGGACGAGATGCTGGTTTTGAGCAATCCAGAGGCCGACAGATGATTTTCGATGAAGGAATCGACAGCCAAAACCTTATGCATGTCGAACCCCGTATAGATCTGCGCAGGTCAAACCCCGTATAGATCTGCGCAGCGCCATATTTTGGATTTGGATAGTTGAGGACGGAGCAGCAAAGATGACCATAATAGTTGGATATTTTCTCTTATTTTTGTCATTTTGCTTTTTCTAATTATGCATGTTTATTATTGTGTGGTTGTTTTTTTTGAAAAACCAAGCCTATATTAATAATGGACAACATGGACATAATATCAACTAGTAGAAAAACACTCATTGTTAAATAACTAAGTGGGAGAGGATTTTTATTTAGTATAAATCCTATGGTCTCCATTACTGGTTTGTAGGTGATGTAATTATACTTGCGTGTTGGCTTTAGTGCTTTTCTCCATATCGGATGAGTATAATTATGGATCACCAGTACAAACTTTCTTAGGGATAATTGTAGAAAGTTAAATAGTATGTGTTCACTTCTCCATCTGAAGGAACTCATTACAAGGTAATGGACTTAGTATTAAGTAATTGTATACACTTAGATACAAATAATGGTATCCTCCCCATCGGAGTCACTGCTATTATTTGTATGACCAGAGCAAGACCAGCATATTAATTTTATTTGTTATAAAGTTATATTGACATGATAGTAAAATTAATAAGAAAAATCTACTTGAACAAAGTTGAATTTGTATATGTCCACACTATCGTGGCATGCTAAATTCATGGTGTTCAAGATGTTGGTAAATTTCTTATTATTGTTTTGAGGAAATCAATATTTAGTTAATTCAAAAAGTTTTTTTTTACCCTACATAATTTTATTTATGTGATTCTCAGGATTTCAAAAAATAGGTTCTTTCAGTCCACTTATGGTGATTCTTAAAGAAAACAAACTTACTGGACCTAATTATATTGATTGGAAACATAATTTGGACATTGTTCTGACTGCTGAGGAGTACAAATATGTACTTGTTGAGGAATGCCCACCTAAGCCTGATGCTAACTCTGATGAAGAGGTCAAAGAGGCTTATAAGAAGTGAAAAAAGGCAGATGAGATGGCGCGGTGTTACATTCTGGCATTTATGTCAAATATACTGTAACATCAGCATCAGGCCATGGCCACAGCTTATGACATGATGTATAACCTCAAGGAACTCTTCGGACATCAGAGTAGAGCAGCTAGGCAGTTTGCTATAAAATGTTTGATGAATACAAAAATGGCTGAGGGTACACCAGTAAGGGATCATGTTCTCAAGATGATGGGTCATCTGAATGAGATGGAGATCCTTGGAACTGAAATCGATAGAGAAACCCAGGTCGATATCATTCTCGGGACTCTGCCTAAAAGTTTTGACAATTTCTGCCTTAATTACAACATGAACAAAAGGTTGTATAGTTTGACAGAACTTGCAAAAGAGCTACAGGATGCTGAATCTCTCTTTAGGCAGAGTGGTCAGGTTTTTGTTTCTGAAAAGGCTTCTACTTCTAAGCCAAAAGGCGGTAAGAAGAAGAATAACATTCAGAAATAGGCAAACTTAGCAAAGAAGGGCATGGGACCTCAAGGCGCGGTGAAAAAGCCGAAAGGCAATGTTTCAAGTGCAAAGGGTCAGGACATTGGAAGACTGATTGTCCACTTCTCAAACAAGGGAACAAAGAAGGTATATCTCATTTACTAGTAGTTGAAACATGTTTAGCGGTGTTATCTACCGGCACCTGGTGTGTAGATACAGGAGCCACTAATCATGTCTGCAATACATTGTAGGGGTTCCAGGAAACCAGACGGCTCAATGATGGAGAGAAATGCTTGTTTATGGGTGATGCTACAAAAGTATCGGTCGTTGCATTAGGAGATGTTCTTTGGTAGAAATAAGTCTTTGACATTGAGAGATTGTCTTTATGCACCTTCACTTAGAAGGAATTTAGTTTCTGTTTCTATGTTAGTTAAGGATGGATATTCAGTTTATTTTAATGACAATATTGTTATTAGAAAGAATAAACATTTTATCTGTTCTGGTGCATTGGTTGATAATTTGTATGTCATTAATCCTATTTCGCCTACAATGCAACTTATGGAAATGAATAATATGTTATCTAACTTAAATAAGAGAAAAGAACCTTCTTGTATGAACCAAACATATCTTTGGCACTTACGATTGGGGCATATTAACCTAAGAAGGATTCAAAGACTGGTTGAAGATGGACCTTTGAGTTCATTGGAAGTGGAGGCACTACCAGTCTGTGAATCCTGCTTGGAAGGTAAAATGACCAAAAGGCCTTTTACGGCAAAGGGGTATAGGGCCAAAGATGTGTTGGAATTGGTTCATTCTGATTTGTGTGGACCCATGACTATCCAAGCTAGAGGTGGCTTTGAATATTTTGTCACATTTATTGACGATTATTCAAGGTATGGATACATTTATTTGATGCGCCGTAAGTCTGAGTGCTTTGAGAAATTCAAAGAGTACAAGAATGAAACGGAGAAACGTCATAGAAAATGTATCAAGTCATTACGATCAGATCGTGGTGGCGAGTACCTTTTTGGAGAGTTTAGGGATTATTTATCAGAGGCAGGGATTGCATCCCAATTGACTGCACCTGGAATGCCCCAACAGAATGGTGTAGCCGAAAGAAGGAATAGAACTCTTATGGAGATGGTTAGATCAATGATGAGTTATTCGGATTTGTCAGATTCGTTTTGGGGATATGCCTTAGAGACTGTAGCTTATATTTTGAACTTGGTTCCTTCTAAGTCAGTACCTCTTACTCCCACAGAGCTGTGGATTGGGCGTAAGCCTAGTCTGAAACATGTTCGTATTTGGGGTAGTCCAGCACATGTGCTGAATGGAAAAGCAGATAAGTTGGAATCTCGTACAGAAGTACGCTTGTTTGTAGGCTATCCAAGAGGAACGAAAGGAGGTTTATTTTATAGTCCTAAGGATCAGAAGGTCATTGTTAGCACCAATGCCCGATTCTTAGAGGAAGACTATGTGATGAACCATAAACCCACAAGTAGAGTTGTTCTAGAAGAACTGAGACGTGAGACACCAAGTACTTCAGTACCAACAGTAGAAGAGGATGAACCACAAATAACTGCACAACGTGTCACAAATGTTACACCACAACCGATAGTGCCTCGTCGTAGTGGGAGGTTTGTGATACAACCTGATAGATATATATTTTTGGGAGAGTCGTCAGACTTCGTCCCTGAGGAACAAGATTATGATCCCTGTACCTACAATAAAGTACTCCAAGATAAAGATGCAGAGTCTTGGCAAAAAGCAATGATATCTGAAATAGAATCTATGGATTCTAATCAGGTCTGGGAGCTTGTAGAACCACCCGTTGGTGTAAAAACCATTGGATGCAAGTGGGTCTATAAGAGAAAAAGAGGATCAGACGGTAAGGTTGAAACCTTTAAAGCTCGGCTTGTAGCAAAAGGTTTTACTCAAAGAGAGGGTATCGATTATGAGGAAACCTTTTCTCCTATAGCCATGCTTAAGTCTATTCGGATTCTTTTATCTATTGCAGCTCATCTCGATTATGAGATTTGGCAAATGGATGTCAAGACAGCTTTCCTTAATGGAAGTCTTGAGGAAAACATCTATATGAAGCAACCAGACGGGTTCATTGAAAAGGGCCAGGAGCATCTTGTATGTAAGCTCAAAAAGTCCATTTATGGACTTAAGCAAGCTTCCAGTTCTTGGAACATATGTTTTGATCAGGTGATAAAATCCTATGGATTTGATCAATGTCAGGATGAATCATGTGTATACAGAAAGTGTGACGGAAACGTGGTGGTGTTCCTAGTACTTTATGTGGATGACATCTTGCTCATTAGAAATAATGTGAAGGTATTATCTGATATAAGGGTATGGTTATCCAAACAGTTTGATATGAAGGACTTGGGAGAAGTAGTTCATATCCTTGGGATTAAAGTTCTACGAGATCGCAAGAAAAGGATGTTGGGCTTATCCCAAGCTTCCTATATCGATACTGTACTAACTCGTTTTAGTATGCAAAATTCTAAGAAAGGTTTCCTACCTTTTAGACATAGAATTGCGCTATCAAAGGAGCAGTGTCCGAGGACACCTAAAGAGATAGAGAACATGAAGGCAGTTCCTTATGCTTCAGCAGTATGAAGCTTAATGTATGCAATGCTATGTACGAGACCAGACATCTGCTTTGCCGTAGGCATGGTCAGCAGATATCAGTCTAACCCAGGACAAGAGCACTGGACTGCCGTAAAGCATATTTTGAAGTACCTGAAAAGGACTAAAGAGTATATGCTAGTTTACCAGGCAGATAGTTTAGTTCCCTTGGGGTATACAGACTCAGATTTTCAGTCAGATAGGGATTCCAGGAAATCTACCTCAGGTTATGTGTTTACTTTGGAAGGTAAAGCCATTGTGTGGAGGAGTATCAAGCAAAAATGTATTGCTGATTCCACCATGGAAGCCGAGTATGTGGCAGCCTCTGAGGCAGCCAAAGAAGCAGTTTGGCTCAGAAACTTTCTGTTGGACTTGGATGTGGTACCTAGTTTGCCTAAGTCTATTATACTTTATTGTGATAATAGTGGTGCAGTTGCAAACTCGAAGGAACCACGAGCCCATAAGACAGGCAAACACATTGAGCGCAAGTACCACCTGATACGAGATTTCGTAAAGAAAGAAAAAGTTGCTGTGATCAAGATAGCATCAGCCGACAACCTAGCTGATCCCTTTACAAAGAGCTTACCAGCTAAGGCTTTTGATAGTCATATTGAGGAAATGGGAGTCAGATGTGTAGCAGCATGGCTTTAAGTATAAGTGGAAGATTTGTAACAGTATACTGAAACGCAATGCTTTGAGTATAAGTGGGAGATTGTTAGGGTTATATACTAAAAGTATCACTTTTGTAGTAACCTTATTTCCTTAAATTTTGAATGAGAATCATATGGGCAAATGTTTGCATATTGTATTTGTTGCAAGTGTTAATACAAATGTCTGATATTCTATATTGTAGATAATATGGTGTGTGGTGTCACACAGAAGATCATATTATCCGTTTCTTATGGAGTATATAAATAGTTCACAACCTAGATAGACTTGGACAATCTATTAGAAAGGTTGTAGTGTAATCTGGTATTAGTCTATCTTGACTATAGGTTTACACTAGTACACTTTGTGTGTATTGAACAGGACCACTTGAGGTTGTTCTCTTTGTACTGACTACATAAGAGAACAAACACCTCTGTTATTATGGATGCTTGTACTCTTAATCCGGATATAATAACGGACATGTATATGCAGTGTGCATTACTTTGACTCATAAAAGAGTGAGATTCATTATGGATCAACAACCTCTATGAATTGGGTAATAACATTGTTTGTATGATGGACTGTTGATTATAAATGGAATCCATGTCCCGATACATCAGGTTGATGATGTCCTCTTAAGGAGCTCATAAGGATTGTCATGTAAACCCTGCAGGTGGTTTATATCCGACATGACAAATAAAGTTGAGCGGTACTACTTAAGGATAAAAGATGTCGAATCAATATAGTTGTCAGTAACTTAATTTGATCGACGGACATACGATATCTTAACATGGGGAGCCAAACGAGCATATAATAAAAGGAGCCCACAAACATAATTTGGGATTAGGAAGGTAGTGCAACAATAGCTCATTAATGGATCGAGCTATTGTTAATGGGCCTGGATTGTGTGTTCGGGCTGAACACGGGATATCCAGATCCGTTAGGAGGCCTAACCCTAATTTCTCCTCATGGTCCCTGCCGTAGCCTATATATATCCTCTATTCTCTGGCCGCCAGATTACAGATCAGAAATCTAAAATTTTCTCTAAATTTTTTATTCACGTAAGGAGAGAAAGAAAGTACTGCCAAGGAGAAGAAAAGGTTGGGAGATCGTCGCCCACACGACGTCCAACTCGAGGAAGGAATACGTGTAGAAGATCTTGGGGTCGTCTGCTCGAGATTGCCAGGAATTACTTGTTTCCTTTCTGCCGCAGGTATAATTCATGAACCCTAGTTTCCGCCTATGAAGGGTTAGAACATGTATTCGATCTGTTTAACTTTCTATCGATCAATACGCACACCAAAGGAAGGGTCCTGGAAATCCCCAGTTCCATCAGTCCTAGGTCTCATGCATCTAACAATATAAGGCTAAACAGTTTATACTCCCCGAATGGGGGTGACATAGCAGATACAGACTCAATCACATCTAAGTTAGAGCATGATAAGGATAGATAAAACATGAAATCCAAAAGAGGTACAACAGAGAGAAATCTAAGTGTCTAAGATACACAAATCCAAAAATACATCTCAAATCTCCAAACTCAGATACAGTAATCCATAAAGTAAATACAACTCCAGACAATTGAAAATAGCTAACTAAACAACCTCTAATGTGTCTCCTCTAGGCTAGCAGGCAATCTCCAAGCTATCTGTAAAATTTATCAACGGGTCCAGTAAGGACATGAGCGAGTACAGTACATCTCAACAATATCATAACATGTTAGGAAATATAAACATGCTAGAGAGTAAGATACAGGATCTGAAAAAATAACATGATGAAAAAGAAAGAGACTGTAAGTAAATAGCTACAATATATAGAGAACTATCAGTGACTAGTGATTCAGAGCACAAGATGGTTATGTAAACGGCACAATGTTGTACACGAGTAATCTACAGAGGTTGTACACGAGTAATCTACTGGATTGATTACATAACCACTTCTACTCCCCCGCCCCAATCAATACACAAGGATCAAGCTAAGTTATGTTATTGCACACAAAGTATAGTCGCACACGAGATCATGTGAATACATGAATATACACGATTTCACATGATTTGTACACGAATGTCACGAATACAAGGAGTACACGATACTCACGATAAAGTATACAAATACGAATACCCGATGTATCCGCTAAGGGGATAACATCGCACAACAAGATCCATATAGTACTAATCCGTGTTTCCAATGTGTCAGCATCATGTAAAGTAATCTAAAGCAGGAAATATAATCCTAAACAAGATATAAAATAATCAGAGAATGTACTCGCCTGGTGTCTGAATGTCCAAAGTAAATATACTATCCGAGGAGAGGTGTCTGGCTCCTAATCAGAACAACACAAGTCACAACATGTCCAGAAAGGTAATATAAAGCACTACAATGCATTCTACATGAATCTAGGTCAAACTAGGCCAAAGTCAACCCTTGGTCAACTCTGGTCAACTGTACTAGTCAAACTAGGTCAAACTAGGTCATGTCCTAACCCAACAAGTCTTACTAGGCCTAACCAAGACTATCCTAGCAAGCACACATCAATACAAGGCTATACAAGCCAACATACACCCAACTCTATATAGCATGCAATTATTCAATACTCAAATAGGCAAGAATTCACATCAGATATACACTAGGTAATCTATTACTTTAGGCTATACATGTCTACACATATATACACATGTATATATTGGTATTCAACATTAGGTCTATAATCATGGCATTTCAAATGGTTATATAAACTTATATATTACAACACAATATGCTAACATATATATAATATACATACATAGCTAAGTTAACTGTATTCATAAATACTTAGAGGCTATGTGTATGTATGTGAACATGGCAAAGGGGCAAGTGAGGGTTAAATGGGCATGCATAGTGTATACATATCAAAGAGTGTCAAAGTGTAAGTGAACAAAGTGTCAAGTGTGATAGTGTCAACATAGTGTAAGGGGTACATGAGGTAATATAGGATTTGTGTTAACATATAACATTACATCTCATTAACTTGTATATTGCATATATTACATCTATTATTACATTACATTCATGCTTGCATTCATTCATCATCCATTTATTCTTTTGCACTACTATATGCACCATACATTACATACTATGGAACCTACATATTCATTACAAGCCATACTTATACATGCTTACATTAGATAGGATACTTACACCTCATACATCATTTATTTAACCATTTACTCATGCTTGCATTCTCTATTTAATTACATAATATATATACATTAACATGGGTTAAAATCAAATAGAACATTATATTACACGTAAGGGTGCACAAAATGCATATACCGAATAGTAACTCCTACTAATAATCAATACTGTACCATCTCAGCATGAATTAAATTCTAGAATTAAAGTATGTTATAGATCTATGTGTTAGCTTTCCGAAACTTCAAACGGATCGCATTTTTGTTTCCGGAAACTCCCGGAATCGCAAAAACACCGAGAACGCGTTTATCTTTCGTACAGCTGACACTCAAATAATTCTCCAGAAAGTTACAGAAAGAATTAGACCTATTAATACATGTTTTTGGTAAGCTAACTTCAATAAGCTTATTTTAAAAAAAAATGGGAGATTAAACTGAGCTTTGAGCTAGAAGTTATGCCATTTCTAAGTTAGGGCTGAAATTAAAAACGTGGATAAAAATCATGACGGATTTGGGTAGTTTGAGACAAAAGAACACAAGTATATAACATAATATATCAAGAACCCACTCTTTACACTAATATATATATATAAGACACTATAGAACACATCTCTAATACAAAAATATGAGATTAAACATGTAATAATTCATTCATACATAACAATAACACATAGTGTGTCCAAATTTGGGGTTTTCCCACATGGACACAACCACAACATAAAGGACACTCCTATGACCTCCAAATGGACACGAAATTGACACAAATAGAGATACAACTATGTGGGTCATTCCTATGGGTTCAAAATAGACCTATATGCATGAGGAAATCAAAAGGAGAAGGGATTTATACCTCCCGGTAGATCGAATCGAAGAAAAGCCTTCCCGGAGCGACACCGACACGTAGAGATTCCAAAAGGACACGAACGAGCTCCGAATCCTCCCAAACTTGGGTAGCTTCCTCCTTGGCTAGAATGGAGAAGGAAGGAAGAAGATTTGGTGGCGAAATGGAAGGATTTGGTGGAGAAATTGCTAGAAATTGCTCTCTAAAAATTTGGGGAAGAACAAAAGAGAGAGTGTGGATGAGAATAATGAAATGAACTTGAGCCTATCCTCTCCCAAAGTGGCTGGCCATATGGGGCTATTTGTCCTATTATGGTAAGGTCTAAAATGCCCCCAATAACCTATTCTATGAGTATTAGGAAAGGGCTAATTGGTTGGGGCTAAATTAGTCATTCTAAAGTCTCTAATCACACTAACCTTATCCATAATAATTAGTCTAACCTCTAACTAAAATATTTCTATCATGTGGACTAAAATTAATATTATGTAGGCCATGCCTAACTAGTGTGTGGGTCCCACTAGAGTCAAACTACCCTCGGGTCCCCGTTACAAGTCAGATTGAGATTAAATTCGAACCCGACTCAAATAATCCCAAAACAATATCATAAATAATAAAATAATGTCAAAATAATTCAAAGAGGTCAAATGCAAAAATATTCTTAGGCCAAAAATGACATTAAAATATTATAATCACATGGTTAGGCTCTAGGTCAAACAGTCTCTAGGGTTTCACTAGCAAAACGTCAAAACCACAAGTCATTGATTTAAATAATTTTAAAATGATTTAAAATCACCAAAAAATCATATCGTGAATTAAATATCATTATTAAAATAATTATAAACACAAAATTTCAAAATTACTCTTATTTGGAAAACTGGGTGCTACAACTCTACCCATCTTAGAAAAATTTCGTCCTCGAAATTTAAGATCGATAGTACTCCTTCTAGAGCCTCTAACCTACCCAATATCTAAGGTAACACTTCCTAATACTGGAATAATAAACGAACATCTAAATAGTGTCAATCTAGGAATACCTCCAACACCGCTCTGCTGTACGGCGGTAATGGAACTTCAATAAAATATGGGCTGGAACCTATATCCAAGGGACTGGACCTATTTTAAAGTGGTCTTAACTAAGGATGGAAAGGAACTGATCATAGGCTATATGTATGCTCAAACTATTATCTTCCTATTAACCATCTATTAATACATTCTATTACCATAGGAACGATGCATTACTAAGACATATAGGCCCCTCTCTCTCATAACACATTTATACTCACCAAAAGACTAGTACATCCTATCAAGGCTGATATTATAATCTCTTATAAATCTCATAAGCTACATGTTTATAGACACACATCCCCACATCAAGTACTAGCCTATAAATATCTACAACTGATACTAATAGGGTGACGTCCCTATTTTCCAACAATTAAGGTCTAAATTTTTTTTTATCTAAATCATGCAATTTGAAGGAATAGTATACAAGGTCTGGGCATACCATAGCAGTTGGAAGTCTCAACTAGGTAAACTAATCATTCTAGGTCAAAACAGTACTATGGTATCAACACACAAACAATCTAGGGTGTCCTAATTGGAAAGATAAGGGAACAACAATCATCAAGGTTGTAGGACTGTCTATAGTCCTATATAAAATGATTCCAAAGCGATTTGCCCGAGTGGAGTTTCCACCAAAGCTTCATGGAGCAGGCTTCAATAATGTACTGAAGATGGGTAAATCCCAGCCCTCCCTCGTCGGTTGGTTTGGCCATCGAGTCCCAATTCGTCCAGTGGTGTCTGTCCATTCCATCATTGTGCCCCCAGAAGAAGCTAGAGAAGAGGGATTATAATGAGGAGAGAACCTTCTTAGGGGGGAGCAAACGGCCAGGGTGTAGAGGGGGATGGAGGAGAGGACGTGTTTGATGAGGATCATCTTCTCCCCCGGCGAAAGGGTCGCGTTATGCCAACCCTCGATCTTTTTTTTGATTTTGCTCACCATGCCATCAAAGATTCCCGAATTTGATTTCCCGTACACCAGCGGGCACCCTAAATAGGTGAAAGGTGGATAGACGATTGAAAATGAGGTCAAGTTGGAGAGGGCAGCCGAGTGGGTCATGTCGGCTTTGTGGTTGGTGTAGATGATGCTCTTGGAGGTATTGACTCGTAGACCCGAGCATCTAGTGTATCTGTGGAGCGTTCTGTGGACAACCTCCATCGAACCGATGTCTCCAGAGGAGAAGATGAAGATGTCATCGACGAAAGCGAGGTGAGTAATTAAGGGGCAACCGGTGGTGGTGTAGAAATGGTGGTATCCGGGCGTGTTTGACATAAAGTTGAGGTTTCTGCTAAGCGTGTCGGCCGCGATAATAAAGATGGTGGAGGATAGAGGGTCTCCTTGCCTGACTCTGTGGCAAGATTTAAAGAAACCCTTCGCTTGCCTGTTGATGACAGAGGAGAACCATGAGTCGCTGATGGATCAAAAAATAATGTCGATCCAAGGTTCTGAGAAGCCGAAGGCCCGGAGCACCCAGATCAAGAATTGCTAGTCCAGGCGGTCATAGGCTTTCTCCATGTCAAGTTTGATAGCGACGTTCCAGCCCCTGGATGGGAATATCATGCAAGTGATTATTTCTTGTGCAAGGAGGATGTTGTCAGTGATGTTCTGCTCGAAGACAAATCCGCTCTGCTCCTCGGAGATGATCTTGGGGAGGAGGGTGGATATGCGGCTAGCGATCATCTTGGATATGATTTTATTGGTAAAAGTGCGTAAGATGATAGGGCAGAAGTCTTTGATGGTCATCAGTTTTCTTTTTTGGGGATTAGAATGAGGTTGGCACTGGAAATGGATTTGGGCTACCTTGCCCCCTGGAAAATGGCGAGAGCGGCCTCGTGGAAGTCGTGATCGATTATATCCTAGCAGGGGCAGAAGAAGATGCCTGAGAAACTATCATGGCTGGGAGCGCTGTGTTCGTCGAGGCCCCAGATCGCGGACTTGACTTCTTTCGTGGAAGGGGGGTAAGAAGCAGTTCGGTGTCTCGTTCATTGATCGAGCAAGGGATCTTAGCTATTCAACATCCTTGACGATGACTTCTTTGGAGAGCAATTTGTCATAGAAGTTCGTTGTGGCTGCTTGGATGCCCCAATGGTCTTTGAGAACTAAATTATTATCGTCGATGATTTGGTGTAGATATAGCTGTTGTCTGCGGCCGTTGATGCAGGAATGGAAGAAGCAAGAGTTCTTGTCTCCATCGGTGTCCTAAGTCAGTCTAGCTTTCTGCTTCCAGAATTCGGTCTCCATTTTCAGTCGGGACTTGAGAAGAGCGCGGGTGAGGTTGAGCGCCTTCCTGGACTCCGGCGTTCTGTCAGTGGCATAGAGGACCTCGGTGCGGGTGACATCGTCTTCGGCCTCGCGGATAGCCTGGAAGATATTGTCGAAGGCTTGCTTGCTCCAAGACGATAAGGCTCTCCTGGTTGCTTTAAGTTTGGCCGCCACGCGGGTGAAGGGGTCGGGGTCATCGACGGATCCCCAGGCACAGTCCACGATATTTCAGAGTTGAGGGTAATGTTGCCAGAAGTCGAGGGATCTGAATACTTTCTTGATGTGGTTAGTATTGCTGTTGATCTCAATCAGAAGGAGGAATGATCTGATTCGGTGGTATTCAGGTGGGAGAGTTTGGAGATAAGACCCATGTCGGACCACCGATTGTTGACCAGTGCTCGGTCCAGATGGAAGTATTATCGGCGCTCGCCTTCCTGTATGTTGTACCAGGTAAAAGCGTTACCAGAGAAAAGGAGGGGTGACAAGTGGACGTTGAAGATAAAGGTGTTGAAATCATTCATGGCCGGCTGGGGGGGCGAGCGACCCCTAGATTTCTCTTCTCTGCACGTGATTGTGTTGAAATCACCAATACATATCCACGGAAGATTGATGAGTTAATGATGGGTGTCTAGTAGAGTGTCCCAAAGGAACCTGCGCTCGGAGATGTCACAGTTGCCGTGGACAACGAAAAGCAGGCAGCGAGAGCTGAGAGTGGGGTGCTCGACCTAACAAGAGAGCGCCTGACTTGAGTCGTGGATTGAACCAAACTGGATACCGACAATAAAAAGGATCCAGATGTCAATGCAGCCGACGATGCCGTATGGGAAGCCCAGCTGAAGTTGGATGGATTTGAGTTTTTTTTTGAGGGATTTTGGGTTCGATGATGACTAATATGTCTATACAGTATAGTTTCCTGAGGCTTTTGATTCTGCTCATGGTAGGTTTATTCGCTAACCCTCTCACATTCCACGTGAGGATGTTAATCAATGGCAGGGGGCGGGGGGGGGGGGGGAGGGTTGTTGAGTTTCGTGGCTAACCGTGTGGTCATGATCGATAGCTCTTGGTTGGATTTCTTCATCTTTATGTAGGATTTTTTTGGTGCTATCCGGCTCGTAACGGTGTAACTCTCCGCCGCACCTGTCGGCCTCTTAGCTGAGGATCCTGTGGCTTCTGAAGTGGAAGAGACCGCCTCTTTCTCTATATCTGCTAGAACGCACAGGGGGTTGAGGGGGTCCAGAAAACCTGCTTCTATGGCTTGCTCGAGTCTACTGACCACTGTCGGGCTGAAGATGGCCATGTGGTCAGTGATGGGGCTGCTGGGGATGGTAGGAAAAGCAACCATATGCGAATTGGTTTCTGAAGTTTGTTGCGGCTCCCGGCCGCTTTGGAGAAGTCGTCGACGAAATACGGATTAGTAGTGCTCTGCTCGCACTCTGTGGAGGAGAGAGGAGGAGGGCTCGCCAGGTTGTTTTTAGGTGGAAGATTTAGCAGGGTGTCAAATTAGTTGTTGATGAGAATGGTTAGGGGCTTGAAGGGGACCATCTCCGTGCTCAGCGGCGGTCGTTCATCGAGTCTGGGAGGAGTATTATTGTTTTCAAAATGGATGTGAGATTTAGGAGGAGTTTTGGGGCTATGGGGGTGGATTAGTTCGCCTTAGGTTGTTACAACTTTTTGGTAGCTTTTTTCTTGATTTCCGGGTGTGCACGGAAGCATAACTTAGTGGTGTGGCCTTTCGTCTGACAGTGCTTGCAGAATATAATATTGTTGTCATACACCAGCGTCTGGAAGATCGTTTGTCCCCTAAGCTCGAGCTGAATTTGGATGGGGGGGTCTGTGGATAGATCAAGTTCCACGCAGATCTTTGCGTAGTTACCCTTGGAAGGGTTGTGGGTTTCTTCTGCGATAGCTACAAGCGTCCCGATCAAACTGGCTATCCTCTTGAGTGCTGTCGGGGCGAATCAGACAAGGGGGAGGTTGGAAAGTGTGATCGAAGCTAAAATGATCGACGAGTCAACTTTGGGGTTGGAGCTGGGGGACCATTTGACGATTTTGATGCCTTGGCCGTCTATGCTGGAGGTGCCTTTCGCCTAGACTTTATTGAAGTCCGAGTTGGTCAAAATGTGAAGGTACATGTGCTTAGGGTCGAAAGGCGTGACCCTGTAAACCGATGAGAGACCCCAGCCTGTGATAGCTTCTTGCGCTTTGGCTATCTTCGGACATCCCGAGGAGAACTTAAGCACGAGAGTCTTCGCGAAGGTGGAGGAGAGGGAGGAGATCTCTTCTTTGGAGAAGGGAATTCATAAAGGTAGGCCTTTACGAGCGGTCGGTAGCACAATGTCAGGAATATCGATATCCTTAGCTGGGAGGGGACGGGATGCCCCCTGTCCGGCCGTAAGATCTCTGCGAAGGTAGGGACTGTGGGGGGGTCGCCATGGACGGAGGCGGGGAGGGGGTATGCTATCCCAGATGCGAGGGTGGAGAGAAGAGGGTGGGGGAGGTGTGAAAAAGAGAAGCCAGCGAGCCGTATATCGAGGACGACGGAACCGAACGTTGGGGGGCACGGAGGGTGCCGAACAACTAGCTCCGACTTCCATGGCTGCTGATGGCTGGAGGTTGCCAAGGATAGAAGAAGAGGATCCCACCGGAAGGCCGAGATTGCACTGGCAAGCCGATGAGGGCACATAGCTCATGAAGGGGGGCGCATGGCCGATCGTAGTGGGCGTATGACCGCTCGTGGAGGGAGGAGGGGGGTAGGAGCATAAGACAGAAGCGTCCGAGGGGGGGCTCCCGCGGGGGAGGGGGCGCATAGCCGAGACAGGGTGGCACAGGAGACTGGCTTATGCGCATAGCCGCCCGAGTCCTGGGCTGGCGACGGGTGTGGGCGAATACAAGCAGCTACGCTGGGAGAGCGTATGCCTGCTTCAAGTAATAACTCACGGACGGCTACACGAAAAGGGCACATACTCTCACCGAGATAGCGATCGTTATGCGTATTTGCCATTAAAATCTTTTGATGGAAATTTTAATACAAACAGAACAGTGTTATAATGTAGGACTTTTGTTTATCTGGGTCCCTTGTGCCGATGGAGCGAGTGGTAATACGTTGACTCCGTTGACGATCTGACGACGGTTATCGGTTCTCTGAAGGTCTGAGTTACTCTGGGTGCTGGAGCTTGTAGAGAGGAAGAAGACGTTGAGTGTCTGTATCTGCCTCGGTGGTTGTGCGATGTCTCTGTCTGTCTATGTATGTTCGTGTGGAAGAAGGAGATGATCCCTCTATTTATAGTCTGCAGGCTGGCTGCTCATGCGCGCATATGTAGGATACGTCTGGACACGGGGACGCCACGTGGTGATTGCTGATGGAGGCGCATGGACGATGTGCCTTGATTGAGGAGTTGAATTCTTCATGCTGCTGTTATGGGCTGGCACGTAGCAGGAGAAGAATCTTTCTGTTGCTGAGATCTGGGGTAAATCGAGTCAAAGGACACGTGTCGTAGGCCCATGGCTCGAAGATCTCAGATTTAGTAGAGAATGATCTGGTAGGATGCGCCTGGGATTGGGCGCATGAGGAGACTTTGGCTCGTAACCTTTGGGAGTCACGAACCATTCGTGGCGTATGGCTTTTGAGGCGCATGCGAAGCTTCAGTAGTGACTTTACTTCTGTCTTTAGGGATCAGAGAAAAGTCTGAGGCACATGCAGAGATTTGGGCGCTTGGCTGCGGAGGCGCATGCAAGATGGTTGGGCGGCCACGTTGTTCTAACCGTCGAAGAGAAGTAATGATGTTGCTGACATCGACGATGCTTCCTTTTCTGAAAAAGTTGTCAACTGCAGTCTTCGAGGGACATGCTGCCAACTCTGTCAGACTTCAGCATTTAATGTTCTTTGATAGGTGATGGATTGTTGAGTGGGCATATCGATCGGCATTCCACTAGGCGCATAGGGCCGCATGCTTCTGAAGCGCTTGGTGCTGAGGGGCACGTCTGTGTGATGTGCGATCTGTCCGGCGTATCCGCTCCGCTTGACACGTCTTTTGGTACGACTGTTACGTTCTTCGAGTGCTTTAAATAGTCGTTTTTGACTTGGCTGAATTCGAAGCGTCAGGTTCATCCATTTAATGCAAATTCATTGCACGGGATTCGGAGAGCCAGCCACTTGGCGCATGGTTTTGATTTGCCCGGCCTATAAATAGTGGCATGGAGAGAGTTTGCTTCTCATTCTCTCACGTCCTCCCGAAGTAAACTTGTTTGCTCGAGCACATTCTGTTGACGAGATGCTCCCGAGGGTGAAGATGCGACGCATGATCTTCGTTGATGCACTTGAAGGTGACTGTTACATCCAAAAGTCGGAGTCGAGGGCTTCTGAGGCAGGCGGAAGATGCCTGTTGCATCCAAAGATCGGGATGCTCGAGCCTCGTCTCCGTTATGTGGGAAGAGCCGCAGATCGGAATTGCGGTGCTGTGGCTTTGGGGGCTCTTTCTTCTGTCAGAGTGGGTGTTGCCCATTCTGGTTGTGTTGAAAGCTGCTCCTTTAGCCGCGGTTTCGATTACGGCTACCTTGGTCTTTAGAGGCTCTTTCGAAGCCTCCCCTGGCCACAGGTTGACTTGCGGTGCTCTTCTCTTCCTCGATTTGGGGAGCTCTTCCTCTAGCTAGAGGGTTGATTGCCACCCTCATTCTGCTCAATAAATGCTTCATTAGTCGAAGCATTAGATGGTGCGTGAGCCTGGCTGGAAGGGTGGCACATAACTGAGCTGCTGAAGGGATGCACATAACTGAGGATGCACAAAACTGAGCTGCTGAAGGGATGCACCCGGCTGGGAGCGCATGGTTGGATGCGCCTGACTGAGAGCGCATGGTGAGATGCGCCTGTTCAAGAGTGCATGATGACTACTGCGCCTGACTGTAGACTTAGGGTCTTTTCTTTTTGTAGAAGTTCTCCTTTATACAGCCCTTTTTAAGACATGTAATAGACTTTTATATGAAATAAAAATCTTCTTTTAATGTCTATATTCTTGTTTTGCTGTGTCAAAGTACTTTGTCTGAACTCCCTGGCGCAGTAGTGTTTGGCGCATAGGATTTTTGATCGTGAAATTCCATGCTTCTACAAGACCCCCTTCAAAGTTTTCAAAACTTTTTTGTCAAGTTTTGGAATACTTTGAATAAGAAGCATAGTGGTTGGGGCGCATGACTGTTCGGGCGCATGGATACTCCGCACATCAGTGATGGGGTGCATGCTCCTCTCAGTTAATGCAAATGATAACGCCTCGATAACCAAGAAGATTAATGATGATCTTTTTGGATTTATCTGCAGTTATCTCTTCACAGAACCCGAAGCGACGGCTGAGGTCACACTTTATCGGTTCACGCGTGCGACTGAGCCTATAAATAGGCATGAGGAGAAGAGAGAGAGAGTTCTAGCCTGATTCCTCTCTTTTCTTTTGTCTTTTAGAGTTCTTGTTCCAAAAAACCCTAAATTTCTTCCTTCAAAGAATGGCTCCCAAGACTCCTCGCGGCGGTGCTGGCAAGGGAAAGGAGCCTACGGAGTTTGCCGAGGAAGACGCTCCTGTCGCCATTGTGACTCCGGCCGACGTTCGGCCTGCGGTGACGGGTGGGTATCATCTTTTCCACTATTTTTTTTTCCGACGAGTTTTGGATCACACGGCTGAGTTGGTGTGCCCTAACTCTTTGTTGCCGACGCACATGGACCTCTGTCCTGATGATACGCCGAGGTTTTATTCCATCGACGTGCATGGGTTTAGGCCCTGATTATGCGTCGAGTTTTAACTGCTAACGTGCATAGGTTTTCACCCTGATGATGTGCCGAAGCTTCACTGCTGATGCGCATGGATTTACACCCAAATGATGCGCCAGGCTGCTTGACACACTTTGTCTTCTTAGTGCTTCCTGCCTGACTTTTGTTTTTGTTGTGTCAGTGTTGATGAATATCCCTTTGCTGAATGAAGTCCTTCTGGATGCTTCTCTTTATCAAATGGGAGTTGATTTTGATGAGGAGGTTATCAACCCCGCGAAGGATGCTATCCGGCTGAATCAACCTCCTGAGAGAATACTGCAAATCCAGAATCAGTTGTCGGTTTTCCTCCAGAGTATGATGGAGAGCGATAAACTGGAATCTGCTGAAGCCGAGGATGTGACCTTCTTAAAACCTGCCTTTTTGTTCGATGACCGACTGATCTCCATCGATACGAAGATACTGAAGATCAAAGAAGACTGGTTCTTCTCTGCGAAGGGCATGGTTCTGTAAATGCGACAACTTGAACGCCAGTTGCCACTGACGACCTTCTACCGTTTAGCTTCCAAGAGGAGGATGTCCTGGGAACTTACTCCTTCTCAGGGAGGGGCAGTGGGGGGTACTCTTTCGATTGATGCTACTTCGAATCAAAGGGAAACCTTGGCCGCTTCACGAGCTGGACCCTCGTTCAGTTGCCGAACTTTGCGCCCTGGGAGCCTTTATAGTGAGGTCCCTAATGACACCTTTGCCTTCAGTGCTTCATCCTTTACAAATTAGATGCTAACATCGAGGGTCACATATCAGAAAGGTAGCTTTAGGGTTGAAGGTTGGTGTCACCACATGCCGAAGTGGGACGAGTTGACCCTTTGGGTGTTGTAAAAGTTCAAGGCTGAGCTTAAAGAAATTGGGCTGACAACCGCTATCTGTGCCACACAGGCTGGCGTGGATCTCAATAAGCATATGTTCCTTGTGCTCTTGGAAATGTTCAATGCCCAGACTGGCACTTTCTTTACTCCAGTGGGAGAGTTGGGATTGGCTCTCCATAAAATGTACGAGGTATCCAGGCTTCCCTGGGGCTCGGAACCGTACGAGGAGTATTTTCCGTCAAACGAAGAGGTCCTTGTCTTGGAAAAGAAGGACCCGGAGATGATGGCATTTTTCAAAGCGATCCATCATTATCTGATGCAACGGAAGGATAAAGGCAAGTCTCAGCCTCATGTGACTGCTTAGAGGGATTACGTCTTCAAGCATGATTTGGCGGATTCTTCGAAGATCCGGTTTATGACTCCGCAAGGGCTGAAACCTGCGGAAGTGACTTCTAAAATGAGTCGATTGGACAAGAGGGCTCCCCATTCAAATGAGAGTGGCGAAGACGCGTATAGCTACTTCTGGCACTGTGTGCACCGAATGTCATCTAAGGCCGTGTTGACGGCATACTTGATGATATGGCTCCGGGATTGTGTGTTCGCGGGCGGATCAGGTTCTGTGGAGAGGGTACACCGGAACCTCATTTTGCCAGCGGTGAAATTGGCTTTTGGTTGCCCTTTGGCTCTTTTTCCCGCGATGGTGTGTAACCTGTTACGGGGCTTGAGGACCTTTGCTGAGGATGTGATCCATAGGAGAGGTAGGAATGACAACTTTCTCCGGGCTGAACTACCATTCCATTATCTGATGGGATGGTTGATTCTACATCATCTGAACGTGATGAGTCCAGGCCCGGAGGAGGATCACGTTGAAGGTGACACCTTTATCCGCCGCTTCTACAAGAGGAAGTGGTTGTACACTGGTGTCCTTGTCTGCATGAGAGTTTTGTCCTATCTTTAGGGGTGGGAGATTGTCAAGGTCGGTCCCATCTTCAAAGATTTTGAGGCTGACCAAGATTTGGACGACTCTGGTGAAGATGCAATTACTCTGCCGAAATAGGGTTTTCATTGGTTGTAAAGTATTCGGCCTTCCCACTTGGTCTACCACAACCAAAATAGATGTTATCTGGAGCCATATCTGCCAAGCCAGTTTGCTCGCCAGTTTGGCTACACCCAGCTAATGTTATAGAACCCCAGTAACAATTTAGGGTTTGTCGAAAGTTTGCTGGACGGAGGCCGGGGCTGGTAATATTACAATGTCGGGTGCACTGGTGTTCGTTTTACTACTCCAGTTCGCAACCCGCGGCCACAGATCCTGTATTCGGCCATTAAGATGTATTGCACCATGAATACTGTGTCTCCTGATTATGATAGGGAGACTAGTTTCATCAATGGGACTCAGCTAGAGGCTACGACGAATATGTTGGTGGTGGCTCGGTCATATTGTCCACCAGAATTAGCGGGATATCGGGCTGCTGCTGTAGCATCAGTGAGAGATCCCCCTGCTGGGAAGAGACGGGCGGACGCAGAAGCCGGTTTGTCTATACCAAAAAGGTCAAGGAAAGTGACGACTCCAAAGGCTGCGTCAATTGAATCAGTCCCTGCCGAGGTAAAGAGTCCTCCGCAGTCTGGCTCATCTTGTCATTTTGGTGACCTGTGCTTTTCTTCTTGTAGGGATCATCGAAAAAGAAAACCCGTGTTTCAAAATTGGGCGTCAGTAAACCGAAGGAGGTGGCAAGCTCTTCTGATGAGCGCATTCCTCCGATGGTGACGTCTCCAATGGAGGAGAATCCTGAAGATGTTATTCCTGCGGAGATTTTAGTATCTCCAAACTTGTCAGAAGAGACACTGAGGTTACAGCAACTTCCGGGATGGTGCAAGCCGCCGTGGGGGCCTTGGACGTTGAAGGTCCAGCAGACGCGAGGCTTTCAGATGTGGAAGTGGAGTAGAGTTCGTCGTCTTCAGATGACGTTGCTCCAGAAATGCATGAGCCTGTTGTGGGGGCAACAGACGTGATTAAAACTGAGGAGAGGGTTGATTCCCATCCTTGTCATGATGAGGGAAGGTCGGCTGCAGCGTTGTCGAGCCCTACCCCAGACTCAGTAGCGGAGGCTGAGATGGCTGCCGACCGGAAGGTGGCGACAGATCCTGTCCATGTAGAGGGATTTAATGGTGACAATGAGACTCATCCGCCGATCCTGACTTCGAGGGGATCGAGTCAGGAGACAAGTGTTGATCTCACTGTTCTGCCGGGAGGGAATGTCCCGTACTGTCTGCTGATAGTGCGTTGGGGACTAATGAGGTAGCCGCTAACGTCGGTGGTTCCTTCGAGCTTGAGAAGGGTAAGGGTTTGGTGGAACCCTCTGTTGCTCCTTCTACTTGGGGTACTATATCGACGCCTCTCTCGGCTCCTTCTGCTCTTTTGGCTCCTCGGGCTAGTGGTCAAGCCCCTGTTGATGAAGTGCCTATTGATGCCGAGGTTCCAGCCTCGCAGGTTGAGGCAGACGGGCCTTCTTCTGGTCCGTTGTCTAGAGTAGCTCCTCCGACTCCTGCTATGACGCCGTAGGTGTTGGCGGATGCAGATGAATATGTGAAGTTCATCATCGAGGCGGTGTATAAGATGCTGCAGAGGGGCGTATCGGCGGTGATGAATGCCAATGGGAGCTTTCAACGACAAAAACTCTGGCACTGCCTCACATCAACCTGATCAGTCTCCACCAGGGCCATGATTATATGGCCGACATTCTGGAGGCCTCGGTGACTGAGCTGGACCAGCGACTTTTCGAGTTTCAGTGTATCCAGTGAAACGATCTCTCCGCCCTGATAGACGCGGAAAAGAAAAAGTTGATCGCTGAGACTGAGTCCTCTTATCAGGCCACCGTGAACGTCTGGGAACGCGAATTGGCTGAGACTGAAGCTGCAGTGGAGCGGTTGTCTCAGTCCACGCAGGAGAAGGTGGAGTTGCGAGCTGCGTTGGACGCTAGTATCGCGGAGGTTGATGCCCAGATTTGCCGCCTTAAGGACCAGCGGGCCCGACTCCTATTTGATGCCAAGCGTGTCCAGGCTGAACATGTAGCATTCAAGAAGGAGGAAGCATCTTTCACCCATCGGGCTCTTACTCTGGCTCAGCAGCGGTAGCAGCTGGATGAGAAGCATGAGGATGACACTTCTCCTGAGGCCATAGAGGCGATGCGTCAAGAAGCTGAACGCCGGGTCTTGGCGACTGTGGAGACTCGGGCGACAGACTTGAGGCGCCGGATTGGAGAGCTTTCGGGTAACCCTGGGGATGTTTAGTGATTGTAGTCTCTTCTTTTTGTGTTTTTATAACTCTTTGCTGGGGGTGTAATCCTTTACTCTTCTTTTTTTGAAAAAAATAAAGAATACAAGTTTTTTTTGGGGTGTGTTCATTTTTGCTGTCATGAACTTGATGATTTGTGTGGACCTATTATCTTTTACGCACCTTGGTTTTTAGGTACAGATAATAAGGTTGAGAGAACCAACATGTTTGCTCAGAGCTGATGTGGACGTGGCAAATATGGGATTCAAATGACGGAATCTTCCTACTTAGTGGTGTTATGGACGTGGTAGGAATGATTCTGGGGGATACGCGGAACTACTCAGAGGTAATGTGGACGTAGAAGTTTTGCGATCAATGTACGGCAACGCAGGGGTTGTCTGTACGAGATATTTACTTAGAGGTAATGTGGACGTGGTAAACATGATGGGTAGCATAGTCTTATGGAGTGTAAGATTCTGCTTTATAGGGCGTAGGGGGACAACTCAGAGGTGATGTGGACGTGGTTGTCCTTCTACTGGAGGATTCCACGGAACAGCTGGGTTCCAGAATCATCTGATTTTGTGGAAGGGAATTGTATGTGAGCCCTGATGATTGGGTCCACTGATCCTTTGTGGAAGTACATATCTGAAAGATGTCAAGAGTTGTACTTCTTTAGGAACTTGCCGTTGATGGGCATTATGAACAAGTCTCCATTGGGTTTAGCAAGGCGGTAAGCACCGTTTGAGTATTCCGTCTCTATGATGAAAGGTCCTTCCCACTTGGGCTCGAACTTTCCTGGTACCTTGTGAGTCAACACCATCGGCCTCCTGACTGCCAGAACCAGGTCGCCTACTTGGAAAGTCCTTTGCTTGACCTTCTTGTTGAAAGCCTGTGATATACAGGCTTGGTAGAGTTCAATGCGTTGTTGAGCTAGGAGACGCTTTTCGTCAAGTGCCTCCAGTTCTCGCAGACGATGACGTTGATTGTCCTCTTCTGTGAGTTGGTTTATGATTGCAATGCGGAGTGAGGGTATCTGGATCTCGAGAGGTAGTACCGCTTCACTCCCGAAGACCAGGAAGAATGGTGTATTTTCTGTCAGGGTCCGTACCGTTGTACGGTAGGCCCAAAGGCATTCGTCGAGCTTTTCGTCCCAGTCGCGTTTATTGGATGAGACGACTTTTTTGAGTAGCCTGGCGATAGTCTTGTTGAACGCCTCGGCCAATCCGTTTGCTGTCGGATTGTAGGCGGTTGAGGCCACATTTTAAATATGATTCTTGACACAGAATCTGCTGAAAACATGGCTGATGAACTAAGGACCGTTATCGTGGATAATCCTCCGGGGTACCCCGAAACGGTAGATGACATGGTGCTTGATGAAGCTGATCACCCTAGAGCTCTTTACTTCCGCCAGTGGAACTGCTTCTGCCTATTTGGAGAAGTAATCGGTGATGGCTAGGATAAAGCGGTGTCCCCTCGATGACGGAGGGGTGATCGGTCCTACAAAGTCCATGCCCCAAGCTTCAAAGGGCCAAGAGGCGACTGTAGGATGTAGTGGTTCTGACGGTGTATGGATGAAGTCTGCGTGAAGCTGGCACGCATGACACTTTTTAACATAGTCGACAGCATCAGCGGCCATGGTTGGCCAGTAGTAGCCCATGCGTTGCAGTCGATCCTACAACTTAGGGCCAGGTTGATGGGCTCCGCAGGTTCCATCGTGAGCTTCTCGAAGGGCTTCGGCTGCTTCTTCGTTGGACAGACATCGCAGGAGAAGTCCATCGTAGGAGCGTCGGTACAGCATTTTAGTAGCTTTATCGTAGTAGAATCGAAGGGAGCGCCTCCTAACTGAGACGGCTTCTTTCGGGTCTTCTGGAAGAATTCCGTAGACAGCGAAGTCAATAAACGGGAATCTCCAGTCTCGAATATTAACACCAGCACTTGTTGACATGGCATGGACCACTCGTGAGCACAGGTTGTTTTTAGGATAGACCAAGTCTCGACCAACTACCGTAACGTAGTATTGAGTCCCGAGGGGTGCTGCTAACGAGGCTGTAAGGCCAGCCAGAGCGTCAGCTTCTAGATTTTGTAAACGAGGTACATGTTTGATGAAGAACTCGATGAAGGTTGAAATGGTGTTCAATACAACTTTGTGGTAAGGGATCAGGTCTTCATGGCGAACCTCGTATTGCCCTCTGATCTGGTTTACGACGAGTTTTGAGTCGCCGTAAGCTTCCAGATGATTCACCTCCAGTTGTTGTGCCAGCTGGAGTCCCATGATGAGTGCATTATACTCAGCAACATTGTTGGAGCACAGCTTCGAAAGGGAGTAGGCACGCTGTATGACCAGCTGATCGGGGAAGACTAGGACTACCCCCATACCTACGATGATTTAGCCTTTGGGGCCTGTTCTTGACGCGCCATCGAAAAACATCCGCCAGACGGAGCTTTCTTCGGTGACGTTTGATTCTTGGACCTCATCCGGGATGTCTTCATAGAGTCTGGAGGACTCTGGGATGGGGTGTGCAGCTAAAAAGTCGGCCAGAGCCTGACCCTTGACGGGTTTTTGTGGAATGAACACCATGTTGTATGGCATTAGCAGGATCGCCCATGTAGCTAGCCGGGAGTTCAATGACCCTGGCTTCGTCATGAGAACTCTGAGTGGATTGACTCGGGAGATGACATGAATTGTCTGGCCTGAGACATAATGGCGAGTCTTCTGGATGGCAAATACCAATGCCAAACACTCCTTTTCAACGGGGTTGTACCGATGTTCGGCCCCGATCAGTGTTCTACTGAGGTAGTAGATAGCTTGCTCATAGCCTGTATCGCTGTTCTGAGCCAGCAGAGCGCCGAGGGAATGATCCATGGCACGGACGTAGAGGAGAAATGGTTTGCCAGTGACGGGTGCCACCAGGACTGGCGGGCTCGTCAAGTAAGCTTTGATGTCATCGAAAGCTTTTTGGCATTCCTCTGTCCAGACGTAAGAGACTCCTTTCTTCATGAGCTGAGTGAAGGGTTGACACTTTCCGGGGAGGTTTGCTATGAACCTCCGAATATATGCCAGACGTCCCTACAGGCCTCGAAGTTCTCGGAGGTTCTTCGGAGGATCCATGTCCAGGATGGCTTTGGTCTTCTCGGGATCGATATGAATGCCTTTCGCTGTAATAATGAAGCCCAAGAACTTTTCGCTAGAAATCCCTAAGAAGGATTTAACGGGGTTCATCTTGAGTTGATGCGCTTGCATGAGATCGAAGACTGTCTTCAGGTCTTGTAGGTGATCACCTTTTAGACGGCTCTTGACTGCGATGTCATCAACATAGCATTCGACTGTCTTGCGAAGATGCTGACGGAAAATGGTGCTCATAGCTCGTTGGTATGTGGCACTAGCGTTCTTCAAGCCGAAGGGCATTACTGTGTAGCAGAAAATGCCCTTTGGAGTCCTGAATGACGTATGTTTTACGTCATCGGGGAACATCTTTATCTGGTTGTAGCCCGAATACCCGTCCATGAAAGACATGCGTTCGAAGCCACATGTGTTGTCGATCATCACGTCGGTGATTGGAAGCGGGAATTCGTCCTTCGGGCAAGCGGAGTAGTGATTCCTGAAGTCGATGCAGAATCGTATCTCTCCATTCTTCTTGGTGATAGGAACAACGTTGGCCACCCAATCCGGGTGTCGTTCTTCACGGATGAAGCCGCTGGTCAAGAGTTTATCCACCTCCTGATCGATGGCGTTCATGATGTCAGGACGAAAGTGTCGCTGTTGTTGTTTGATAGGCTTGGCATCAGGTAAGATGTTAAGCCTATGCATCGCGATCTGGGGATCAAGTCCCGGTATATCTTCGTAGCTCCAAGCGAAGACATCGATATACTCTTTAGCCAACTGGATTAAAGATTCCCGATCTTCTCCTTCTTGGCTTTTGCTGATAAAGATGGGTTTGGAAGAAGATCCATCCCCAAGGTCGATCTGCTCGACTTCGTCTTCGGTAGGGGGTTCGCGTAATTCAAAATGAGACTCCCATTGTTCTCCCAGGCGTTGAGCCCAGGGTTCCTCTTCGAAGAATTCTGGCATTTGATTTTCTCCTTCATCTTCTTGAAATTGTGCAGATATCATGTTGGCTGATAGCACTCTCATGAAGACTGAGCCGATACTGGTATCGGAATCCCAGGTTGATGCTTTGGATGAGTGAGAATGTTCTGCTTCTTCTACCTCCGAATTCCCTGGAGTTGACGGCGGCGTGACATAGCCTACCCCCCGTCGAGTTCGATGATAGTAGTCCTGCGGCTTTCCTTTAGGTGTTGGAAGCCGGAGAGAAAGACGTCGACCCTTACCATAGTTCAGGCCTTTGTTGCTTTTTAGGTCGTAACCCATCTTTTGGATGAGGTACTTTGTCTTATCCATGTACCGATAGACTTGTATTCTGTCGGTATCTAGTTCTGGCTCGAGTGGCGGGAGGTCTTGATGACGCTCAACTTTGCCGAAGATGATGGATTCTTCGTCTCGACTCCGCGACGGAACTACAAAACAGACCCCTTGGGACGGGACTACTCGATTTACATGATGGACGGTCGTTATTTGTGTTTGCAATGACCGTAGAGCGTTATCTAATGTATACATGGCATTCCAATGTGGAAGACTAGAATAATTAAAAGACACTCTATTATTGATGAAATACGAAATTTTATCCCGTGGGATTACATTGTCCAGAGAGGGTGCATCTACATCAGCAGAGATATATTCCCCAAGCTCCTCATCTGTGAGTACTGGGATTGGATCGGGAGAGTCCACCACAGCTTTGGTCCTGGGATCCGAAAGGACTATGTGGGCCTTCTCCGGCAGCTTGGATGAGACAGATGGCTGCGGCGGCTTGCCCTTAAGACGCACCTTCAGAGGTGCCTCAACTGCGCCTTCGGTGATAGGTGCCTTCCCCTGTAGTTTTGCCACGAGGAGAGCCGATGTTTGAGGCGGCTTTCCCTTGAGTCGTATCTTCATAGGAGCTTTAGGAGCAGTTGGTGCTTTCCCGGGTAGCTTGATGTTCATGGTAGGCAACTTCTGAGACGGTTTGCCTTTGAGTCGGATCTTCAAAGAAGCGTCGGGAGTCATCTCCGGCTCCATGTCCAGCTCTGCTGCTGTTTCTGCTTCGTCGTTAGCATCATTGGCTTCCTCCTCGTCAAGTGATTTGTACAAGTTGGAATCAGTGAAGTAGGCTTCAACCCCTTTGAAAGGGTCAATGTTCGCGAACTCCGTCCGGATGACATCGTTGGTGGATACGTACTTCATACATTGGTAGAGTGTGGATGGCACCACCAAGTATTCATGCAGCCATGGACGACCAAACAGGAGGTTGTAGTTGACGTCGACGTCCACGACATAACAAGTCACCTCGGTTATGAGGTTACCGATATGGCACTTTAGCCGTATCTTGCCCAGTGGCTCGCTTTTGCTAGCATTGAAGCCACTGATTGTTGTGTTGGAAGGCGCCAATCGGTACATTGTGATCCCTAGTGTTGAGAGCAGCATCCTCGGAATGATGCTGAGGGAAGACCCCGGATCGATCTGAATCTGCTTCACCTTGACAGAACCGATATACCCGGTATAATACAGCGGCCGGTTGTGTCGGTTGTGCTTGAGCAGCATGTCTTGTTGGGTGAAGGTTATATTGGAGATAACCTCATCCGCACAATGACAGTACGCACATATAGTTGGGAGATCTTCAGGCTGCTTGACCTGACTGATGAAGGACTCAGCATCCTTCAGGGCTTCGCAGAGAGCTTCGCGAGTGTCCTTGGAAAGACGAAGGAGCTCAAACAGAGAAAGGCGGGCAGGAGTACTGGCAAGTTGTGACAGTATGTCGAAGTTGTGGGGCTTGGCTATCCCCGAAGCATTCTTCTTTCGCAGAGGCCTGTCAAAATGAACCTCTACATGCTTCTGCTTATTGGCTGCTGGGGGCTTAGATGGACCCTCTTCCTGGACAGCAGGGATGGTGCAAGGAGGCACCACCTCGACGGCAGCTTTGTCGGGTTGGACGTTCTGTTGTGAACGCGTCTGCACAGGAAGTGCCTCTTCCGCAAAGGAAGAGACCATGCGGCAAGACTTAATCTTCCTACCTTTGGTTCTGGAGGCAGAGCGTACCTCCGGTTGAGTAACCTCGAAAACAAGATCAGGGTTAACCCATAAGATCTCTCCCCGAGATGTGGTGAGTAGGATGAGTCCACTCACGTTATCACGAGCAGGTGGTAAGTTAACCACCTCCATTGTCGTCTTAGGGATGGGGACGACGCCATCTTGTGTTGTAGTTGACGGCAAGGTGCCGAACTGGAGTGACACCACATTGGCCGAAACCGTCTTCTTCTTATAGTCGATAGAGATAACATCCGTATTGATCATGCGCTGGATATAGTTTTTGAGGACGTAGCAGTCCTTGGTTAGATGTCCGACAAATCGATGATAGTGACAGTACCTCGGATTGTCCACTTTTCCAACCTCGTCGGGACGCTTCGGGTCCGACAACTTGATCTTGTCACCCTGCTTCAGTATTTCGAAGAGTTGCAGGGTGTCTTCATCGTTGAAAGAGTACACCTCCTTTGGCATTGGTGCAAGTGGAGGCTTCTGAGTAGGTGCTGATGCACCTTTTGAGGCATTGACAGTTAATGCCTGTTTCCCCTTTGTCTCTCGTCCGGGGTTGTTGGCTGCAGGCCGCTTCCCCTTGTCCTCAAAGGCAGGGAAACTAACTCCCAGAAGGCGAGCATTGGATTCCTTTTTTTTGCTGCTTCAGCTTCGATGATCAAGGAACTCCAGTCGGGAGGAGGAGTAGAATTGAGCCAGAGTTTGACTGTGGACAACATGTTCATGCTGTATGAGGAAAGGAGTGCATGTTCTGGCATGCCCGGGGGCAGTCTGAAGTAGGCCTGTCGGAAGCGTTCGATGAATACTCGAACTGTTTCCTTCTCCTTCTGGCGTATCTCTATGAGAGACGCCATTGTCATGTCCTTTCCGCCGTCGTAGTAACGGTCGAGGAAAAGGCGTATCAAATCGTCGAAGAAAGATATGAAATTGTCAGGGAGGCTGCAGTACCAGTCGTACGCCACTCCTTTCAGTGCCCCGACAAATATGCTGGTGAGTAGCGCGTCCTCCTTCGGCAGATGTCCCATTTGGGACTGGAAGTACGTCAAATAGCGACGTGGAGAGTCCTTTCCGTCGTATGGCGTCAATGTTTGTGGTTTATATTTGGGAGGATAAACCACTTTGTTCCATTCGAGGGGATAAGGTTGGAGGATGCCCATCTTTTGGCGCTCCTCTTGTCTATTCTTGGACTCAAAGCGTTCGCGCAGGTCCCTGATCATCTCGACCATGTCTTCCATGGAGCTGGGAGTCGGGGAAGGTGGCACCACTTGGAGTTGAGCATTTGAGGGCTCTGACGTCCGAGAGGCTTCGCGACGATCCGTATCCAAGGATACCCATTGAGGGGATACACTTAACTCTCCATTGGCCCCTGGATCAGGACTGGTAGAAGGTGTCCTGGCCAAAGCTAACCGTATCTCAAACACTGCTTGAGTCAGTGTTTGCATGGAGGCAGAGAGGGTTTTGAGTCCTCCCTCCAGGGTATCCATGCGCTGGACGAGGTCCGCTGGTGGCGCATCCAACTCGGTGTCACCCCCAGTCATGTAGACTGTCATGACACGACTGGAGTCGGATGGCTCGGTTGAAGCTTCACTTTCAGCCTCACTCTCCTGTAGAGGAGTTGTTGTTCCCGGAGCTTCGTCTTGGCTACCCCCAGCTATGTTCCTGAGGACTTCTTCGTCTTCGAGGCTCGGATCCGCAGGGGCTAGACTACCCCCAGCTAAGTTTTGGAGGACGCCTTCGTCTTTGGGAGAAGTATCCGTAAGGGCCAGATTACCCCCAGTCATGTCTTGAAGGACTTCTTCATCTTCGAGATTCAGATCCACAGGGGCTAGACGACCCCCAGCTATGTCGGGGAGGCTGACTTTGCCTTGAGGATGAAGATCCATCCCAGCTGTGCTATGGAGGGCACCCTCATTTTTGGAAGGAGGATCAACAAGGGCTTGACTACCTCCAGCTTCCTCCAAGATCTTCTTCCTCCCCCGAGTGCCTTCGAACACTCCGGAGGACGAGATGGTTGTCTTAGTTTTCCTCGGCTGGCTCTTGGACAAGGAATTGCCAGTCGCCTTTCAGACTGACGAGGAGTTGGAGATTACATTGCATGAAGCAACCTTTAGTTCTGGCTCCTCTTTTGTTGACACTTTCTTTCCGAGGCGACGTCGGAGGGGTGTCGATAATTGTAGCCGCTGGAACACTGACTGTCTTGGTGGGACTGCTGACTTACGACAGCAGTTGATGGTGACTATAGCACAAGTGTGCCCTATGGAGGGCGCATCGTGCTTGCCAGTCGACTCTCCTGACCGGCATTTGTGAGTGATCACCTTACGCAGATCGTTGGAGGATAGTGCCACCTACGTACCCCCTTCAGACGCGTGGCAAGGCTAAGCATCGGGGTGGTCAAGTGAATGCTGCGCCCCCTGATCCAACACCAAACAGGCGCTCAGATCAGTAGTAGGGGAACAATATTTAGAGTGACTTGAACGAACCTCAGATGCACAACCAGAGGAGGCACGAGAGTTCAAGACCACTGGGTTTGCCCTGCTCGACTTGGTTGCAAACACAACAGGTGCGCCCAAGTGAGACAAGGACTTTGAAGGTCGGCTTATTTCTGGTGCAGAAGCACCTGAGTCGACCTTATACAGCTTACCATCAGCAGCGCGTATGATTGTGAGCGCATGCTTCTGGTTTGCTGCTGGCATAGCACGTTTGGGGCGTATGGCCCGTGCTGCCTTGGACTTCTTCGTACTAGGCCGCTGGGGCACGTAGTACTCAGAATCCAAATTCTTCTTGCCACTACAGCGAGTGAGTCTGTAAAAGACAGAGACCTTCTGTGGCGCATCGAAGGTGATACGCGGGGCATTAGCCGCGTCCCTGCTCCGTTGACGCATCTTCCTCGCCTGAGAGGGAGATGGTTGGGGAATGTGGTCAGTCGCACGTTTTCCCGAGAGATGCGCTGCACCGGTGGACGCATCTTGGTTGCTGAGGACGTCAACAGGAAGGGAAGGATGGATCGGCGCCTCCCCTTCGGTGGTGGTGCCAGAGGCATCGACCTTGCGCACCCATATTTGGTGAGTCTTCTTCGGCTTCGGCAGCCGCTTCGAAGGGCTCGCACTGCCTTCAGAGATGAACTCCTCATACGCCTGTTGATTGAGGCGTACGACCATCGTCTTGTGGGAGGAGCCCACCTTCACGTTGTCAGATTGCGACACAGCTTTCTCGGTGGAGGAGAAAGAGGTCCCCAGTAGGGTCGCCAGCTTGTTTGCCATTAAAATCTTTTGATGGAAATTTCAATACAAACAGAACAGTGTTACAATGTAGGACTTAGACGTAGTCCTAGGAGTACACTTTTGTTTATCTGGGTCCCTTGTGCCGATGGAGCGATTGGTAATACGTTGACTCCGTTGACGATCTGACGATGGTTATCGGTTCTCTGAAGGTCTGAGTTGCTCTGGGTGCTAGAGTTTGCGGAGAGGAAGAAGACGTTGAGTGTCTGTATCTGCCTCGGTGGTTGTGCGACGTCTCTGTCTGTCTATGTATGTTCGTATGGAAGAAGGAGATGATCCCTCTATTTATAGTCTGTAGGCTGGCTGCTCATGCGCGTATATGTAGGATACGCCTAGACGCGGAGACGCCACGTGGTGATTGCTGATAGAGGCGCATGGACGATGCGCCCTGATTAAGGAGTTGAATTCTTCGTGCTGCTGTTGTGGGCTGGCACGTAGCAGGGGGAAAAATCTTTCTGTTGCTGAGATCTTAGATAAATCGAGTCAAAGGACACGTGTCGTAGGCCCATGGCTCGAAGATCTCGAATTTAGTGGAGAATGATCTAGTAGGATGCGCTTGGGATTGGGCGCATGAGGAGACTTTGGCTCGTAACCTTTGGAAGTCATGAACCATTCGGGGTGCTTGGCTTTTGAGGCGCATGCGAAGCTTCAGTAGTGACTTTACTTCTGTCTTTAGAGATCAGAGAAAAGTCTGAGGTGCATGGCTTTTGAGGCACATGCAGAGATTTGGGCATATGGCTGCAAAGGCGTATGCGAGATGGTTGGGCGGTCACGTGGTTGTAACCGTCGGAGGGAAGTAATGATGATGCTGACGTCAGCGATGCTTCATTTTCTCAAAAAGATGTCAACTGCAGTCTTCGGGGGACGTGCTGCCAACTCTGTTAGACTTCAGCATTTAATGTTCTTTGACAGGTGATGGGTTGTTGAGTAGGCGCATCGATCGGCGTTCCACTAGGCGAATGGAGGCGCATGCTTGTGAAGCGCTTGGTGCTGAAGGACGCGTCTGTGTGATGCACGGTCTGTCCGGCACATCCGCTCCGTTTGACACGTTTTTTGGTACGACTGTTACGTTCTTTGAGTGCTTTAAACAGCCATTTTTGACTTGGCTGAATTCGAAGCGTCAGGTTCATCCATTTTATGCAAATTCATTGCACGGGATACGGAGAGCCAGCCACTTGGCGCATAGGTTTGATTTGCCAGGCCTATAAATAGTGGCATGGAGAGAGTTTGCTTCTCGTTCTCTCACGTCCTCCCGAAGTGAACTTGTTTGCTCGAGCATATTCTGTTGACGAGATGCTCCCGAGGGTGAAGATGCGATGCATGATCTTCGTTGATGCACTTGAAGGTGACTGTTACATCCAAAAGTCGGAGTCGAGGGCTTCTAAGGCAGGCGGAAGGTTCATGTTGCATCCAAAGATCGGAATGCTCGAGCCTCGTCTCCGTTATGTGGGAAGAGCCGCAGATCAGAATTGCGGTGCTGCGGCTTTGGGGGCTCTTTTTTCTGTCAGAGTGGGTGTTGCCCATTCTGGTTGTGTTGAAAGCTGCTCCTTTAGCCGCGGTTTCGATTGCGGTCTTTCTTGGTCTTTGGAGGCTCTTTCGAAGCCTCCCCTGGCCACAGGTTGACTTGCGGTGCTCTTCTCTTCCTCGATTTGGGGAGCTCTTCCTCCAGCTAGAGGGTTGATTGCTACCCTCATTCTGCTCAATAAATGCTTTATTAGTCGAGGCATTAGATGGCGCGTGAGCCTGGCTGGAATGGTGGCACATAACTGAGCTGCTGAAGGGATGCACATATCTGAGGATGCACATAACTGAGCTGCTGAAGGGATGCACCCGGCTAGGAGCGCATGGTGGGATGCGCCTGACTGAGAGCGCATGGTGAGATGCACCTGTTCAAGAGCGCATGATGACTGCTACGCCTGACTGTAGACTTAGGGTCTTTTCTTTTTGTAGAAGTTCTCCTTTGTACAACCCTTTTTAAGACATGTAATAGACTTTTATATGAAATAAAAATCTTCTTTTAATGTCTATATTCTTGTTTTGCTGTGTCAAAGTACTTTGTCTGAACTCCCTGGCGCATGTAGTGTTTGGCGCATAGGATTTCAGATCATGAAATTCCATGCTTCAACAATGCGCCCATGATCCCACTACCACTTGGGTGAGCGGGATTTTTGAAATTTGAATCAGGCTTTGGGTAGAATCTGTAGGGCTGGCCAAGCTAAGGGGGCACAGCATCGGCTCGCGTCTGGAGGGGGCAGGGCCGAGGGCGACCGGCGGTGACCGCGGCCAACGGAGCGACGGGGCAAGAAGCGAGGTGGATCCAGAGAGGGGCTACATTGTACTTGATTTGTGTGTCGGGATTTGTGTGAGACTCATCTCACGGTATCGGTATTTATATACATATACGTAATTTTGTGCGATACTTTTGTATTTTCTGGGTTTTCGAAATACTTTGAAAATTTTCCAAATTATAGATTTCTCATTGATTGGCATACCACCGATGTACCTGTGTGTATCGATGGTTGTCATTCTCGTTGTACGAATTTCTGACAAGTATCAGGTAACCCGTATTTTGACTTGTTTCTTTTGTTTTGGTCTAAATCTTGACTTGGTTTAATTTGATTTGGTTTAACTTGGCTTGGGCTTGGTTTGGTTTAGCTTGGTTTGAGATGAGGGGGTTTTGTATAAAACCCAACTCCTCTCTCTCTCCTCCATTATTTCATTTCTTTTATCTTCTTCCTCTTCATTTTCTCATCCAAACTAAGGCAAGTACATCTTTCCAAATCTTGAACAATGTTATTTTTGTTTGTTCTATTCTCTTCCTTTTATGATTCTAAGCATCTTTAGAACTTGGAGTTTTCGGTTTTTATGGTTATATTTTTGTAGATCTAAGTTTTAAGCTTCTTTTTGTTTTTTTGGTTTTGATCTCTAAAAACTTGGTATTTCCAAAAACTAGTGGTTCCATGTTGTAGAGAATTTGATTTCATGCAGTTTTGGCCTTTATTTTGCTTGATTTCGAGTTCGGGTGAGGAAGTTATGGTCATGGCAAGTTTTTGGAACTTCTATGGCTGAACTTGCTGTTTGGAGATGACGAACCCCATGCGCCGGGATTCCCATGCGCCGGAATTCCCATGCGCCGAACCCCCCATGCGCCTGGGAGGCCATGCGCCGTGAAGTCCCGGTAACGCATCCTTTGACTCCGAGCGTGTCATGCGTGTAGGTTTCCCACGCGCATGTACTAAAGATGCAACAAGAGTTTTCTCCTGCACGGATGTACATAAATTTCCCATGCACGGATGTGCAGGAATTTCTCATGCGCAGTTGTGCAAAAATTTCCCATGCGCTGATGTGCAGGAATTCCCATGCGCGGATGTGCAGGAAATTTTCATGCGCAAATGTGCAGAAATTTTTCGTGCACGGATGTGTAGGAATTTTTCATGCATGGATGTGCAAAAATTCCCATGCACAGATGTGCAGGAATTTCTATACGTCGGATTTGCCCAAAATTGTCCATGCGCCAGAATTGCGGTTTTTGGCTGTTTTTACATGTTTAAGCTGTTTTGTAGCTAAAATCTTAAAAAAATTCAAAACATAAAAGTTGTACATCTTTGTCTTAGCTTCAAAAAATTTCTTGTTTTACTTTAGTTGGAGATTATATGCAACTGATAATTTCAATTACAGTTTTTGAGCTTCTTTGCATATTTTTTATATTTGACCTAAAATACGACAACCAAACTTGATAAATTGTCAATATTGTACTTAACTTGAATATGACAACATGATCTCATCTTGATGATCTTGTATAGTTAGATAATGATTGTACACCCTATATACACTTGACACTAGCACATGTTCAATTATTATTTTATGTCATGTACTTACTTTTATTTTCACATGCCATGATATGTCTTTTATTTTGATTCTTTCTTATATGCTATGATGTGTATTGTCATACCTTCCCGAATTTATTGTACCTTGTAGTCTATGACATGTCTAGAATTTCTTTGTTATGGCCTGTTGTGGCGCATTCATGTTACATGTCTTCTTTGCTTACTAGATAGTGGTCCGTCGTGGCGCACTCATGTTACATATCTTCTTTGCTTACTAGATAGTGGCCCGTCGTGGCGCACTCATGCTACATGTCTTCTTTGCTTACTAGATAATGATCCGTCGTGGTGCACTCTTGTACATGTCTTTTTTTGCTTACATGATAGTGGCCTATCATGGCGTACTCCTTATTTTCTCTATAGTGGCTCGTCGTAGCGCACTCCTAGCTTCCAGCTTATTATATTTTCTTGTTGTGGATTGTTATAGTACACTTTTTTGTATTATCCAATCTTACATATCATGTCTAGAATGGATTCTGCGGAATGCCACACCCAGAATCCAACAAGAAAACGTTAAGGACTAAATAACTAGCTTGATTATCTAGATCATTGGGAGGGAAGAATTTCCAGTTACCTGGAAGGCCTTTGTCCCGGCCCCACCATGAATGGATTTGGATCTATCTGTCATGATGAGCACACTTCCAGTGCACCGTCGAGTGTTGCACCTTTTATATGTCTATAGGGTACATTTGTCTCCTGGGCGATGTATAGTCTCCTGGGCGATGTACCAACTATTATATGTCTATAGGGTACATTTGTCTCCTGGGCGATGTACCCACTATTAGATCTTGGATACATTTGACTCCCGGGTGATGTATCCACCATTACTTTCTTTTCCTTTTGGCCTGGATAAGTCGGGTAGTCTGCAGAGCAGGTAACTGGATTGGATTTCTCAAAAGTGTATATGTTAGTAATTAGGATTGTGACAACCCTAGTTAGCTAATGTATAAACCCATACTCATTGCTTGGCCATGATTGATGGATGAAATCCAATCCAGTCTAGTTTTGTCTAGGCGGTGTCCGTATGTTTAATTCAGTACATTGTTGTTTATGCTTTACTTTTGTCGATAAATGATTAAATGCTAAGTTCTGTTCAGGAGAAGGGTTACAACCCCGGTCCTTGTTTGATTTACGAGTTGTAACCTGGGTTCTGGATTAGTTCCCAAGTCATCTAGTCATTTGTCATCCTAGTCAGTACTCACACGCCATACATGATCCTTATGTTATACAATGATTAGAGACTAAGTTCTATTCAGAATAAGAATTACAACCCCGGTCCTTATTTGGTTTATGGGTTGTAACTTGGCTTCCGAAATAGTTCCTAAGTCATATTAACATTGTCATTCTATATAGTTCTCACGTGCTCTCATGTCTTAGTTATCTCACATGCTCACATGTTCAGTTATCTCACAAGCTATACATGATCCCCATGCTAAGTCACCATGCTCTCATGACCTGGCTATCTCACATGCTTACATGACCAATTGATTTCACATATTCTCGAGCTTTCGTTTATTTAACTTCGCTACACTTTACAATATGTCACATGTTAATTACTTTACGTCACATGATGCTTTACTTATTGTCTTTTCTATTCTCGGGATAAGTGTATTAGTAGTGCACAAGTCTCGATCCGTATTTACTTATTTGTATTTCTGACTGTTGCTATGTTAGTTATTGCTGGTTTTAGTTCACAAGTTTGGCTTCCTTTGTAGTACTTGCTATTGGGGGTCTGACCCCACTGGTTTTATTTGGCCAGATCTGATAGAGGAGCCCGGAGGATCTTCTGTACCATCTACTCGACGGTGACTACCCGGAGCACCAGAGTACCTTAGTGGGTTTTCCTATATCATTCTCCCACTAGTTATATACATTATTCTTTTATGGTGTTGTCACGCCCCAGAACCAGAATACTGGAGAGCGGGGGCAGACATAGCCAGCTACGTATATTGAAGTGCAACCCACCTCGCTATACGGTCACGGCTGTCTAGATACATGAGGGTTTACTACAAGCCAACAGTCTCCTATGGTCATGAACAAGCCAAGTGTCTCAATCACAAGCAAGTAAGTAAAGTCACAGATGTATGATCATTAAATATACAATAATAAGGCGTCCCAAATATTACATATTCAGCTGATCATGAAACTACTCGTTACAAAATATTAGGACTAGCAAGAGTTTAGTCATACATGATCAACCCTAGGATCTGTCAATCATGTTACAGCCCGTAGGCAGACAGTAAGTAAGTGCAATCGAGATAAACAGGTGCTCGTCGGTTAAACGCCTCAAAAGAATATTTTTACAATAAAGTGGGAGATCAAAAATAAATCCACTCGTTGCCCGGGTTACGTCTAGTTGCCACCATCGGGCTGGAAGGTTGGTAGATCCTCTGGAGCTGCTCCAAAATCTGGCCATACAAAACCAGCTGGGTCAGATCCCAAATAGAGCAAGTGCCACAAAGAAAGTTTCACTTAGGAACTAAAACCAGCAATTAGCACAAATAACAATAAGGTAATAAATAAGACATAAGTTAAAGAAAAGCATCCCAGGGTGATATACGATGAGATAACCACGGGACTATTCAGATAGCCAGGTTACAACCCGTAAACTAAACAAGGACCGGGGTTGCAACCCTTCATCTGAACAGAACTTGGAATTCTCACCATTTATCGGTAAAATAAATACAGGCATTCTGGTCATGCAGTAATCTGGAACAGAATCAGGACAAGACTAGACTGGTTAGACTCCATCCAATCATATCACGGCCAAACAAGAACTACGGCTTGATACTTTAACTAACTAGGGTTATCACAAGCCTAGTTACTAGCAAGATGCAGTGAGAATCTTCCACAGCCACAAGCCCTGCAGACCATCCAGGTTACCCGGGTTGAAAGATTTAGAGTTGAATTCAGGTGGGTACATCGTTCAGGAAACGAATGTACCCTTAGGTAGCTTGAAGGGTGCAACACATGACAGTGTGCTGGAAATGTGCCCTACTCGACGGTAGGCTACAGATCCCAAGGCGCGCCCAGGTAACGGGATTGCCTGTAGCTGGGAGATCTCTTTATGACTAATTTATTAATCTAGTTATTAGCCTTAGTCTATTTCAATAGGTACTCCTGACCGTGGTACTCAGGAGTCCCCTCCTAGACATGATGCAAGACAGGACTGGATTATTTGTACAAGCACAATCGCCCACGATGTCCGGATTAATTATACAGGTCATGTCATGTCAGGTAGCCGTCGTAATAGCTTATCAAGATATATCATGTCAGGTTATCATGTCGAGTTCACTGGTCAAGAGTGCGCCACGACGGGCCACTATCAGGTCGTGCTAGTTCTTTGTCACACCATGTCATGTACAATTGTCATTTCAATCATGTCAATCAAATCATAATTTATCAAGTTCAGGACAAAAGCCGTAAGGATATAAAATGGGCGTAAAAATATACAATAAAGGGGTTACAAGACATGGGCAAATAATAAAACACAGGGCTATAGGGAGCCATGCGGCTCAGGCACATGCGGCCAGGAATGATCTCATGCGGTTGGGAAGAGAACAGCCCATGCGGCTCAATAGGGTCAGGCGCATGCGGCCAAGGAGAGAATCCATGCGGCAGCAGCTCATGCGGCTGAGGGTCCAAAGCTCATGCGGCTGAGGAGAAGGAGGCATATGTGGCTAGCGGGAAGAGTGGGGTATTATGCGGCTGCAGGGGGAAGGGTTCCTACGGTTGAGAGCAAGTGGCTTGCATGCGGCTCAGGAAGAAGTTCTCATGCGGCTGGATCAAGTAAAGTCCTATGCGGCCAGCGGAAAGAGAGGGCGCATGAGACTAAGTCATAACATTCATGCGGCTGGAAGAAGCGGGGTCCTCATGCGGCCAGGGAGGGCGCATACGGCTAAACAAGTAATGTCTCATGCGGCTCAAGAAGTGCAGAGTGTATGCGGCTGGGGATTGAGAGAGTTATGCGGCTAGATGAGTTCGGCCCTCATGCGTCTCAAGTACTTCCAGCCATGCGGCTGAAGAGAATACTTGTCCATTAATTATTCATGCGGTCAAGTCAAGCACAGTTCATCTCCTCCAAAATCCCGAGAAGAAGAACACCATGAGAGCCAAGTTCTCAAGCTCCATAACTCCATCATCCGGAGCCAAAATTCGAACTTCCATAGGTCAAAACGGGTCAGAATGAAATGCTCTACAACATAGAACCATCAAAACTCAGAAATAACAAGATTAAGTAGATCAAAACCTAAGAATTTCTGAAAATAAGTAAACTTAGATCTATAAGAATCTAGCCATGGAAAGTGGAAATGCCAAGTATTAAATTAGGTTAAAATGCTATAAGGAAGAGGATGAAGCAATAAAGTTGGAGTTCCTCCATGAAGCAAGTTGCACTTGCTTAGACCTCTCTCCCTCTCTCTGATAGGTGAAGAAGTAAATGGAGGAAAGAAGAGAGTAATAAAGAGAGAGAAGGAAGAATGGGTAATAAATGGTAGTGGTGGTGGTAGGTAGGTAGGGAGTTCACCCTTGGTTCATGATGAACCAATAGCAATCCCAAACCGAACCAAGCCAACCCGAACCAAGAATAACCCAAGCCAGGATGGAAACTAAGCAAGGAATCACGCAATACAAGATAAAATATGTACACGTATTCCAAAATACGTAATACGAACCACAGGCATTACAGGTGTTTAGCCTCCGAGCACGTATTTAGCTCGTGTTTTAGATCTTGACATTTAGCCCACGAGCCTAAACATGATTTGTGTATTCTAGACTATAGCTAGAGCTTATCATGTATGACTATTACTTTTGTTAATTCTTTTTTTATATTACTAGCTTCATGATCATCCATGTATATATAGTTTGGGACACTTCACTATTTTATGTATGATGATCATACTTCTTGTCTTTGCATATTTGCCTGTGATTGAGATACCTAGGATCGCTTGACCTAGGATTGACTGTTGGCTTGTAGTAGTAACCCACATGTCTTGACAGCTTATACGTTATTTCAGAGTACTTGAGTACTTTGGAATACGTAGCTGGCCTGGTTTGTCCCTACTTGCCAGTATTCTGGTTCTGGGGCGTGACAATTTGGATCTATTTATACTAGTCGGGCGAGGAAATACTTGAGTAGACATGTAAACATTTCCAAAATCTTGAACCACCCCATACTGGTATAATCTAGAAAGATAGAAGTCGCACACCTCACGTGCAATAAGTCGTATTACCCCTAGCCGTTTATATGTTGAAAGTGGTATTTCAAAATACACTAGTTTAGTTACATTATTGTTAGTTTATATTATATCTGCTGGACATATCATATATATCTTAGCTTATTTCTCTTTTATTACTGTCCCTATTGCCATGCTCTCTTGATTCACCATGCTTATTTTTATTGCCCTTTATTTAACTGTTATTTTATTTTATTTTCGGATTCAGTCTTTTCTATTCATCATATATTACTTACTATAACTGTTTTATAGTCTTTATCATTTAGTTGGAACTGATGTTAGAGGTGTGCTTCGCTCCAATCCTAACTGGGTATATTTTTCAGAGGATTTTGAGGACTTTTATCCTGCCTATTATAGACCAGGTATAGATGAGGGCTATCTGCAGGAGACCCAAGCGTAGCCAGCCCAAGTAGAGGGAACTCCATTTGCAGTTGCTTAGCTAGTTTTAGTATATTATTTATAGAAGCATATAAAAGATCGAGTTTATGCGGATCATCACTCCATGCGGCCAAGAGAAACCAAGCCGCAGAGGAAAGCCTCTCGAAGATCCCCTGCGGCCAAGTGAAGCTAAGCCGTAGAAGGAGTGCTCCTGGAGACCCCATGCGGCCAAGAAAACTTGAGCCACAGAAGCAAGGCTCTCGAAGACCCCCTGCGGTTAAGTGGATTCGAGCCGCAGAGAGAAGGCTCTCGAAGATCCCATACGGCTAAGTAAAACCAAGCCGCAGAAGCAAGGCTCTCGAAGATCCAATGCGGCAAAGTGAAACCAAGTCGCAGAAGCAAGGTTCTCGAAGATCCCATGCGGCCAAGCGGAGTCGAGCCGCAGGAGAAAGGCTTCTAAGGCCACTATACGGCCAAAACGATTCAGGCTCTACTTTATGGGGGAGGGGGGCATGTAGAAACTTGACCGAGTCTCAACTACCCAGATTTGCTACAATAAAGAAATCCCAATAACCCCCACCAGCTGGCAGCTCAAGATCGAGTCTTCGTGTGCTGTTACAGACACGTGGCCACGTGGCCCTCTATGCTGCCCAAAATCTACTTTATGCAGGAATCACTATAAATAGCAGGGTACCACACCCATGCAAAAGGTTGGCAATCAAAGGCTGGCAAATTTCTTCAAGGACAAAGACTGTGTCTGATAGTCTAAAGAGTAAGGCAGAGTTGCTACACTTTTTCGAGCCTCCATCTTCACCTCTAGAATAAAAAACAATTGTACTTAGATTGTTTCCTAGGATTTCTTTCTAGGCTCTCTTTTGTAATTTCAAAGTTTGCAATCAAATTGAGTTTCTCTGTAATTCTTGTTTTGATATTTAATGGCAAACACGATGGCGACTATGCTGGGGACTTCCTTCTCCTCTGATGAGAAGTTGGTGATGCAATCCGACGCTTCCAAGCTCGGCTCTATGCAGCAAATGCTTGTGGTTCGTTTTGACCAACAAGCATTCGAAGAAATGCTTTCTGAAGGGAGTGACAGCCCATCACAGAAGCGAGCCAACCTGAAGAGAACCCGCAGGATGTCAAAGTGCAAAACTGCTGCCCCTCGCCAGGTTCTTGAAGAAGCTCCTTCTGCGGCCCAAGATGGTGATCAAAGCTCTCCTTTGGCCTTGCTTCAGACCGCAGAGAACCCCACTGTCCCCAAATCCAGAAGAGAAAAATACTACAATGCTGAGCATTTGGGGGCATAAGGGAAACTCATACGGACGAAAAAGAGGCCACATAAGAAAGATGGGCAGTCTGCCTATGCGGCAGCCAACTCTGGCTGCAAGAAGATTACCCATACGGCAGCCAATCCTGGCCACAGACAGGTTGCCCCATGCGGCCCTATCAGAAGCTCTGTTTTTGACCGTCTCTCATGCGGACCCGACCCCATGCGGCCCATTGAGAATGTGGAATGTTACAATCTAGACTTTTCTTACTATGTGCCTTCGGGTGCTAAGTCGAAGAAGTCTAGGGCAGTACGGGCCCAACAAGCCCAGTCAACTGTCCAAGCTGCTGACCGTCAGTGGGCACCGTTAACTGTTATGCAGGCTCCTGATAGAAAGTTGTACAGAACCTCCCGCGTCCAGCCCTCCGGGGAAAATGGACAGGGTGGGTCCCAAAAGTCTTCCAATTATGAGCGAGAGCAAGTGCTTTTACTAGCCTCGGATTAGGGAGCAAACATGATACCTACGCACCCGTGTGCTCGGGATACCCGAGTCCATAAATTGGATGCAAAGGTAGATCAATTTGCTATCAACTTGCGAGAGGTGATTACTCACAAATGTAAAGAGAGAGAAGCAACCTTGGCATGTGATGAGCCCTTTTCAGGACATTATTACACCTAAGTCACCATCACCAGAAGATCGGCAGTCCATTTTCCAAAGTTTGCACCAGCTAGCACCTGTCCGATGATAACTCAAAAAATAGGTGCAAATTTTGGGAGACGAGGAATTTCCTTTCACCTCCTGTAATTCAACTCGGAAGGTTCCTGCCGGCAAGGAAGAAAAGAAGACAGGCTCCTCCAGCCCGACAATCTCAGCCAGTACTATAAGGAAACTCTCATCTGGAGGATTGCCGTCGACAACCACAGGAGGTGTCTACCTAGGCACCCATTCCAGAAAGAAGCTTCCAACATCCAGGGGTGCATCCTCAAGTTCCCTAGGGTGAACGAAGCTGGGGTAGTAGTCCCCTGAACATATGCAATAACCCGGTGTTCCAAGAGGATACACAGGGGGTAGCGATCCACTGGAATTATGCAATAGATTTGGACGTCCCCGAGGGTGACCGTATTCGCCAATACGATGCAGCTTCCTGCACAGGGGGTGGCACCCTTTCCAAGTCTGAGGAGGAGGACATTCCGACGTTCCCTGATGATTTCTCTGTACGAGGGTACGACACGGAGAGCACCTCTTCTACGGTCCCTTCTATGTCTACCCATGTGCGGACAGTCTTTATGGCCGACGATGATCATGAAGGACCAATGGATCGATAATGTCTAGAAGTACTTGAAGCCATGCTCCTATCCTTGGTCAAGTTAGTAGACGAAATTAAAGCTGCCTTGCCGACTCAACCAGCAAGGACGCCAAGCTTGGGATCCGCAGTCAATGCGAACTCCAACATGACCGCTCCTCCTTTGGGTGACAATCCTCTAGGAGCATCTGCACCTTCAGCTGCAGACAAAGTCAGGGAGGCAAGAAGGGAAGTTTACGAGCTTCGAGCAATGTTTAATACCCGAGACTCCTCCTGAGACCTCAGAATACGACAGCCGTATCCTGTTGCGTGAAGAGATGTTCCTTTTTTGCCATGATACAAACCGTTTCTTATCGATTTGTATGACGAGAAGACCTTTAACAGCCGGTATATGACTTATTTTCAGGTCACAACAGACCACTTGTCGTATAGTGACGCCATCCTCACACGATTATTTATCGAAGCATTGGAGGAGATAGCGTTCAATTGGTACCGCAACCTTTCGGACAACTGCATCCATTCCTTTGACGGCTTCAAGCACATGTTTCTGGAAATATTCTACGAAGTGGGGCATGATGTGACAATGTCGTCTCTCATGGACGTTGTTCAGAGAGAGAGGGAGCTAACGAAGAACTATATCGAGCGGTTTTGCCAAACCGCGATGAGATTACCCCAAGGTAATCTAGAAAACTCCTTGATTGAAATCTGCCAGAAGAAGTTGCTCCCCGCAATCAGCCTCTGGATGGACGAAGATCAATCCAGGGACTGGACGACCTTCATCATAAGCGCTACCAATATGGAGGTGAAGTTAAAGAAGGCTCGTCGACTGGGATTACACATCCCAGATGGAGAGGACAAAGGCAAACGTCCCGATACCACCTCCAACAACAGTGGCAGCACCTCCAATAATCGGGACAATAAAGGCAAACAGGCCATGGTTGCCGGTACAACCAAAAAGCTCGAACTAAAGCAAACCGAAGTTTTGAAGCCCAAGGAGGTGACATACTCCTTTGAAGATAGCCATGTCGAGTCTATCTTCGACATGCTCCTGAAGGCGGGTAGGATCTGGCTCCGAGATATAGAGCGCGAGCCTCGACCAACAGAGATCGAGGATCCGAAGTATTATCACTTCCACTGCTATGTCTACCACCCTATACGGGAGTGCTTCACATTAAAGCGGTACATCCAGAACCTCATCAATTCCAATGCTCTGTCGCTGGATTTCGAAGAGGTTACTGTGAGCACCCTGAATTTTGGGTTGATTTTTTTTAAATTTTTTGATTGATTATTTTCGATAAATAATTATTCTATTTATTATTTTAGATGTACTTTCCCGTGCCTTTGATATTTGGGGTGTCAGGGATGTTCAACTCTGGAAATCTTCTTCATGAGTTTTGTAGTGGACAGGATTACCTTCATGATGGTATATAGTGTCCCTTCCAAACTTGTTCCCTTGTACACTTTTTGCTTCGCACAACTTCGGGTCAAATTAGACCATTTGATCATTAATTATTTTTCCCACTCTTTTCCTTGATCATTATTAGCACGTTACCGTGACTTTTAATTTGGGAGCACCAGACCAGTCATTTTCTTGAAACCAACTTCTCATGCATGATCTACTTGAGACGCTCTTCACTCATGACCTTTGTGTCCCACTCAGACACGCCATTTTGTGCTCCATTTGTTTCGCACAACTTTTCTGATACGTGACCCGATTTTATTTTACCCCACGGTATCGCATTCATTTTCCAACTTGATTTGTGGGTACCCTGTCGGCCAAAACCCGTCAACCCCAAATATGGACATGGCCCACATTGAGTCTACTACCCGCACGATACTTGTGTCCTATTTATTGGAATCCCTATGTGCTACTTATTTACCCATGATCATCAACACCTATTTTTATTCGATTATTGCACAATGTCCAGTTTTGATCCAACCCGGTTTGACTGAACCCAGCCCCAGCTCCATGTTACTCTCTATCACCATCACCCTTAGCCTCACTCCCCTTGAAAATACTAAATACTCATTCTACCTATTTTTAATTATTATTGGAAATTTCTGTTGAATTAAATCCCTTGGGATGACCAATTTTCCAATATTTAATCCTAGCCATTTGATCCTCCTAAGTAATCCTAGCCATTCAAATCCCTACATGATAAACTCCCCAACACTATTAGCCACATGGCCGGCCCTAAAATTGAGAAGGGTTTTTTCTCCCACTCTCTCTCTTCCTATTTTTTCCTAACACACAACTACTATTTCCCACTCTCAATTATTATCTCTCTCTATTCCCTCTCAAACTCCTCAGCAACAGCCTAGTTGGTCGAACCCAACTCCTCACTCCCTGGACGAGCCCCACCTCCCCTCCTCCTAGCCGAGCTCGGCCGGCCACCACCGCCACTCACCAGCACCTCCTTTCCTCCTCCTTCTTCTCCACATTTAACCACCACCACCAACACTATACCATCATTTACACCACCATCAACACCAAACCGACCGCCGCCACCACAAACCACCCAGTCGACCACCTCGGCCGTCGCCCCACCGTGCCAGGCCGTGCCTCCGTCGGTCCAGGCTGTACGTGCAGCCCCGCGTACACGCGACAGCAGCTGCAGCAGCAGTGCGCGCACAGGCCGGCTAGGAAAAGGCCGTAGCGCATGCGTACGGTGCCGCCGTGGCCGGCCGCCGCCGCCATGGCTGGCCTCCCCCTGTAGGCGAACACCGACGCTCCCTGGGTCCGCCATCTCCTCCTCCAGTGCGACGTATAGGCGATTCGTGCATTTCGCAAGAATTCCAGCCGTGACGCACGCGAAATCAAGTCCCTTTTGGCGCCCCATTACAGCAACTTCGTGCACGATTTTCGAGAAATCCGACCGTTGGATCAGCAATTTCTTAGCTCGGTCACAATCTCGGTATATCCACCTTCACTTCTATCAATTTTTGTCTATTAATTTTATCGTTTGATACATCAAAACCGGCCACCAAGTTGACCGTTTAAATTGTATTAATTTTAGACAGTTTCGTGGGGTCAACTTCGTCAGCTTGTACCTCCTCCACCACAGCTCCGTTTAGCGTGCTACCAGTTCCTGTGCGAAGCTGGTATAACCCACTTGCTACCCCTCCAGTTTTGTTTTATTGTGAGCTTGTTTGATTGGTTGAATTCGATGCCAAAGTTGGCCGTCCGAATTCGTAATTTCCAACTTGTAAAATTCCATTTTTGAACACGGGACTCCAGATTTTATTTCGGACACCACCAGTAGACTCGTGGCATCATTCTGGCATGTTTTCATATAACATTTGTTAGATTTAGAGGACGTGGGCCCTAGTACATTTTTCGATACAAAGTGGGCCCCACAGTCCGGGTCAACGAGACTTTTTGACGCCGGCTCATCGAAATCCAATTTCGGATATACCGTTGAGTTCATATCGTCATTCTGGACTCGTTGACATATAATTTGCTAGTGTTTTGGTGGACATTGGATCTGGCACGCATTTTAGTGCAAGTCGGATACCTATATCCGGGTCAACGGGTCATTTTGAGATCGGCTCATTGGAATCCAATTCCGGATATACAGTTGAGTTCGTATCATCATTCTGGGCTCGTTGACATGTAGTTTGCTGAGTTTTATGAACATTGGCTCCGGCATGCAAACCGGAATTCCAAGTTCTGGTCAACGGACCAAATTGAGATCGGGTCAACAGAATCCAATTCTGAAGATACCGTTGGGTTCGTATCGTCATTCTGGTTTCGTGGACATATAATTTGTTATATTCTATAGACCTATTTTCTTGCACATATTTCGGTCCAAAACGGCTCCGACACGGATACCGTTTTGACCTGAAATTACCTTTTTGCCCTTGTGTCCAAATTGGACCGATGGGTAGGCTATCCTAGCTAATTTGACCATTCTGGACACGTTGGCGATGTTTATTTTATCGTCCGACAATGTTTGTTGATAATTTCTCTGAGTTTAACCTTTTTATAATTTAATTAATAATTAATTCTTATAATGTTCGTATTTCGAGATTAGTACAACGAAACTGAGCTCAGTCAATTCCAGTGATCTCACATCGCTAAAATTGACAAGATGGACACGTGGATCACTATAATAAGATTATCAACTTTACCGTTGATCTTCTTATCTCGATTTCATGTCGTAAGTTTCGACGTACGAATAACGAAGTACACGTTATATCTTTAATAATTAGACTAGAATTGACCCAGTTTGACCAAAGTTGACCAGTTGACCAAAAGTTAACTGTAAGTCAACACTTGACCTAGTTTGACTAGATTATTGACCGTAGTTGACCTAGAGTTGTTTTGACTTAGAAGAACCTAGGATAAAATAGATTGCTTGTAGAGATTTATTTATTACAACTTGAACACCTTGTAACCTGTGTTGCTTTAAATAGGACTCTGTGGCTTCAGTTGGACCCCTATACTTATCAGTTGTTCAGTTTATCAGGCGAGTACATTCTCTGATCATTTTATATCCTGCTTAGAATTATTTTTCTGTTTTAGATTACTTTTCTTGATGTTGTCACGTTGGTAACACGGATTAGTACTATATGGATCCATTCTTGAGATGTTATCCCCTCAGGGAGCATCGTATACTACATGTTCTGTGCATTTCACTTACATGGTGTATCACTATGCTTCACGATTCTTCGATCACTTGTGACATGTACTCTCATGATCACAGAGTCTTCCCATAATCACCCATTTATGGGCATTCCCAGAATCACCCATTTATGGGCATTCCCAGAATCTCCTATTTATGGGCTATCCATGTATCACCCCTTGTAGGCCTTTGCATGGAATCATAACATAATCTGGTTGGATCCTTGTGTATTGATTGGGGGTACGGAGGAGTAGAAGTAGACATGTGAATAATTTCCAAGTAGTGTAGTTCCCAGAATCACTCCGTAGTATAGTTCCCAGAATCTCCTATGCCATTCACATGTTTATATTGTACTCTGACTCACTAGCCACTGTTAGTTCTCTACTTATAGTAGATATTTCTATTACAGTTCTCTATCTGTTTATATACTGTATTTCCTTCAGATCCTGTATCTTACTTTACTGCATGATTATATTTTTCTAACCTGCTATGATCTGTTGAGATGTATTGTGCTCGCTCCTGTCCTGACTGGACCTGTTGATAAATTTTACAGATAGCTTGGAGGTTGCTTGCTAGCCGAGAGGAGACACATTAGAGGTTGTTTAGTTAGCTATTTTCAGTTGTCTGGAGTTGTATTTACTTTATGGGTTACTTTATTTGACCTTTGAGACGTATTTCTGGGTTTGTGTATCTTAGACACTTAGACTTCTATCTGCTGTATCTTTTTTGGATTTCATGTTTTATCTATCTTCTATTATGCTCTACCTTAGATGTGATTGAGTTTACATTCTGCTATGTCACCCCCATTCAGGGAGTATAAACTGCTTAGCCTTATACTGTTAGATGTATGAGACCTAGGACAATATTTTACCGTCGACACTGCGGCATAGGCTGGACGTACCCACGTCTCGTGCCCTAACTCTAGGGTACGGGTCATGACACATTTTTAGTGGTGGCCCATGCAGGTCGAGTTTATGTAGAGGTATTCGAACTAGAGTACCACTACAGCCTGCAGTAGGATTAGGATATATTTTGAAGGTACTCAATCACAATTAGGATCCCTTGAGAGATTCCTGGGACGACCCTTGAGAATCTTATTTTAACTTCGATTTGAAAACTCTTTTTCCCTTGATTTGATTTATATTTACTTTCTGTTGTTGAATTTGATTTTGACGGATTATTATTGAATTTGAGTTTGTATTTATTGATTTTGATGAATGATTGTTGAATTTTGGATCTTGATGTTAGTTGTAGCATCCGAGTTTGTATTTATACGATTTAAAGGATTTTTGTTCATTTTTGAATCTTGATGTTCGTTGATAAATTTGATTTGATTTTGGGTATTCATCGTTGATTTAATTTAAATTTTGTCAAGATGAAATTATATGGGCTAGGTCATCTAAGTTATGGAATCTAGTCTTTTATAGTCACATTAGCCAGCATGGTGAGGACGTATAGTCTGATTTTGGATATATTTCTCGGGTGTGTGAATTTAAGGTTTTCGCAGCCAAGCTAGCGGCATCACGAAAATATTAAATACCATGATTCTAGAGGTATGTGCCTAAGTCGAGGACTCTGTGATTATCTTAGCCTTGCTTACTAGTATGACGAGGATTTAGAGTACCATGATTGTGGATAGACGTATATGATTATCAGATTGTACCTTAAATATTTTCGAACATGTTTTCTCTACTTTTGTTTCAGTCCTTCAAAAAAAAAATTATTTGTTTTGTTTTGCTTCTCATTATTTAACTTAGGAGTAGCTTTAGCTATTTTTATGAACCTTGTGCAACTTCTTACTATGAATTTCTTCTTAATACAATGAATCGATGATTTTGCTAGACCTTACCTTGGATTTGATATTATAGCTCTGGTTTCAAAATGGTTCCTTCTTTTAAACGGATAAGCAGAATATATTTTATTGTTATTTCCTTCTTGCTACTATCCTTGTATTAAATAATAATAATAATAAAACTGTCTTGATTACACCAATCACCTACTTTGCAATCTTGGTAGAAATCTAAATGCTGGTCTTGATATAAAATTTGATTTTTATATTGGGACATGAGAATATATATATATATTGGATACAAACTCTTTGCCTGACACGTATGTATACTACACTTGATTTTCCACCTATCTAAATACATATTAATATGTTGTTGATGTTTAAATTGTCAAAATCCCAATATTTCTGGTTTTCTGTTTTTCCAGTTTAAATTCGTAATTCAAATATAGATTTCATGTTATTAGTTATGTTTACATCACTGCACATGTATGTTATACGTAGGGTTTCAATTCAAAAAAATTAGTTGAGTTTTGTGTTTGAATTTGTCAAATCTAAGACTGTGTACATATTAACCCTTCATATTAGATTTTAAATATTAGTTCAAATTGTTGTTTTAAATGTAATGTTTTGAGCTATATACATTGTGGTATGTAGGGATATAAATTTAGGTTTCGTATTCTTACATGTTAGGTTGTGATAAAATTGGGTTGGTTTGATGTTCGAATTTCTCCAAAATCCTAAAACTGAATACATGTTAACATTTTTACATTGATTTCCATGTTTAGTTCACTTTCAGATTTAATATGTAATATTGAACTGTATGCATAGATAAATGTGTGGATAGTATGTTAGGGTTTTATTTCCATCATGTTAGGTTGTGTTAGGAGCATTAAGTTGGTTGTGATGTTCAAGCCCCTAGATTCTGAAATTGCATTATGTTAATATTGCATTGGTTTAAATGTTAGCTCATTTTCAGATTTTATATGTAAATTCTGAACTAAAACTGGAGTTAACCTTTCAATACTAAGCTATAACCCTGTACAAGGACACACACACCCTTACTTAGTATACACTGTCATGTAACTTAACCCTTCTCCTCTATGTTATGTTCATATATCTATATAGATACATATAGAGCTTAGGCATACATGTTATAATGTATATAGATACATAACTAAATCTCTACCTCTTTATATATATATGTATACGGTTAGCCATGCACGTTGTCACGACCCGATCCCAAATAATTGGGTCGAACCGGATCATGCCCAGCATGTACCGTTGTTGAGACGGCGGCAGTAAGCTGTTCCATTAGCAGATAACCACAACAACGTCTATATTTGTCACAACTCAATATTCGAGAATTCAAAACTTTATTCAACATTGAAATAAATACAACTGGAAGTAAATGAACTGAATTAAATACTAAATTCAAATGACAGAATTTTTCAAAGAAACAACAAAACTGAAAATAGGAAAGTCTAGCTAAGCATTCGGCTCATCGGCCTCAGCTCTTGCATCCTCCAAAGGGGACTCTGGCAGCACCATGGGGTACAGAACCGGGTCGTAATAGCTGTTGATTAACAGCTCATCATCCTCAATATCCCCTAAAAATGTATCTTCAGTCAGGAGGGAGCAAAGTACAATTCATGCTAATTTGACAATTAAGATAATAATAGAATTATGCACTTTTAAACAATTTGAAGTAAACAGTTTTCTAGCAGTTAAACAGTGTGATTTGAATAGGCAATGAATATGACCGACTTGGGTTGTACAGTTGTATCCTATTGATATGATATGGCTTATCCCCGTGTGTAAGAGGGGTAAGCTAATACAGTTCTAAGTTATCATTTGGGATGTGGTCATAAATATTATACTATTCCTCCAGTACCCAACAGTCAATCAGTCAGTGCTCTCAGAGAGAGTTCTGTGTTGCTTCGTGGTTTAAACTTGCAGTAAAGCGATTATTAAATAATTGTAAACTAACACAAAATGTACTTGCCTCAAATTGGACTGGACTTGAAGGGTTGAAGACTTCGAGATGGGATTTAAACTCGTCCTTGAAATCCTACATTCGAGAAGTTGACTCAGATTCCAGAGTTACCAAACTAACTATGCTAGTTGCAATCTCTAAGTTGTGTCCTAATCAATTTTAATCTTTATTTATTAAACATGAACAAAACACGTTTATCGGTGCGTTGTAATTAATAACGAGGGAAAGATCAATTTAACCTTTATTTTGGACAAACTCGCAGTTACCAATATAATTGGTTAAATCTTTGTATTTTTGTAATTATACATATAAAACTAAGTTTCTTGTTTTAATGAGAAAACATGATCGTTGTTTAGATATTACAAACTTGTAAATTTAATGTGAGAAAACTTCATTAATTTTCTATATCAAAATAATATTTATTTTAGATTTACGCGTATACGCTAAAAACCCGCAAAACCAGAAAGTGAAAGAAAACTACGCTACCATAATAACAGGCCACAGAAAAATAGAAAAGCTGGGCTTATGCCCTTATAATTTATTTTACATAAATTGAAATAAGAAGAAACAGTTGTTAGTTCTAACATTATCCTACAATTTAATTATGAATAAACTAATAATTAAAATAAATTAAATTAATAATGAGTCTCAGATATTGGTCCAATCGTCATATAGGCTAATGCATCAACGTCCGGGCGAAGCCAGTTTCGTTTGCACTTAGCCGGGGCCCATTGACCAATACGGTCGTCGTCCAAAATCCAAAATAATAATCTTTTCCGAAAAAACCATTTTAAAATCATTTTAAAATTATAATTAAATTTTATAGAAAAATCCGGCAGCATTTCCTCTATTTTCGGTCAACCCAAAAACTGGGAAATGGGCCATAACACCATTTATAAAAAGTCCCAAACCAGGGATCACCCATAATTTAATACCAAACCATTTTACACCACAGTTAAAATTTACAGAATAATTCCCGAATTTAAATCGGAACCCGTAATATAGTTTCGGGAATTCCCGAAATGAATTCAAAAATCACAACGCCTAAAATCCCGAAAGTATATTTCGGAAAAGTCCGAAATAAACGCCGAATATCACAGAATATTTTTGGAAAAATCCGAAGCTACAACGTCGCTAAAAACTGAATTTTCGGGAGGGATTCGGGGACCAATCTCATCACAGACAAATGAAAATGGGACGGGACAGAGGAGTTATACCTTGGGTTGCTCGGCTAGAGCTCTCAGATGCAAATTAAAGAAATAATAAACGCGGACAGCAAGAAATCAGCTCGAAAAATGCACAGGAAGTACAGACAGTAGACCGGCCGCAAGCAATGCGCTGGACAACGTCCGAACAGCGGGTAGCAACTCGAAAACCCGTGGACAGCGCTGGACAGTGCGGTCCAGATCAGCGGGACACGGGCTCTGGATGGCGACGCTAGGGCACGGCCGAACAGGGGCTTGGCGCTGAAGGGACGGCGCTTGGGGAAACGCCGGGAGACCTAGGGCACGGCGCGAGAAGGCACACGGGTTGGCCGGTAGTCGGCCGGAGGCGCTGTGCTGGACGCGGCCAGGGGCGACCGCGGGGGCTGCGCCGCGAGGGGGTCGGGTCGCGCGCGGAGGTGCGCTGGAAGGGGCGCGACCGGATCGGGGTCCGACGGGCGGAGATGCGGCATCAGCGGGATGGCGGGGCACGAAAGGTCGGGCCGCAGGCATCGGCGGAATGGGGGCGTGTGGCTCGCGGGTTGGCGGAGAGACCGAGGACGCGGCCTGGCGGGGTGCTCGGGAGAGGTTCGAGCGGTCGTGGGTTTGTGAGGTAGAGGTTCTGTGAGGGGGAGGGTTTGTGAGGTGTTAGGAGGAAGTAGAGAGGAGTAATGGATTTTTAGTAGTGGTGGTGGTAAACGTGGGTTTGTGTGTTTAAAAGGGGAAAGAGTGGAGAGGTGTGTGTGTGTTGGAGTGAAAGTAGGGGAGAGAAGTGAGAGGGAGAAGGAAGAGTTGGTCCAACGTGGACCAGCTCAAATTTTGTTTTTTTTCTTTTTTTTAATAGAATTCAGAATTTCAAATGAAATAGAATGGGTTCAGGTCGGGTCTGGGTTTCGGGAAACTGGTCCGGGCTCGAGTCAGGTCAACAACCAAAAAGCTAATTATTAATTTTGAAATTAATTTTTAAACCCATAATATAATAAAAATAATAGTAATAATATAATAATATTAATATTAAATAACATTACAGAAACTGGGTTTCACAATCTTCCCTCCTTAGAAAATTTCGTCCTCGAAATTAAAGACAGGGTTAGGGGTTACCTCATGTCTCAAACAAGTTCGGGTACTGCTCCCGTATCTGGTCTTCTCGCTCCCAGGTCGACTCACCTGGTGAGTTGTGCCGCCACATGACTCTGACTATCGGCATCACCAAGTTCCTGGTTCTCTTCTCGCCTCTGTCCAAAATTGCCACTAGCTTCTCCGGCACTGTAAGGTTGGGTCCAATTTCCAGCTCCGAATGGTCCAAGATGTGGCTCGGGTTCGGGATGTAGCGTCTCAGTTGTGAAACGTGGAAGACTTTGTGGACGCCTTCGAGACTTGGGGGTAGAGCCACCCGATAAGCCACTTCTCCAATCCTGCTGAGTACTTCAAAAGGACCAATATACCTGGGGCTTAGCTTTCCCGCTCTGCTGAAACGGATGGTTCCTCTGGTAGGAGAGATCTTCACAAACACACTGTCACCTTCTTCAAACTCTAAAGGCCGTCGGCTGCTATCAGCCCAATGCTTCTGTCTGTCCTGGACAATCCTGAGCTTGTCTCTGATCATTCTCACCTTCTCTGCTGCATCGGTCACAATCTCAGGTCCAAGCAGTACTCGTTCTCCGACGTCGTTCCAAGCAAGTGGAGTGCGGTAACGACGTCCATAGAGTGCCTCGAACGGTGTCATACCGATGCTAGATTGGTAGTTGTTGTTGTAAGAGAACTCTACCAAGTGCAAATGGTCTTCCCAAGACCCTCCAAATTCCAAGACGCAGGATCTCAGCATGTCTTCTAGCGTCTGGATTGTTCTCTCCGATTGTTCGTCAGTCTGTGGAAGGTAGGCGGTGCTGAACTTCAGTTGTGCTCCCAAACTGTCATGCAAACTCTTCAAAAAGAGAGAGGTAAATCTAGTATCTTTGTCAGACACAATACTTACCGGTACTCCGAATCCGGTGGATATGCCTTATGTACAGTGCTGCCAACTTTTCGGTGGATAGACCAACCTTGAAAGGGATAAAGTGAGCTGACTTTGTCAGTCGGTCCACGATTACCCAAATGGCATCCTTAAGTCCTTGGGATCGAGGCAGTCCCGACACGAAATCCATTGTTATGTGCTACCATTTCTACTCCGGGATGTCGAGCGGCTGCAATAGTCCTGCTGGTCTCTGTCTGCTAGCTTTTACTTGTTGACAAATTAAACATCTAGCCACATACCTGGATACCTTCCTCTTCATTCCATACCACCACACTATAGTTCGCATATCCTGATACATTTTGTTGGCTCCAGGATGTATGGAATACTGTGACTGGTGTGCTTCTTGCATCAGCTCGTTCCTCAGTTCGCCAGTTGGTACGCAATGCCTCGTACCATTCTTCAGTGCTCTGTTACTGAAAATTGAGAATTCTTCAAGTGTTCCTGCCAGCACTTGGTCTCTGAGTTTGCAAAGCGTCTCGTCTTAGAATTGTGCCTCCTTGACTCTGTCCATAAGACTTGAACGCACTTGCAACTGCATCAATGATGATTCAGCTCCTCGTACGATGGCTTCTCTTCCCAGTTTCTTCATTTCTTCTTCAGGTAGTACAATCTCCAGTCCAAGCTTTTCCATGTCCTCCAGCAAATGACGTTCCTTGGTCAAGAACATTGCTATCGGGTATCGACTAAGTGCATCTGCAACAACATTAGCCTTACCCGGATGATACTGCAGGTTGATGTCAAAATCCTTCATCAGCTCCAGCCATCGTCTTTGTCGCATGTTCAGCTCCTTCTGAGGGAAAACATATTTCAGACTTTTGTGGTCTGTAAATATTTTTCTCTCTCTCCATAAAGGTAGTGCTTCCATAGCTTCAATGCAAATATCACCGCTGTAAGCTCCAAATCATGTATGGGATAGTTTTTCTCATGAGTCCGTAATTGCCTAGATGCGTAAGCAATTACTTTCCCGTGTTGTTGAAGAACGCAGCCCAATCCCTTACCGGAAGCATCACTATAAATTGAGAAACCGCCGGTACCTGCGGGTAGCGCAAGTATCGGCACCGTTGTAAGCCTCTTCTTCAGTTCCTCAAAAGCTGACTGGCAAGCCTCAGACCAAATGAATTCTTCGTTCTTCCTGGTAAGCTTCGTCATTGGTTCAGCAATCTTGGAGAAATCCTTCACAAACTTCCGGTAGTAGCCAGCTAAACCCAAAAAGCTTCTGATCTCTGCAACTGAGCTTGGTGCAGTCCACTTCTCAATAGCAGCTATCTTCTTTGGATCCACCGAAATTTCTTTTCCTGTGATAACATGGCCCAGAAATTCCACTTTGTCTAAAAAGAATTTGCATTTGGATAGCTTACCATAGAGCTTCTCCTTCCTCAAGGTGCTCAGAACTTTCCTCAGGTGCTCTTCATGTTCTTCTTCAGTCTTTGAGTAGATCAGTATGTCATCGATAAAGACAACAACAAACTGATCCAGTATTTATGGAAAACCTTGTTCATGAGGTTCATGAATACCGCAGGAGCATTTGTCAGTCCAAACGGCATGACCAAGAATTCAAATTGCCCATACTTGGTGTTGAACACCGTCTTGGGAATATCCTCCTTCTTGACGTCCTTGATTTGGTGGTAGCCTGATCTGAGATCTATCTTCGAAAATACCTTGGCTCCACTCAGCTGATTAAAACAGGTCGTCGATCCGGGGCAGAGGGTACTTGTTCTTGATGGTGATGTTGTTTAGCGCCCGGTAATCGATGCACATCCGCACGGTTCCATCCTTCTTGGGCACGAACAAAACTGGTGCTCCCCAGGGTGAAGCCCCATCTATGATAAATCCTTATGCCTTCAGTTCGTCAATCTGTTCCTTCATCTCCTTTGCCTCATTGGGGTTGACTCTGTAGCATCCCCGAGAAATAGGAGAAGAGCTGGGTACTAGATCGATGGTGAATTCCACATCTCGATATGGCGGTAATCCTGGAAGACTATCTGGAAAGACGTCCATGAATTCCGCTATGATAGGGTGAGGAGGCTCGGGTTCTTCGGTGATAGAGGAGTAGGTAACACTCTTCATGTCTTCCGGAGCTCGAGAGATTTCAAACTCCGGTTCTCCTGGTGGGCTGAAGATTACACATCCTCTATGACAATCTATCAGCGCATGCTGCTCACTTAACTAGTCCATCCCTAGGACTACATCATAGTTGGGCAGGGGCATCACAAGTAAGGGTGTTAAAAATTGATGGCCTGAGATAGTTATGGGAAAGTTACAAGCCACAGTGATGGGTATGGGACCACCACCAGTCATAACTCTACTAATCACCTTGCTAAGTCCCGTATCTAGGTGGTGTGCAGAAATAAACTTTGATGATATGAAACTATGTGATGCACCCGAATCAAATAATACTAGAGCAGGATGTGAAAACACATAAATGGAACCTGTGATGACATCAGCGGTGGGTTCCTGCTTTGGTTCTTGCTCTTCAGCTGCTAGGGCAAAAGCTCGCCCGGTCTTCTGCTGGTGTTATCCGAACCATTGTTGCTGAGTGGGTAGGGGAGCTCTTTGCTGAGTTGCTCCGGTTCGGTGAACTGACGAGGGGCAGTCCTTCACTTGGTGGGTGGCAGACCCACAGACTAGGCAGTGTCCTAGTCTCTTCCTGCATATGTTCGACTGATGTCCTGGCCTCTTGCAAAAATCACAGACAGGGATCTGCCTCTGAGGCGCTCTGTCATTGGTCCTTGCCTGATGGTGCTGCTGCTGATGGTGTGAAGGCCTGTTGTTGTTGTTGTTGTTGTTGGGCCTCTTCTGGTTACCCTGGAAGTTGCTAGTTCCAGGATACTCTCTCTTTGAACGAGAAGGCTGGCTCTTCTCCACATCCTGAGCTCATATCAGGATCTTCTCATATGTCTTGGCACCACCTGCGATCACAGGGATGTGAATCTTTTCTCTTAGTCCATACCTGAATCTTTTAACACGGTCCTTGGGGTCAGCAACCAAGTTCTGGGCAAGGCGGCTAAGTCGGCCGAACTCTGCCGCATACTCTCCGACCGTCATGTTCCCTTGCTTCAGGTCCTAGAATTGTCTTTCCATCTCCCGTATCTCTGATATTGGGAAGAACTTCCTGCGGAACAGCCTCTTGAAGGTGTCCCAATCAAGCTGCTTGTCCTGGAGTCAGGGTTCATTCCGATACCAGGTGCTTGCCATATCTTGTAGCTGGAGTCCTACCGCTTCGGTCTTGAGGTCCTCTGGGAGTCGAGCGACGCTCAAAAGATGCTCTATGCTGTCTAGCCATTCATCGGCGTAGATGATACCCTCGGTTCCTTTGAAAGGTCGAGGGCCTTGCTTCTTGAAACTCTCTATATCTCCAACCTTTATGTAATAATACGCCTCTAATCAAAAGAATGGCCTCAATGATATATAAAACTTAACTCCAGAATCATGTTTACCTTGGCAGGTCGTGGCTCCAATGAAGTGGTTCCTCCTCTCTCGAGGGCAGCCATAGCCACGTTGTGGGCATTCTCCATGCCTTCTCTTATGATCGCGGTCTGCTCGTGATGGGCTTCAGCTTGGGCTGCAGTCTGTTTCCGATGAGCTTCTGCTTGGGCTCTCTGTGCTTCAAGCACTCCTCGTAGCATGCCCACTAGATCGGTGGGATCCACAGGCACTGGTGGGGCAGCTGGTACGGACACTACCGCAGGGGTCTGCGGCTTAGTCCGGGGAAGTGTAGGGTTCCCGCTTGAGAAGTAGTGGCGTAAGCGCTGTGGAGTGCTGGAGATTGATGGGGACGGTCGGTCAGCTGCAACGGTGAAGGGTCTGGACGTACTGGGGGAGATGGGGTGTATTCGGATGATGACACCTCATCGCCAGTAGGGGTGGTCTTTTCTTTGGTCATATTCGGGAAGGTTTAGGATGCAAACATAAGCAAGGTATCCTACCAGTCTATAATCAAACAAAAATATTTATTTATATATAATTCGGACCTATGTTGTGACAAATCAATGTTCTAGTGTTCTAATTGTTTCTAGGTATGTTTTCCTAAGTTGTTGGACCTGCATGGGCCCCCACTAAAAACATGTCACGATCCGATCCCAAATAATTAGGTCAAACCGGATCATGCCCAACCTGCACCATTGTTGAGACGGCGGCAGTAAGCTGTTCCATTAGCAGATAACCACAACAACATCTATATTTGTCACAACTCAATATTCGGGAATTCAAAACTTTATTCAACATTGAAATAAATACAACTGGAAGTAAATGAACTGAATTAAATACTAAATTCAAATAACAGAATTTTCAAAGAAACAATAAAATTGAAAACAGAAAAGTCTAGCTAAGCATTCGGCTCATCGGCCTCAGCTCCTGTTTCCTCCAAAGGGGACTCTGGCAGCACCACGGGGTACAGAACCGGGTCGTAATAGTTGTTGATTAACAGCTCAGCATGCTCAATATCCCCTAAAAATGTATCTCCAATCAGGTGGGAGCAAAGTATAATTCATGATAATTTGACAATTAAGATAATAATAGAATCATGCACTTTTAAACAATTTGAAGTAAACAGTTTTCTAGCAGTTAAACAGTATGATTTGAATAGGCAATGAATATGACCGGCTTGGGTTGTACAGTTGTATCCTATTGATACGATATGGCTTATCCCCGTGTGTAAGAGGGGTAAGCTAATACAATTCTAAGTTATCATTTGGGATGTGGTCATAAACATTACACTATTCCCCCAGTACCCAACAGTCAATCAGTCAGTGCTCTCAGAGAGAGTTCCGTGTCGCTTCATGGTTTAAACTTGCAGTAAAGCGATTATTAAATAATTGTAAACTAACACAAAATGTACTTGCCTCAAATTGGACTGGAGTTGAAGGGTTGAAGACTTCGAGATGGGATTTAAACTCGTCCTCGAAATCCTACATTCGAGAAGTTGACTCAGATTCCAGAGTTACCAAACTAACTATGCTAGTTGCAATCTCTAAGTTGTGTCCTAATCAATTTTAATCTTTATTTATTAAACACGAACACAATGCGATTATCGGTGCGTTGTAATTAATAACGAGGGAAAGATCAATTTAACCTTTATTTTGGAAAAACTTGCAGTTACCAATTTAATTGGTTAAATCTTTGTATTTTTGTAATTATACATATAAAACTAAGTTTCTTGTTTTAATGAGAAAACATGATCGTTGTTTAAATATTACAAACTTGTAAATTTAATGTGAGAAAACTTCATTAATTTTCTATATCAAAATAATATTTATTTTAGATTTACGCGTATACGCTAAAAGCCGCAAAACCAGAAAGTGAAAGAAAACTACGCTACCATAATTACAGGCCACAGAAAAATAGAAAAGCTGGGCTTATGCCCTTACAATTTATTTTACATAAATTGAAATAAGAAGAAACAGTTGTTAGTTCTAACATTATCCTACAATTTAGTTATGAATAAACTAATAATTAAAATAAATTAAATTAATAATGAGTCTCAGATATTAGTCCAATCGTCATATAGGCTAATGCCTCAACGTCCGGGCGAAGCCGATTTCGTTTCCACTTAGCCGAGGCCCATTGACCAATACGGTCGTCGCCCAAAATCCAAAATAATAATCTTTTCCGAAAAACTATTTTAAAATCATTTTAAAATTATAATTAAATTTTATAGAAAAATCCAGCAGCATTTCCTCTATTTTCGGTCAACCCAAAAACTGGGAAATATGCCATAACACCATTTATAAAAAGTCCCAAACCAGGGATCACCCAGAATTTAATACCAAACCATTTTACACCACAGTTAAAATTCACAGAATAATTCTCGAATTTAAATCGAAACCCGCAATATAGTTTCGAGAATTCCCGAAATGAATTCGGAAATCACAACGCCTAAAATCCCGAAAGTATATTTCGAAAAAGTCCGAAATAAACGTCGAATATCACAGAATATTTCCGGAAAAATCCGAAGCTACGACGTCGCTAAAAACCGAATTCCCGGGGGGAATCGGGGACCAATCTCATCACAGACAAATAAAAATGGGACGGGACAGAGGAGTTATACCTTGGGTTGCTCGACTAGAGCTCTCAGATGCAAATTAAAGAAATAATAAATGCGGACAGCAAGAAATCAGCTCGAAAAATGCACAGGATGCGCAGACAGTAGACCGACCGCAAGGAATGCGCAGGACAACGTCCGAACAACGGACAGTAACTCGGAAACCCGTAGACAGCGCTGGACAGTGCTGTCCAGATCAGCGGGACACGGGCTCTGGATGGCGACGCTAGGGCACGGCCGAACAGGGGCTTGGCGTCGAAGGGGCGGCGCTCGGGGAAACGCCGGGAGACCTAGGGCACGGCACGGGGAGGCGTACGGGTTGGCCGGGAGTCGGCCGGAGGTGCTGTGCTGGACGCGACCAGGGGCGATCGCGGGGGCTGTGCCGCGAGGGGGTCGGGTCGCGCGCGGAGGTGCGCTAGAAGGGGCACGACCAGATCGGGGTCCCGTGGGTAGAGCCGCGGCGTCGGCGGGATGGCGGGGCACGGGAGGTCGGGCCGTGGGCGTCGACGGAATGGGGGCGTGTGGCTCTCGGGTTGGCGGAGAGACCGAGGGCGCGGCCTGGCGGGGTGCTTGGGAGAGGGTCGGGCGGTCGTGGGTTTGTGAGGGAGAGGGTCTGTGAGGGAGAGGGTTTATGAGGTGTTAGAAGGAAGTAGAGAGGAGTAATGGGTTTTTAGTAGTGGTGGTGGTAAACGTGGGTTTGTGTGTTTAAAAGGGGAAAGAGTGGAGAGGTGTGTGTGTGTTGGAGTGAAAGTAGGGGAGAGAAGTGAGGGGGAGAGGGGAGAGTTGGTCCAACATGGACCAGCTCAAATTTTTTTTTCTTTTTTTTAATAGAAATCAGAATTTTAAATGAAATTGAATGGGTTCAGGTCGGGTCTGGGTTTCGGGAAACTGGTCCGGGCTCGAGTCAGGTCAACAACCAAAAAGCCAATTATTAATTTTGAAATTAATTTTTAAACCCATAATATAATAATAATAATAATAATAATAATAATAGTAATAATATTATAATAATAATATTAAATAACATTACAGAAACTGGGTTTCACACACGTTATGAGTAAATAGGTTGTGTGTTATAGATTGTTTAACCAATATGCCATGAGTAGTGTAACTGGATAGCTATTGTTTTGAAACCCAAATCCTCCTATACTTTTTATTTATATTTCACATACACCCATGCCTACTATCTAACCATATGAACATGTCCACATACACCCATACACATACGAACCACATAACCTTTACATAATGCTAGCTTTTTCCTCTCTAACGCTATATATATAAATATAGTGTGATTGGATTTCAATGCAATTGACTTTCATTCTTTAACTTTTGATTGTGATTTTTCTTGAATATATAATACCCCTTTATAGATAATTGGTAGTTATCTTTATTTTATTTTTGATGAGTACCAGTTTTTATATAGGATGGTAGACTGCTTTACAGTTTTGATGATTTGTTATCTTTTCTAGTTTAGCACCCTAGATTGCTTGTGTGTTTTGATACCCTATGACCGTTTCGGTTAGCATGACTAGTATACCTAGATGAGACTTTCACTGCCACCATATGCCATGACCCTGTATGTCGTCCTTCTTGATGGTATGATTTGTTTAAGTTCGGGACTTGATTGTGGGGGTTTGACCTAGAAGGAGTACGAACATTTTAATTTCGAGGACGAAATTTTTATAAGGTGGGTAGGATGTGAGCACCCTGAATTTCGGGTTGATTTTTTTATTTTTATTTTATTTTAATTTTTTGATTGATTAGTTTCGATAAATAATTATTCTATTTATTATTTTAGATGTACTTTCCCGTGCCTTGATATTTGGAGTGTCAGGGATGTTCAACTCTGGAAATCTTCTTCACGAGTTTTGTAGTGGACAGGATTACCTTCATGATGGTATATAGTGTCCCATCCAAACTTGTTCTCTTGTGCTCTTTTTTATTCGTATAACTTCGGGTCGAATTAGACCATTTGATCATTAATTATTTTTCCCACTCTTTTCCTTGATCATTATTAGCACGTTACCGTGACTTTTAATTTGGGAGCACCAGACCAGTCATTTTCTTGAAACCAACTTCTCATGCATGATCTACTCGAGACGCTCTTCACTCATGACCTTCGTGTCCCACTCAGACACGCCATTTTGTGCTCCATTTGCTTCGCACAACTTTCCTGACACGTGACCCGATTTTATTTCATCCCACGGTGTCGTATTCATTTTCCAACTTGATTTGTGGGTACCCTGTCGACCAAAACCCGTCAACCCCAAATATGGACATAGCCCACATTGAGTCTACTACCCGCACGACACTTGTGTCCCATTTATTGGAATCCCCATGTGCTACTTATTTATCCATGATCGTCAACACCTATTTTTATTCGATTATTGCACAATGTCCGGTTTTGATCCAACCCAGTCTGACTGAACCCAGCTCTAGCTCCATGTTACTCTCCATCACTATCACCCTTAGCCTCACTACCCTTGAAAATACTAAATACTCATTCTACCTATTTTTAATTATTATTGGAAATTTCTGTTGAATTAAATCCCTTGGGATGACCAATTTCTCAATATTTAATCCTAGCCATTTGATCCTCCTAAGTAATCCTAGTCATTCAAATCCCTACATGATAAACTCCTTCACACTATTAGCCACATGGCCGGCCCTAAAATTGAGGAGTGTTTTTTCTCCCACTCTCTCTCTTCCTATTTTTTCCTAACACACAACTACTATTTCCCACTCTCAATTATTATCTCTCTCTTCCCTCTCAAACTCCTCAGCAACAGCCTAGTTGGCCGAACCCAACTCCTCACTCCCTGGCCGAGCCGCACCTCCCCTCCTCCTAGCCGAGCTCGGCCGGCCACCACCTCCACTCACCAGCATCTCCTTCCCTCCTCCTTCTTCTGCATATTTAACCACCACCACCAACACTATACCATCATTTCCACCACCATCAACACCAAGCCGACCGCGACCACCACAAACCACCCAGTGAACCACCTCGGTCGCCGCCCCGTCATGCCAGGCCGCACCTCCGCCGGGCCAGGCTGTACGTGCAGCCCCGCGCACAAGCGACAGCAGCTGCGGCAGCAGTGCGCACACAGGCCGGCTGGGAAATGGTTGTGGCACGCGCGTGCAGCGCCGCCGTGGCCGGCCGCCGCCGCCATGGCTAGCCTCTCCCGCCGTGGGCGAACCCGGTGACTCCCCTGGGTCCGCCATCTCCTTCTCCAGCGCGACGTATAGGCGATTCGTGCATTTCGCACGAATTCCAGCCATGACGCGCGCAAAATCAAGTCCGTTTTGGTGCCCCATCGCAGCAACTTCGTGTACAATTTTCGAGAAATTCGACCGTTGGATTGGTGATTTCTTCACTCCATCACAATCTAGGTATATCCACCTTTACTCCTGTCAATTTTTGTCCGTTAATTTTATCGTTTGATACATCAAAACCGGCCACCAAGTTGACCGTTTAAATTGTATTAATTTTAGACAGTTTCGCGGGGTCAACTTCGTCAGCTTGTAGCTCCTCCACCGCAGCTTCATTTAGCATTTTACCAGTTCCTGTGCGAAGCTGGTATAACCCTCTTGCTACCCCTCCAGTTTTGTTTCATTGTGAGCTTGTTTGATTGGTTGAATTCGACGCCAAAATTGGCCGTCCGAATTCGTAATTTCCAACTTGTAAAATTCCATTTTTGAACACGAGACTCCAGATTTCATTTCTGACACCACCAGTAGACTCGTGGTGTCGTTCTAGCATGTTTTCATATAAAATTTGTTAGATTTGAAGGACGTGGGCCCTGGCACATTTTTTGGTGCAAGTGGGCCCCACAGTCCGGGTCAACAAGACTTTTTGACGCCGGCTCATCGAAATCTAATTCCGGATATACCGTTGAGTTCGTATTGTCATTCTGGACTCGTTGACATATAATTTGCTAGGTTTTGGTGGAAATTGGATCTGGTAAGCATTTCGGTGCAAGTCGGATACCAATATCCAAGTCAACGGGTCATTTTGAGATCGGCTCATCGGAATCCAATTCCGGATATACCGTTGAGTTCGTATCGTAATTCTGGACTCGTTGACATGTAGTTTGCTGAGTTTTGAGAACATTGGCTCCGGCACGCATTTTCGTGCAAATCGAAATTCCAAGTTCTGGTCAACGAACCAAATTGAGATCGGGTCAACGGAATCCAATTCTGAAGATACCGTTGGGTTCGTATCGTCATTCTGGTTTTATGGACATATAATTTGTTATATTTTATAGACTTGTTTTCTTGCACGTATTTCGGTGCAAAACGGCTCCGACACGGATACCATTTTGACCCGAAATTACCTTTTTGCCCTTGTGTCCAAATTGGACCGATGGGTAGGCTATCCTAGCTAATTTGACCATTCTGGACACGTTGGCGATGTTTATTTCATCGTCCGACAATATTTGTTGATAATTTCTCTGAGTTTAACTTTTTTATAATTTAATTAATAATTAATTCTTATAATGTTCGTATTTCGGGATTAGTACAACAAAACTGAGCTCAGTCAATTCCAGTGATCTCATATCGCTGAAATTGACAAGATGGACACGTGGATCACTATAATAAGATTATCAACTTTACCGTTGATCTTCTTATCTCGATTTGCGTGTCATAAGTTTCGACGTACGAATAACGAAGTACACGTTATATCTTTAATAATTAGACTAGAATTGACCCAGTTTGACCAGAGTTGACCAGTTGACCAAAAGTCAACTGTAAGTCAACACTTGACCTGGTTTGACTAGATTATTGACCGGAGTTGACCTAGAGTTGTTTTGACTTAGAAGAACCTAGAATAAAATGGATTGCTTGTAGAGATTTATTTATTACAACTTGAATACCTTGTAACCTGTGTTGCTTTAAATAGGACTCTGTGGCTTCAGTTGGACCCCTATACTTATCAGCTGTTCAGGTTATCAGGTGAGTACATTCTCTGATCATTTCATATCCTGCTTAGAATTATTTTCCTACTTTAGATTACTTTACTTGATGTTGTCATGTTGGTAACACGGATTAGTACTATATGGATCCATTCTTGAGATGTTATCCCCTCATGGAGCATCGTATACTACATGTTCTGTGCGTTTCACTTACATGGTGTATCACTATGCTTCACGATTCTTCGATCACTTGTGACATGTACTCTCATGATCACAGAGTCTTCCCAGAATCACCCATTTATGTGCATTCCCAGAATCACCCATTTATGGGCATTCCCAGAATCACCCATTTATGGGCTATCCATGTATCACCCCTTGTGGACCTTTGCATGGAATCATAACATAACCTGGTTGGATCCTTGTGTATTGATTGGGGGTATGGGGAGTAGAAGTAGACATGTGAATAATATCCAAGTAGTGTAGTTCCCAGAATCACTCCATAGTATAGTTCCCAGAATCTCCTATGCCATTCACATGTTTATATTGTACTCTGACTCACTAGCCACTGTTAGTTCTCTACTTATAGTAGATATTTCTATTACAGTTCTCTCTCTCTGTTTACATACTGTATTTCCTTCAGATCCTGTATCTTACTTTACTGCATGATTATATTTTTCTAACCTGCTATGATCTGTTGAGATGTATTGTGCTCGCTCCTGTCCTGACTGGATCTGTTGATAAATTTTACAGATAGCTTGGAGGTTGCCTGCTAGCCTAGAGGAGACACATTAGAGGTTGTTTAGTTAGCTATTTTCAGTTGTCTAGAGTTGTATTTACTTTATGGGTTACTGTATTTGAGCTTTGAGACGTATTTATGGGTTTGTGTATCTTAGACACTTAGACTTCTATCTGTTGTATCTCTTTTGGATTTCATGTTTTATCTATCTTCCATTATGCTCTACCTTAGATGTGATTGAGTTTACATTCTGTTATGCCACCCCCATTCGGGGAGTATAAACTGCTTAGCCTTATACTGTTAGATGTATGAGACCTAGGACAACGTTCTACCGTCGACACTGCGGCGTAGGCTGGACGTACCCACGTCTCGTGCCCTAACTCTAGGGTACAGGTCGTGACAATTACCGTGGCTGGAAACATGGTATTTGTTCAGTTCGGTGACTTCCCTCCAACAAAAACTCAAGACGGGGTAGTACCTATACCCCGGACAACGATAGAGGTTACTAATCTTCAACCTGTCCGAGACCAGATGACTGGGTTGGTGCCTTTCACCACGTCACTAGGAGAGGTCATGTGGGTGCAACCAGACTTAGTACTCGAAGTTACCCAGGCGGTGCCATCTTCAACCAACCGAAAGAAGGGCAGGAAGTCCAGATCCTGTCATACAATCTCAGTCAAAGCTGAGAGGCGGTGGCCGTTGTCACCCGGTCTGGTCCACAATTCTAGCCCACTCCGGGTAATTCAGTCGAAGACCCTCAGCCGACAATGCTACCTGCTACTGATGTTCTGGGGCCATCTCAGCCTCCACCGACGGACAGATCCAAGCCGAAGGAAACCCGCTTCGACAGGCCACTCCGTAAGGATGCAACTCAAAGGCTGGAGAGACCTTATAACTTTGACATACTAGCACAACTGGCTAATACGCCAGCAAAGTTGTCATTGTACGAGCTCCTAAGGGTCTCCAAGGATCTTCGTGTCGCATTGAGCGAAGCATTCCAGAATGTTGACGCCTAATTACCCCAAGTCAAACCTACATGGGAAGACTCATCAGCATATCTCCAGGGCAGCAACTGTGCAGATGCAATGCCTAACATCGTATTTACCCCACAGGACATATTAATCAAGACTAACTTGCATGATCGCCCCTTGTACTATACTGGATACATAGGCAACATCAAGGTGGATCGGATGCACATCGATCCTGATTCGTCAATAAGCATCATCCCGAAAAGCTTGCTTCAACTCCTGGGCATCCCTATGCACCGGCTAGCAGCGACCAATACTGCCAGTAGCGGTTTCAACTCGGGAATGAGCTATTCCCTGGGAAAAATCTGCTTGAAATGTCAGATCGGTAATCTGAGGACGGAGGTTACCTGCTACGTCATAGACACGGATACGTCCTACAATATCCTCTTAGGGCATCCATGGATACATGACTATATGATCATGCTATCCACGCTCCACCAGTGCTTCAAGTATGTCGATCAGTAAGCACGGCCTCGTAAAGATGGAATTCGCCGACATCAATCCCTTCAAAGGGGTTAAGTCTTATTATTCTTCGGAGGCTTGTCTATATGAAGAGTCCAAGAAGCACATAACTGACGAACTGGAGGCCATAACAGCGTCAGAGGAACCTCTGAAAATCTATCTCCAGGCCCGTAAATCGGGCAAAGCCGCACCCCTTGTCGCAACTTTGCATAAAGAGGTGTCCGGTTCCCCCGCCCCAGCTGCACAGTTGGAACCGATGGTCATCAGACTCCCGAGGTCTAGCCAGGAGCCAAAGCCCATCATAGAGCCAATGGTGATCTGATTGCCAAAATCCAATCAGAGGCGATCAGAAGATCCAAGGCCCTCTGTGGAGCCGATGGTGATCTGATTGCCAAAATCTAATCAAAAGCGATCGGAAGATGCGAAGTCCTCTGTCGAGCCGATGGTTATCCGCCTCCCCAAGACGAACCGACAAACAAGTGTTGATCCGAGGCCCTCATGCAAGTCGATGCCAAGAGCGGAACCCTTGGTGGTCAAGCTGCCCAAGACAGCATCCCAACCTCCGGTCATGCAGGGAGTAGCTGAAGAGGAGGCATAACTCGCAAAGTATCTGGTTGCATAGGTGGATAGTCCCTCTCCTGATGATGTAATCCCTGTAGACAAAGTACCTTATTTCATCAATAAGAGGCTACCTTTGAACTACACTGAGCTTAATCTGATGTATGCTATGGAGCACGGTCTGGACATTAACCTGCACACACAGGTGACAACCGTCCATACCACAAACCGACTTATTCCTATTAGAGGTGCCTACTTCCTAGTCCCAGGCAGAAGAAAAGGGGATCACACGATCATTTTTGGCCGAAAAGAAGGTCCTCAACCTTTCATGCTACAAGATTTCGATCTCGAACCCGACACTGGAAGATTGTCGCTCTACCTGTATAGTCCCCAAGCCAAGTACTTCATGCAAAAGCAGGGGTACGACATAGATGTAGGAACCCTAGAGGGGGGTGAATAGGGTCAAGCTAACTAGTCGAGCACTTAGCACAAGCTAATGGGCAATTAAAAAATAAGTGCAAGAGAAGAAGTAATAACAATACAGACACACGATATATCCTGGTATCCTCCCAAGAGGCACTCCAGTCCCGGAACTCTCTCCGGCTTTAATCCACTATTTGAGTAAATAGTTACATACGAGTTTGGATCCGAAGAACTCGTCAACTTCTTACACGAGAGCTTTAATCCGAAGGCCTCTCCGACTTCAACCGAGAGTTTGGATACGAAGACTCTCCAACTTCAACCGAGAGTTTGGATACGAAGACTCTCCAACTTCAACCTTTCACAATTGGCTTTGATCTTCTTATACAATAAGATGAAGATCTCACTTTTCAACTCAATAACTCTAACACAATTTGTGGATGGCAAATGAAAGCTTTGTAGATTTGTTTGTGGATAGGCCTTGGTGGTTTAGAAATTTTTAGGCTCAAAGTATCAACCTTGAATGAAGGGGTTCAAGGCTATTTATAACCAAAGCATTGAAAAGAGCTAAAGGCAACTTTTCAGTCAGCGAACCGGCATACCGTCGGCATGAACCGGCATACCGACGGTATACCGGTCTGGAATGCAACGGCTAAAAATATAGCCATTGGGATCATTAATTGCTCGGATTTTCGACCGTTAGAATTTCAACGTTACTAAACCGGTATATTGTCGGTATGAACTAGAATACCGTCGATATGCCGATTTTGTAGACAGAAACTTTCTGTGAACAAAATCGGTATACCGTCGGTATGGACCGGTATACCGTCGGTATACCGGTTTTCATCCGAAAATGATCCTGGGCTAATATCTACCCTAGCTTTTGATTTTACCATCCATTTCTTGTGTTTACAAATATTCCTAAGACTCATTACAGACCCCAGAAATACTGTAGCAGGTGCAGGCTTCTTCAGAGTCTTGAAATGATGATGGCATGTACATGTTAGACGAACAAAGCAATATAAGTAGTAGCAAGTATGATAAGTTTAATGCACATTAGGACAATGCTGAGTTTAAGTATGATTGCTAAGGTGATAGCATAAATGTTAGTGATATCATAATAATTAAAATTAATTGAATAACCAAAATCAAAAATATAGTTTTAATTTTGGCAACCCGATTAAATTTAAGATAGATAAGCTCATATCACTAATATGTAAACCAATAGGCACATATCACCAAAGGTATAAGTATAAGTAGAAATGCTATAACGTTAGAATCAAGATTAGTGATAAAGAAATGCTAAACTTAACATATTAACCATATTCAAAAATATGATACAATTATTGGGCCAACAATAGAGACTACCCAAGTCTAAATTACGACAACGACCGGCTATCGCCTCTGCAGATGTCAGTCCCGGCTGGAAAACCTCGGGATTATTACAGCAAGTCTAGACGCGGTCTCGGTTATGTTACACCTGTAGTGCCCCGTCCCGCTCAGTCAATCGGGATTATTACAGCAAGTCTAGACACGGTCTCGGTTACTATTACAACAAGTCTAGACGGCGTTCGGCCTTAGCCTTGCAACGGCTGCTGGAAGACATTGCTCGGTCGAGGCGACCGCTCGCTCAGGTGGGGTAGTTTCGGTGAACTTGCCTCATCTTAGCCTTCACATAATAAATCGTATGTTTTCAACTTGTACAAGTAGGCTTGATAATAAAAGAGACAAATCCGCATAGCTAAAGGGAATAATCCCGACGGGTTGAATTGAGTTAGAATATGGAAAGGTCCAATGGCCGTCTTAGAGTTGGTGCACGACGTGCTTTGAAAATGACACTCGGTCCTTCGTCCCGTGGCTTGGGAGAAGGAAAGTTGGTCTTCGATACAAAAGCAAAGAGTTAGCCTAAGTCATAGGCGTCGCCCGCATGAATGCTTCATAAAGCATGCACGGTCCTGTCGTCCAAGGCTTGGCATAGCCTTGGCTTGCCCATGAGTTAAGTTGCGTTGAGCGGCTTGCGACATAAGTCTAGGCACCCGAGTGACTTGGTCGTTCAAGTTGGATGCATGCACGGCACGATCCGTTAAGGCAAAGCTTGATGCAGCCTTTGCTCGTTAAGTTGTTGCGAAGTTAAGTTAGGCAAAGTTATGTCGGTCGACCTAAGATATTATAAGCACTTTCCCGCTCCTTCGTGGTTTGTCAAAGTTAAGTAGTCCCACGATCTCAAGGCCCATCGACTTGGGCAGGAGTGTCGTGTAGAAGCACGTTTGGCTTAAGGCATGATACACAGGATTAGTGTTTAAGGCAAGGATCACAATTGATTCAAAGTGAGTTTTGAGAAAGGACTATCAAATAGGCATTCATGAGTTGAACTAAATGATAGAGTAACAAGGAAGGAAATACTCGCAACCGTGGGTCGTCGAGGGGTCTCAAGGAAAGGAATACTCGCGACCGTGGGTCGTCGAGGGGTCTCAAGGATAGAAGTCTTGGTTTTGATAGAAGAATGACTGTGTGAGACGTCAGTTTGTGTCGAGTCTTGCATGGTCATTTGATAACTTGTCGATAAGGGCGATGAACCCTCGAGCGGTAACCCTGGGCCATGGGGCCGACTCGGCCTAGGAGGGAACAAGGTATAGTCGTGCGTAAGGTTTTGGCACAGGTTAAGCGGGGACTTGCGACGGGGCTAGCTACTTGCGTCGAAAGGATCCCGATTAACAAAACTATACGTCAAGGTATAGCTTGTGATGCTAGTGGCCAAGTTCATATAGATGTCGGCAAATAGCGGCTATCCGCATGTATACCTTTGGATTGAGTTGAGTTGAAGGTGTGTACAGTTAGAACACAAAGTTTGGGCCTAAGATTGGGTTTCAACATAGGCGTCGTGCTTCGACACGAGATGTGGCATCAAGTCTTGAGTTGTCGGCATATAAGTTGCTTATCGTTGAGTTGTTTGAGTTTAAGTCGAAAAACTGCCGCAAGACAAAGTTGGTTGAGTGACACTAACATTCACAAGTTAAGATTGGCTCAGTTGGTGGTCAAAGTAGCAAGGACCGCTAGGCGGCAAGGGCCGCGAGGCGGCGATATGGTTAAGTCTTACTGAATTGCGAGGCACGGCCTCAGCAAGGGTTTGTAGCACGGTCACACGGAAAATGGAGCTTAATCGCGTAGTTGCGTCTCTGATTTTAAGCCGTAAGGCAAACACGACTCGATAGGTTAACGTTGTTGGCACGAGAAGGGTCTTGAGGCAAGGTATGAGTTAACATTGTCATTGCAAGCACGAGATGGTCTAAAGACACAAAATAGGCAAGGCTTCGGTCATAAAACTGATCCTAAGGCAAGACTAGAAAGACAATTGATAAAAAGGGACTATGTTGCACAAAATAAATAAAACGTGCGGGTTTTGTATGGGTGGGCGAGGAGCTCATTCTACCAGTACAGTTGAGTATTGACACCCACATAGATTTCATGTGCAGGCACAGGTAGAAGCTCGTGGCACGGAGCTCGCTTGGATGCGTCAAGGCACGGAGTTCCTTGGCGATTCGAAGTGTGCGGCCGCATGGAGTAAATACTTATACGGGACATAATGTATGGACGTCGCCTTCCGAAGCTTCCGCTGGATCAAGACTTGTATTTGAGAGATGAGAGAGAGCTGAGTGACTTGTAATATGAGCTTGAGTGAGCTTGAGAGACTTGTAATATTGGCCTTACGCCCATTGTAATCTTTGTATCAATATCAATAAAGAGCTTTTTGTTGAATAACTTTTGTTTGTTCTAAATTTCCGCTGCTATTTTCAATGTCTCTGCATGGGACTTCTGTGCGACAACCCCGTCGCAGCCGCTGAAATCGACCGTTATGGAACCCGCCTTGCACGAGCGCAATCTAGGATCGTGCGACATCACGCCTTAGCGAGGACGATCGCTCCTACAAGAGTGGGACATGACATAATGGTATCAGAGTACGGCTTTACGTCCTTGGACTACCGATTGAATTCTTTAACTCTGCTGTTTCGCAAACTCTGAATATTGCTTCCGCATATTGATATCGTTGGTGCGCTCTCTCTCAAATGTCCCACGGAATGTCCATACAATAAGTCTATCTATTTTACAAAACGTAGGAGAACAGTTTTTGATAAAACAAAAAGATGGTTCACATAAGCATGGTTGGCTAAGTCGGGCTGGGCATATACACGAAAGTTGCGTCGACCTTAGAAAAGTCGAGTACGGGATTTGAATTGTGTCGGACGAGAATGAGTTAGACTTGATTGAGTAAATAGGATGACTATCGATAGGGATGCTATCAAACGGCGATATCGTCGGTGCGATATAGATGAGCGTGCTTGGAATTCGAGAAATAGTTCGAATAGAAAATTTAAAGAAGTTGATTGTGAATCGAATGATAGTTTTGAGGATTTATTGAATGACTTCATCCCTGAGTGGTGTATGCGATAGCCTCAGGGATATCGATCGATCGATTGAGGATTCGGGGTGTCGATGAGTCTAGCAGCAACCGTCGCACATATGCAAAGCCTTAGATCGTGTACGATGGAGTGAGTTGTTGTCTTGAAGTTTGATAAGTTGATTCGAATGACCTAGAAATTGACGTACACGGAACGTGCACGGGATTGAGGATTTGTGCAAGTATGAAATGCAAAAGTGATCGAGTAGATGAAACTGAATCGAAGAGAAATTAAGATGTACGAATGGATGATTTGATCGAGGAAATCGAAACGGATCGTATACGAAAAGTTAGCACGACGAGAAGATAGCGTACATGAAAAGTTTGATTCGAATATTTGAAAATGACTTTAAGGATTGGATTGAATGTTGTTCGATGATTTGAGTTAGTAAAAGGGACGATGCGAATTGAGGAAATACGTTGGTCGATGACTTAAGATAGACGGATGAACAATACGTGAAATTGGGTTTGAGAAATTTGATGTTGTGAATGATTCGAGGATAATGATCGAACTTGAATTGAATGTCGAAGAGATTATCCAGTCGGACGATAGCATCATTCGCATGACTCGAAACTTGTTGTAAGGGAAGATCATCAGGTTACGCATATCATCGATGGTATTGAGGTGTATCAAAGATCGATATGCGATAACTCGGGGGTACTCTGACTCGGCAAATGACGATTGTGCAAGTGTTATTGTTCGGTTGGATGCTATACTAAGGATTTTTATCGAGATGAATGTTGGATGAAAATGAAAGTGTCTTGATGGTTACGCAGATAACCACAGCGTCGACATTCTTGTCTTGCGCGAGCGCAACTCTAGCCTCGCACATGCGTCGTATCGGATTTGAGGCGATCGTTTCGCGTGAGCGCTGACATGGTGATTCATGTCGCAGGAATGATCAAACTCGAAAAATTAGGACATGACAACTTTGATTGTCTCGACTTGTCAGTTTGATGCAAAGGACAATTTGAAGATGTTTGGACTTGCGACTGATAAATGAATGAAACTTGAGGATTGAGTAGGTCCAATCTGCACATCGAGAATGAACTAGTCTAGACGCAAAACAAGAGTTACGACCCGATGAGGATGATTATCTCGCGGGAGCGTGCATGGTGATTCATGTCCACCGTAGAAAATCTGACTCGCATGAGATCGGGACACAACATATTGTTAAGCTAGACGACCTCATGATCGATTACGTGAATTGGAATAGATGACTTAGGAAATATGGAATGTGGAATTTTTGTTAGCAATGAATTGCGTCATAGCGTGCTCGAATTGAGAAAGATTGATAGGCGATCTGTGTCGAACGTGTTCAAAGATAGAGACTATGCAAAATGGCTTGTTGAACGAGTGAGATTGATATATTAAGGAATTGGTTGAAACGTAAGTTGTCATAGGATGGCTTTGCTGAATAACTCGGACCCCGTGCGACAAAATATTAGGATGTGTGTAGGCAATCTATGTTCGAAGTTTAGAAATCGGAGTGATACGAGCTTGGATAGAAAATCTCTTACTATCAACTTGGTTTGACCTTAGGATGGGGTCAGTGTTGATATCGTTGTTTGGGAACTATGATTCCAATACTGACGGAAAGACATAGCCTAGCAGTTAGGTAGACGTTCCGGTATGGAGCGATAGGAATGGTGAAGGCACCACTCATGAGGCTCGGATGACATGCATGTATATCAAGGACGCTTGAATGCGTGCACGATCCGACTCGAGTGGTGATGGCGGGATTCACTATCACGAGGCTTGGTTGAAATGCATATATTTTGGAGACGCCTAAGATATGTGCACGATCCATACTAAGTGATACGTTGAATTCAAGTAAGATTTGAGGAACGAGGAAGTATCGAGGATTTTGTGATCGTAAGTTTTGAAGAAAGGATTGAGGGTAGCACGAACGTGGCTCGGATTTGAGTAAGGCATAGGATAATTGGGTGCTAGAGTTCTTGAATGTTGAGTAAAGTGATAAGTCGATAAATGTACTCAGTTAGTTTCGAGGATGAAACTTTTTTTGAGTGGTGTATGATGTAGTGCCCCGTCCCGCTCAGTCAATCGGAGGAATCGAAACGCCGACGACGTTCGGCCTTAGCCTTACAACGGCTGCTGGAAGACATCGTTCGGTTGAGGTGACTGCTCGCTCAGGTTGGGTAGTTTCGGTGAACTTGCCTCATCTTAGCCTTCACATAATAAATCGTATGTTTTCAACTTGCACAAGTAGGCTTGATAATAAAAGAGACGAATCCGCATAGCTAAAGGGAATAATCCCGACGGGTTGAATTGAGTTAGAATATGGAAAGGTCCAACGGTCGTCTTAGAGTTGGTGCACGACGTGCTTTGAAAATGACACTCGGTCCTTCGTTCCGTAGCTTGGGAGAAGAAAAGTTGGTATTCGGTACAAAAGCAAAGAGTTAGCCTAAGTCATAGGCGTCGCCCACATGAATGCTTCATAAAGCATGCACGGTCCTGTCGTCCAAGGCTTGGCATAGCCTTGGCTTGCCCATGAGTTAAGTTGCGTTGAACGGCTTGCGACCTAAGTCTAGGCACCCGAGTGACTTGGTCGTTCAAGTTGGATGCGTGCACGGCACGATCCGTTAAGGTAAAGCTTGACGCAGCCTTTGCTCGTTAAGTTGTTGCGAAGTTAAGTTAGACAAAGTTATGCCGGTCGACCTAAGATATTACAAGCACTGTCCCGCTCCTTCGCGATTTGTCAAAGTTAAATAGTCCTACGATCTCAAGGCCCGTCGACTTGAGCAGGAGTGTCGCGTAGAAGCATGTTTGGCTTAAGACACGATGCACAGGCTTAGTGTTTAAGGCAAGGATCACAATTGATTCAAAGTGTGTTTTGAGAAAGGACTATCAAATAGGCATTCATGAGTTGAACTAAATGATAGGGTAACAAGAAAGGAAATGCTCGCGACCGTGGGTCGTCGAGGGGTCTCAAGGAAAGGAATGCTCGCGACCGTGGGTCATCGAGGGGTCTCAAGGATAGAAGTCTTGGTTTTGATAGAGGAATGACTGTGTGAGACGTCAGTTTGTGTCGAGTCTTGCATGGTCATTTGACAACTTGTCGACAAGGACGATGAACCCTCGAGCGGTAACCCTGGGCTATGGGGCCGACTCGGCCTAGGAGGGAACAGGGTATAGTCGTGCGTAAGGTTTTGGCACAGGTTAAGAGGGGACTTGCGACGGGGCTAGCTACTTGCGTCGAAAGGATCCCGATTAACAAAACTATACGTCAAGGTATAGCTTGTGATGCTAGTAGCCAAGTTCATATAGATGTCGGCAAATAGTGGCTATCCGTATGTATGCCTTTGGATTGAGTTGAGTTGAAGGTGTGTACAGTTAGAACACAAAATTTGGGCCTAAGATTGGGTTTCAACATAGGCGTCGTGCTTCGGCATAAGATGTGGCGTTAAGTCTTGAGTTGTCGGCATATAAGTTGCTTAAGTTGGTTGAGTTGTTTGAGTTTAAGTTGGGAAACCACCGAAAGGCAAAGTTGGTTGAGTGATACTAACATTCACAAGTTAAGATTGGGTCAGTTGGTGGTCAAAGTAGCAAGGGCCGCGAGGCGGCGATATGGTTAAGTCTTACTGAATTGCGAGGCACGGCCTCAGCAAGGGTTTGTAGCACGGTCACACGGAAAATGGATCTTAATCGCGTAGTTGCGTCTCTGAATTTAAGCCGTAAGGCAAATACGACTTGATATGTTAACGTTGTTGGCACGAGAAGGGTCTTGAGGCAAGGTATGAGTTAACATTGTCATTGCAAGCATGAGATGGTCTAAAGACACAAAATAGGCAAGGCGTCGGTCATAAAACTGATCCTAAGGCAAGACTAGAAAGACAATTGATAAAAAGGGACTATGTTGCACAAAGTAAATAAAATGTACGGGTTTTGTATGGGTGGGCGAGGAGCTCATTCCACCTGCACAGTTGAGTACTGACACCCACATAGTTTTTATGTGCAGGCACAGGTAGAAGCTCGTGGCGCGGAGCTCGCTTGGATGCGTCGAGGCACGGAGTTCCTTGGCGATTCGAAGCGTGCGGCCGCATGGAGTAAAGACTTATATGGGACATAATGTATGGACGTCGCCTTCCGAAGCTTCCGCTGGAGAGAGCTGAGTGACTTGTAATATGAGCTTGAGTGAGCTTGAGAGACTTGTAATATTGGCCTTGCGCCCATTGTAATCTTTGTATCAATATCAATAAAGAGCTTTATGTTGAATAACTTATGTTTGTTCCAAATTTTTACTGCTATGTTCAATGTCTCTACAAGGGACTTCTGTACGACGACCCCGTCGCAGCCGCTGAAATCGGCCGTTATGGAACCCGCCTTGCACGAGCGCAATTTAGGCTCGTGCGGCATCACGCCTTAGCGAGGACGATCGCTCCTACGGGAGCGGGGTGTGACAACACCATCAACAACGCTCGAGAGCTTCGATGAGGAATACGAGTGGCACTCTCACTCATTCGAATCGCCTACCTAAGATTTCGATGATAGCATTAGAAATATATTCAGGCAAACATTCTCTGTCAACATGGTATCTGCTAACATTCAGGAAGAGGAAGAATATATGCCCGAATCTATTGAATTGGAGCCATGGGCCCAACAACTGGATGCACAATGGGAGAAGCGCTTTGAACAACGAGACCCTTCCACTGAAGACGAAGTCATGCAAGTTGACCTCGGCAAGAATCCTCTCCAAAGCCAATCTTCGTCAGTAAAAGCCTGACAAACGGCGAGCAAGAGTTGTTGTTACAACTCGTCAGAGAATATATCGACGTCTTCGCTTGGAGCTATGAAGACATGCCAGGGCTAAACCTCGAGATCGTACTTCATAAGCTTAATATTCATCCGGACGCAAAACCAGTCAAACAACAGCAACGACAGTTCCTTCCAGACATCATGAACTCCATCGAAGCAGAAGTAAACAAGCTTACAGCTAGCGGTTTCATCCGCGAGGAGCAGTACCCAGACTGGATAGCTAATATAGTACCAGTCATCAAGAAGAACGAAAAGATCTGAATCTGCATCGACTTCCGTAATCTGAATACGGCATGTCCTAAGGATGAATTTTCTCTTCCAATCACCGACAAAATGATCGATAATACGTGTGGCTTCGAACACATGTCCTTTATGGATGGCTTTTCAGGATACAATCAAATCAAAATGTCTTCTGATGATGAGAAGCATACGTCATTTCGAACACCGATCGACGTGTATTGTTACACAGTCATGCCCTTCGGCCTAAAGAACGCCGGTGCTACATACTAACGAGCTATGAGTGTCATCTTCAGAGATCACTTGCACAAGATGCTGGAGTGTTACGTTGATGACATTGTCGTTAAAAGTTGCTCCAAGGATGATCACTTACATGATTTGAGGACAGTGTTCGACCTTATGCGAGCGCACAATCTGAAGATGAATTCTACCAAGTCCTTCCTGGCCGTATCCAGCGGAAAGTTCTTGGGCTTTGTCATTATTTCCCGGGGTATTCACATAGACCCCGATAAAATAAAAACAATCCTGAAGATGAGCCCATCGAGAAACCTCCGCAAACTCTGCGACCTTCAGGAAAGACTAGCCTACATCAGGAGGTTCATATCTAACCTCTCAGGGCGATGTCAACCATTCACACAACTCATGAAGAAAGGCATCTCTTTCGTATGGAATGAGGAATGTCAACGCATATTTGATGACATTAAGGAATAACTGTCGAATCCGCCGGTTCTGGTAGCCTCGGTCGCCGGAAAGCCCTTCCTGCTCTATGTACGGGCAATAGAACACTTTATCGGCGCCTTGCTAGCACAGAATAATGATGCAGGGCATGAACAAGGCATCTATTACCTCAGCCGAATGATGGTAGGGCCGGAGCATAGGTACATCGCCGTGGAGAAGGAATGTCTTGCCTTAGTGTCCGCCATTCAGAAAATACGATACTATGTGACAGGGCAGACCATCTATGTTGTCTCACGATTCAACCCCCTCAGGGTTCTCATGACCAAGCCAGGCGCACTCAGTTCTCGTCTAGCCAACTGGGCGATATTGTTATCCCCCTACGACATGGTTTTCGTTCCACAGAAGGCTGTCAAAGGTCAAGCCTTGGCGACTTCTCAGTAGCCCATCCAGGCTCAGAAATAACCAGAATCTATGAGAAAATCCCAGACGAAGTTATTAATTCAAACATGACTTCATATGATGTTGTGTGGCAGATGTTCTTCGACGGTGCTTCAAGGACGAGGCCCCAAGGTGATATCATCGCTGGAGTCGGAATAGTATTAATTTCTTCCTCTGGATTGGTGGTCAATCGGGCATATTCTCTCACAGAGCCCTGTTCAAACAATGTAGCTGAATATAATGCTCTGGTCATCAGACTTCGACTCGCAAAAGAAGTAGGGGTCGAATACCTAGAAGTATATGGCGACTCGCAGTTGATTGTTAATCAAATCCGAGGCTCATATGAGGTTCGCAACGCGGACCTGATTCCTTATTATCAGACAACAATTGCCATTATTGCATCCTTTGAGGGGTTCTTTATAGAGCATATTCCTAGGCTCCAAAATATTGAAGCCGACGCCCTAGCAGGCCTCGCCACTTCTTTGGCGGTTCCAAATCATGCTTATCATCTAGTCGACGTGATAAGCCATGAGATGGTCTGTCCTAAAAACAATGTTCAACTAGGTACGAGTTACTTCGCCCAAATATCCAATGACGTGCAAGACTGGAGACTCCCGTTCATCGACTTTGCAGTCTATGAAATCCTGCCAGAGAATGTGAAAGAAGCGACTTCAATCAGAAAGCGTTCTCTCAGATTCTTTTATGACACGGAAACAAAAATGTTATATCGACGATCCTATGATGGGCTACTGTTAAGATGCATGTCAAATACAAAAGCCAAAGAAGCCCTACGCGAGGCTCACGATGGCGTTTACGGGGCTCACCAACCTAGCCCAAAGTTGCAAGACCGCCTCCGTCGGATGGGCTATTACCGGCCTACGATGGTAGCAGTCGCAGTCGATTATGCAAATAAGTATAAGGCTTGTCAGATCTACATAGATTTCATACATCTGCCATCCGAATTCTTCTACCCAATAGTGGCCTCTTGTCCATTTAAAGCATAGGGAATGGACATCATTGGCCCAATCACTCCGCCGTCGTCTAGGGGACACCGGTTTACACTTGCAATCACCGATTATTTCTCCAAGTGGGCAAAAGCTGTTCTGCTGGTAGAGGTAAAGACATCAAACGTAATTAGTTTCATAAAACATCATGTCATCTACCATTTTAGACTGCCCCGGAGGATCATTCATGACAATCGCCCACAGTTCGCAAGCCATGCTTTCTATCGATTATGTGACAAAAATCGGATCCAGAACATGGCTTCAACGGCATACAACCCATCGGCTAATGGTCTGGCTGAAGCTTTTAACAAAACCATAATCAAGCTTCTCAAAAAGTTTGTATCTTCAAACAAGCGCGACTAGAATGAAAAGCTAGGCGAATGCTTATGGGCGTACCGCACTACGAGTCGGACGGCTACAGGAAATACACCGTTCTATCTCGTTTATAGGAGCGAGGCAGTTCTTCCATTGGAGACCCAGATCCCCTCACTTCGTGTGGCTCATACTTACCGGTTGACGTCGGACGATAACTACCGCCGACGGCTACAAGAATTGGAAGCCTTAGACGAGAAGCGTTTGCAAGCTCAACAAAGCATCAAGCTCTATCAAGCACGCATCTCTCGCGCCTTCAATAAGAAATTCAAGTAGAGGACATTCCAAGTAGGCGATCTCGTCTTGGTCGTTCACAAATCGATGGTCATGACTCACAAAATCGCTGGCAAATTCTAGCCCGAATGGGAGGGTCCATTCATTATCGAGACCGTATTCTCCAATGGCGTATACCGGCTCGCGAAACAGATTGGAGACTTGCTCGTGATTACCATAAATGGCAAGTTCCTGAAGAAATACTATGTCTAAGGACATGCTGGTACTTTCTCAAACCACCAAATCTTCCAGACTGTCGAGTTACGTACACCAAGTACCTCTGAACTTACACTTTATTAGCTCCGAGTGGATTCACATTGTATCCCCCTGGGTGGCAAGTCATTTATACTAATACCTCTGAACTTCCACCCTAATGCTTCACCCCGCCGAAGTTTGCCAGGCTTATTGCCATCTCTGAGCAAACTTTCTGGTCCTGATTATCGTATATCACGTCCATATTACCTCTAATATAGATAATATCCTAACTTAACACCTGTACCCAACCCGGGATAAAATTACGGTGTTAAGGCCACAGAACCTATCACATCCATATTACCTCTGTTAGGCTTTGTTTCAAATCTATTATCTGTACTACCAGAGCACAAAAGGGTAATAGGTCCACAAAAATTATTCTAATCTATTACTCGTACTACCAGTGCACAAAAGGGTAATAGGACCACAAAAATTATTCGAATCTATTACCCGCACTACCAGTGCACAAAAGGGTAATAGGTCCACAAAAATTATTCGAATCTATTACCCGCACTACCAATGTGCAAAAGGGTAATATGTCCAAAAAATCATTCAAATCTATTACCTGCACTACCAGTGCGCAAAAGGGTAATAGGTCCACAAAAATTGTTCAAATCTATTGCTCGCATCTCCAGATGCACAAAAGGACAATAGGTCTACAAAAAAGTCCCCCTAGTGGGATGTCCTCTACCAACCACAAATGTTGTATTAGGTCCCCTAGTACAAGCACTTCAGACATCATAAGCAAAAGAATGGAGAAAATGTTTCTCTTTATTTCAAGTAAACAGCAACTGCGTTTGTAGGGCTACATCTCCAGAAGAAAAAAAAAAGAGGGAGAGAAAAAATCCACTACTCATCAGCGACACATAGTTTAGTGAGTATGTCTTCCATCTGTGCTGCTGAGCACTCGATTTTTAGTTTGGCTCGGCGTTCAGCTTCCTGGGTCAGCTTTTCAGCATCCTCAAGATGTGCATGAGCCTGCCAGTTGTCCTCTATCTTTTTTAGTGCACCCTCCAGAGCGGTAGAGGCTCGTGTGACCTCATCGGTCTCCTCACAGATCCTCTATCTCTTTCGACAGGTGGCTTGGAGCTCAGTCTCCAGAGATGCCAGTTTGGCTTGGAACTGGAGGATCTGCTCGTTAGTTTCAGCCATAGCACGAATGGCGGTCTCCTCACGAGCTAGGCAAACCTATCCCTTTCGGCTTAGCTTGTCATACTTAAGAGACAACTTTGAAGGTCTTTCTCCAAGGTGGGCTTGGTCGTCTCCAGTATAGCCTTTACCTTTTCCATGGCTGTTATGAGAAAGGCACGCTCATGCACCACTACAGCGGGCACGTCGACCTGTCGTAATTATCGCAATTGGGTTAGGCATCGATCAGCCTCTTCCAGTTTGTGCTCTAAAAGAGTAGCCATCCCTTCTCCACCCGGGAGCATCTTCAGCAGTTCAATCTAACCGCAGGCACAATGACGAGCTCCGGCAAATGACGTTCCTCTCCTCAAAGCAGCTTCAAGCCCCCGTTTCAAATGGCGGTAAAAGCTCTCGACTATGTCCTTTGACGACTCATCTAAGTTCTTCAAAGAGGACAGCGTCTAAGGGATAGCAGCTAAGAAAGCTGAAGGCGTCTGGAAAGGAGGCACAGTGGAGGTTGACGACCCTGTTATAAGGGAAACAAACTCCGAGCGATGAGATTTCTACGCAGCGGCAATCTCATCCTCTGCTGTCCGAAGAAGCTGAAGACTGGGCAGAGCAGAAAGTTCAACTTCCGAGGAAGAGGCAGCTTCAATCGATCCCACATCCACTAAAGAGGTTGAAGGAGTCGTGACTTCTGCACTCAATACGGTGGAGGGCCCCTCGACTCGAGTTGGAAGAGAAAAAGGGACACTTCTTGCTTATACCAGGTCAGCACCTGGGTCCTCTTCTATCCCTTCCTTCGTGGCCACATCCACCATCGGTAGTAGAGAGACAGGCCCTATAGGTCCAGAACAACCGACAATCAGCTTGACCCGAAGAATATGGAGTTGAAGCGAAAAAATCTCCTCATTGGTAAAAATATGACACAGCTTACCAGAGGTGGAGGGCAAATACCGGGGCTTAGTCGAAGTAGTCTCAGCTCCTCCCGTCGGTGCCACATCCCCTGTAAGTTCAGCAGCGGCGCTCGAACCACCCACGTCTACCTCCTCAGTCCCTGTTGCTCCGGGAAGAGACATGGGTGGTTCGAGCGCCGCTCTAAAGAGGGAACCGCACGGGCAGCATCTGGTGACAGAAGGTTTGCTTCCTCCTATGCCTGCAAAGAAGAGCCTTCAGATAATGTTCCGAGAACAACATTGGGGCTTGTCGTGAAAGAACTTACCCCCGTGTTGACTTCGGTGTCACTATCCATTTCCTCGAGGCAGGCCCACAGAATCTAGCCGCAACTTGCTTCTGGGAACGAGGCCTATTAGTGATAGGGGGTTCAGGCCTGTTTCATTTATGCGGAGGGTTCGATACAGGGGAAGGCGCACGCATCGCCAAAGGACTTACAGAGGTTTGTAGATCTTCAGAGTTATCCTCATCCTCCTCCGTACTATCAGAGTCAGAATCAGAAAGCTTTTCTCTTTTTCTTCCCCGTCCTCTTGTGGGATTCCTTTTGTCGCTCATCCAATTTTGTACCAACAATAAAATTGGTACATGGATTAAAGTCGTTGGGGGCGCATTCACGGACACATGACGAAGGGCGCCATATACGAGATATGCCCCGAAGTCCCGGCGTCAGGCAGGATGAAGCTGGCCTGGGTGTAGGTCGCCGAATAATAGTGCCAGGCCCGAATACCATCCAAAACACTCTCCTCAAAACCCATGCAGGGATTAGGGTTATTCAAATATAATTAACTATACCCAAATTATCGAGAGTATCGGCTGGGTAAGTATGGCTCCAAGTATACAATGTTGCGATTGCGGTACACCAGATGTGAGGGGCGGATACTCTGTAACCAGCGAAATAGCTTTTCGGACAGGGCCTGAGGTGCAGCAGGGCTATCAAGGTGAACGTGGCCCATCTCTTCATCACTAAAATACGGGACCGACACAAAAAAGGAGTATTTGTCCACCCGAGCAAGAGCGGCTCGGCAGTCGGAAAAGGTGGTATAGTTCCAGGGCATGTCGCGATAGTGATAGATAAAGGCATCGTCACTTGTCGCATTACCCTCCGGGCCAGGTCGTATCAGAGAGGGGCAATGCATCAGCAGCCACCCCATTACATAATGGTACGGTAGCTCAATTCTGTTGAAGGCTTTCGTAAATTCACGAGCGATAACTTTTGACGTGAAAATATAAAGACCTTAATGAATGCTGCATACCATAGCTGGAAGCAGAGCCAACTTGCCTCCGATTTACCGCCGGAAGGATTAGGTTGCGGCTGATCCTCTCAATCAAACTAGAGCCCCCCGAGATGACACAAATCCTCAACCATATCATCAGGTACCCGGCCAGGATGGCCTTAGCAGACAAAGGTTGGGTATCATGATAAAAATAGCTGAAAGTGTCGCTCAGACTCCCGAACCTGTCACCAGTAGCCCGGGCCCTCTTGGTGCTTCGCACCTGAGCACCCACTTTTTCCTGAGACTGGGGACTCCTAATGGCGACCCAACCAGAGGCGCTAAGGTCAAAAAGATAACTGATCCAATCCTTGGTATGAGAAAGGTTCCCTTCTGAGCTTTCGTCCTTTTTTTGGATATTTATTGACAGGTGCTATGGTAACATAGCACTTCCTGGTATACGGCAAGGAATCCAGGGAACCGCTGCTCCAGTTCCTCAAACTCATCGTTTGTCGGGGTACACTCCTCATAAGCTTCATCTCCCCAGGGCAATTTAGACACATCATGCATCTCGTGAAGAGCAAGCCCCATCTCTCCCCCGGGAGTAAAGAAGGTCCCAGTCCTACAGTTGTACATCTCGAGCAATGCTATAAACAACTTCGGGTTCGTAAACAAGCCATAGCAGGATCCCCTAACGGTATAATAGAGGCCGATCTGCCGTAGGGTATCCTCATACTCCGCCAAGATCTAAGAGGTCAGATTGACCCATGGAGGGGAACGGTACAGCCAGTTCAATAGCGACAATCTTCCTGCAGGGTATGACCCTTTGCGAGCAACCCGATTCAAAAAAGTGTCGGCCTCGGAGAATCGGATGTTGGGCTTTAGTTCGTTGATAAGACTGTCAGGAGCCGGCCCAACACAAAGTAGCTCATTGTCTCCCTTACTGCAACCACCAACCGCGTAGGAATATTAAAATGGATATGGCCCACGAAGACTCCCTGTTGATCCAGAGTTAGGGAACCCGACATCTTTCTCTCAAGAGGCACCATATTGAAACCTGATAGGGGGAAGTGGCACTCCATTAGGGGTACGTGAATCGCTTCCCCCTGAAAATAGAAGTCCTAGCTCTCAGATATCTCTATAATACTCGGGTCTGAAATAACCAGGGTATTCCCGAACAGAAATATAGGCTTCAGATGAATGCCATTCAGCTGCCCAGAGTTCATCATGCTAAGTATGTAGAAGAAGGATTGGCTTCTGATCTCCCTCAATCTGTCTTCAGGTTGACTTCGGGTGATCTGAGTCGACACATATTGGACTATATGGTCAAATCTAGCACCCAAGACTGACTGAGCATATCCTACCAGAACCTCCCCTGAAGGAGCCGTGGGCAAGGTCACTGTAAAGATCAAAGAAAGAAGACATTCAGAAGAAAACAGAGATGAATAGGTTTTTAAGCAATACACAGAGCATATGCGGCTCAGTTATGAAGGGAGCATATGCGGCTCAAATCAAGTAACACATGCGGCCTAGGCAAGCAGAACATATGCGGCCCAGATGTGGGAGGATCCATGCGGCTCAGACATATGACACCTATTCTATAAAACCCCCAAATTTTGTGGATTTTTTATAAATATTTTGGCTTAAATTGAATTTTTGCAATTTTTAAAATGATTTGTAGATTTATTTTTGTCTTGTTATTTTTGTAAATAATGACAATAGAAATTTTTTTAGAGTAAATACGCTTTTACATAAAATATAGTATGTAAAAATTTCTTTGTTAAAAATATCTCGAAAATATTTTTATATTTTTTTGGTATAAAATTTCTTAGATATTTAGGTTATATTTATAAATGTAAGACTTATATATATATATATATATATATATATATATATATATATATATATATATATATATATATAATAAGAATCTAAAACTAATTTAAATAAACTATTATAATTAATAACACCCTTATTATTATATATATATATATATATATATATATATATATATATATATATATATATATATATAAAATATATATATATATATATATATAATATGTGTGTGTGTGTGTGTGTGTGTGTGTGTGTGTGTGTGTGTATTAAATATTTGTATATGGATATATATAGATTGATACCTATGTATATATGTGTATAAGATCCTTCTATATGTGAATAATAAGATTATTAGTAATTAAAATATTTTATTTAAATTATTCTATGATTTTAGAATATGTATCTATAATATATATATGAGGTTATACATATTTAGATATAGAGTTATATATATAAAAGCTTTAAAAAAAATTTAAAATGAACATACTGTTCATTCCCTCCTCAGCCCGAGCCGCGCACGAGCAGTAGCTTGATAGAAAGAAATTCGAAATCCCAACTTCTTCAAAACAACCCCAAATATTTTCAAATTTTTTTCTCTGCAATCCTAATTAGATTCTCCATCGATGTAACCTAATAATTGATCCAAATCCTCTCTAAATTCGGTTAAATCCTGGGTATATAAAATCAAATTTGTGATAGGAGAATTTTTAGAAAACCCAAGAGAAATCTCTCGAAGTAGTACCGTAGCCCAAGGCTCATGACCCCGAGTCTTTCAATCGTTGCTGCGCATGCCCCCACCAGCCTGTTCGCCGTCGATGATTGTCGGAGCATCGCCGCACCAGCCAGGCCGACGGCGAGCAGGGGAGGCCATGTTTTGACTGATTGTAAGTGCCCCTCTTCCTATCATGAGATCTCCTCTCATGATCCATCAATTCGTGTTCTGTAAAACCCTATATAGAGCCTACATGACCATCTTCGAATCATAGCAATTAGATTCAGAAATAAATAACCGGGTTGCTCAAGAAATCGACACAAAGTCGAGAGAAATCTGTTTAAAAATAGAGCAATAGAGCAGTCTAAAGCCTCGATTTGAAAGGCAAAAATTTATCGATCCATGTACAGTTTCAAAAACCTGTCTGAAAAGATTAGTTCACAACATATACGAGATGGAAACCTAGTTTTTAGTTTTAATTTTTATTGTTTATACTGTTGTTAATTAAGGTGCAAAGTTTAGATAAAAACTGGTTTGAAATTATAAACTTCAGAAAACTTTTAACCGATACCGTGTGCGTCCCGCCAAATCGGGCGACGTGGTCGTGAACCGAAAGTATCAAAAGGTGCGTATCGACTTCGCGGATGTGTGTGCTTTGACGGAATTCAAATTGGTCGCGTGTGCGCGACGAATTTGACCCGTATCCGTCGAAGAACGTCGTATCGGCCATTTTCTAAATTTCCAATTACTTTATGCACATTTGTCAAATCGAGACGAAACTTTCGCCAACAGGTCCGAATCAAAATTTTGGTCATACATGGCAAGTTTGGTCCGATTCTGAAAAGGTTGATTGGAACGCCAAAATTGGCGGGCCCGCGACCCGATCCAACGGGCAATTTTGTGCACGGCTCATCGGAATCCAAAATTGAACATACCGTTGAGTTTGTCTCCTCAAACCGGATCCGTAGACATATAGTTTGACAACTTTAGAGACCGTAGGTTCTGGCACGCATTTCGGTACAAAGTGGGTCCAACGGCGGACATCGTTTTGATCCGAAATTATGATTTTGTCCCTGTTCCAGAATTTGACTTTCGAATAGGCGTTTCCTAGGTATATCTTTTACACCGAGAACATTTTTGGTGTTTTTTCAGCATCTGGGAGCGTTTGCGAAGGTTCCACTCTTGTAGCTTCTTCTCACTTGCCGATTTCATCTACTGGACGTCGTCAAAACACCTTCCAACCACCAGACAAGTATACCTTGCTATGATTTCTGATTATGCATATTTATTTAAGTATGTTTACTTAATTATTTTCTATTCATTTGTTTAAACTGTGCGTCTAAGTCACACTTGGGTGCAAGCGACTATATTAGTCGTTATTTTCGTTTTTTTTCTTTATTTATGCATATCGACCTAGAGTTAAGAGACGACCTCATGTGTATGAAGCATTTCTATGCTTCATTGGCCCTGACACTTGTGTATCACAAGTCACGAGTCTCATATTGATCTCGAACGTATTTATTGACTAGCCATCGGTGCGCACATGCCGTGCGATAGGCAATAACTGCTAATAGTTATAGATGTCTAGAAGACTTAGCAGTTATTAGGAATGTTGTGATGTGGATACAGTGCGTGTAGTGCATGGGATGGGAGGAGACAGCTATTAGGTGTAGGGGCTTTCACTCGTTTACTTTCCTCTAGATGCCCTTAGTGACTCAGTCGAGTACTAATGGGCCGTGCATTTATTTTTCTCTAGCTGCCGTTAGTGACTCACCTGAGAGCTAGTATGTCGTGCACTTATTTACTTTTCTCTAGATGCCATTAGTGTCTCGGTTGAAACGCTAACGCGCCGTGCCTCTATCTTCGGAAGGCCCCTGTGTGGAACGTTGTCTTCAAAGTGCATGATTTCACAATAGAATGGTTAAGAAGCCCAGTTGTATGTTATATTTCAGTCATTGTAGCATTTTTTTTGTATCTTGTTACGTCCCTCTGAGGACCTGGTGATCTCTCCAGGTATGGACGACGAGCAATATCCTGAGGAGTACGGTTCCAGACTTGATTCTTCATTCGCAGCCGAGTAGGGCTTACCCGCGAAGCTTATTTGATTTTCTTTCTAGTTGATGGACTATATAGTTGCTACTCTTTCTTCTGTTTATTTCAATTTATTTCTTTCATTAGATCGGTAGTGGATTTTGTCTCCACCCGATGGATATTTCGTTTTACATTATATTCAGTGAGACATTTGATTAGTCCTTCCTTTTATTTGTTATTGTGGATGAGATATAGATATTGCCTGTGACCATGTTATATTGTTATGAGCTAGAGCTCTTTATTACAACTTATATGTGTATACTTAGATTCCATATATTAGAGTAGTTTGTGTATACATACAGCTGGCATGTACGTATTCCTAGTCCTACGTATATTGGGACTGTGGCGTTACATGTTTTTATGGTGGCCCATGCAGGTCGAGATAAATTGTTTGGTTACTTTACCGTACCAAGCAAGCCTGCATATAGGAATAGAGTTTAGAAATCTCATCCACATGCCTAATCACCTTTCTTGATTTAAAAATTTTAGATTCTCGTTTGACTGCTTGTCTTGCATCTAGCTTGATCTTTTCCTAACGTAATCTCTGTTTTCGTGCCAATAGGATGAGTCTTTGTAGTGGTCACGCTACCCTTCTTGCTATTACTGCTGGGGATTCAACCACTCCAGAAGGACCAGCGGATCAGCCACCCCCAACCATGTCCGCAACCACTCCAGCACCCTCCGTACTATAGCCTGTGATGACACCACCCACTACTCAGCAGCAAACCCCGGCACCCCAAGTAGGACAGACAGGCCCCGAAAACCTTGCATCCCAAGAAGAGTACATGCCACCCCCCGCCACCCTATCCACCTCAGTTTCCACCACAGATTCCACCCCCATATCTACCTCAATATCCACCTCCATATCCACCATTATATCCACCACAGTAGCATCCACAGTATCCACCATCATATCTACCCCAGTATCCTCCACAGTATCTGCCTCAATACCCTCCACACTACCCCCATCCATATCCATATCCCCTGCAGTACGGACCACAGTTTGTGTCCCATATGCCATACATGCTTCCGCAGCACCCCATGCCTCAGGCTTGTTTGCCATTAAAATTCTTTGATTGTAAATTTCAATACAAACAGAACAGTATTACAATATAGGACTTAGACGTAGTCCTAGGAGTACACTTTTGTTTAATCTGGATTCCTTGTGCCAATGGAGTGAGTGGTAATGCGTTGACTCCGTTGACGATCTGACGACGGTTATCGGTTCTCTGAAGGTCTGGATTGCTCTGGGTGCTGGAGCTTGCTGAGAGGAGGAAGACGTTGAGTGTCTGTATCTGCCTCTCTGGTGGTGCAAAGTCTCTGTCTGTTCGCTGTGGAGGTTGATATGTATGCACATAGATTGGTCCGTGTGTGTGTAAAAGAAGGAAATAATCCCTCTATTTATAGTTTTACAGGCTGGCTGCTCGTGCGTGCATATGTAGGATGTGCCTGTACGCAGAGACGCCACGTATTGATTGCTGATGGAGGCGCATGGACGATGTGCCCTGATCGAGGGGGTTGACTTCTTCATGTTGCTATTGTGAACAGGCACGTAGCAGAGAAAAAGATCTTTCTGTTGCTGAGATCTTGGATGAGTTGAGTCAAAGGACACGTATCGTCGACACATGGCTCAGAGATCTCGAATTTGGTGGAGGGAATGATCTGGTAGGACGTGCCTAGGATTGGGCGCATGAGGAGACTTTGGCTCGTAACCTTTAGGAGTCACGAACCATTCTGGGCGTATGGCTTTTGAGGCGCATGCAGAGCTTCAGTAGTAACTTTACTCCTGTCTTTTGGGATCAGGAAGAAGTCTGGGGCGCATGGCTTTTGAGGCGCATACAGAGTTGCAACAGTGACTTTCCTTCTGTCTTTAGGGATCAGTAAAAAGTCTGAGGCATACAGCTTTTAAGGCGTATGCAGATTTGGGTGCATGGCCGCGGAGGCACATGCGAGCTGGTTGGGTGGCCACGTGGCAGTAGCCGTCGGAGAGGAGTAATAATGATGCTGACGTTGGCGATGCTTCATCTTCTGAAAAAGCTGTCGACTGCTCAGACTTTGGGAGATGTGCTGCCAACTCTGTCAGTTCAGCATTTAATGTTTGTGACATTCGATGGACAGCTGAGTGGGCGCATCGGTTGGCGTCCCACTAGGAGCATGGGGACGCATAGGGGCGCATCCCCTGTGATGCTCTTGGTACTGAAGGGCGCATCTGTGTGATGCACTTGATATAGAAGGACGCGTCTGTGTGATGCACGGTCTGGCCGGCACATCCGCTTCGTGAGAAGTCTTTGATGGTGCAACTGTTACGTTCTTCGAGTGCTTTAAATAGCCATTTTGACTTGGCTGAATTCGAAGCGTCCGGTTCATCCATTTAATGCAAATTTATTGCACGAAATTCGGACAGCCATCCACTTGGTGCATGGGTTTGATTTGCCCGGCCTATAAATAGTGGTATGGAGAGAGGGTTGGCCTCTCGTTCTCTTACGTCTTTCCGACATGAACTTGTGTGCTCGAATGCATTCTGTTGACGAGATGCTCCCGAGGGTGAAGATGCGATGCAGTGTCTTCGTTGATGCACTTGAAGGTGATTGTTACATCCAAAAGACGGAGTCGAGGGCTTCCGAGGCAGGCAGAAGGTGCTTGTTGCATCCAAAGATAGGAATGTACGGGCCTCGTTTCCATTACTCCGGAAGAGCCGTAGATCGGAATGGCGGTGCTGCGGCTTTGGTAGCTCTTTCTTCCTTTAAAATGGGTGTAGCCCATTCTGGTTGTGTTGAAAGCTGCTCCTTTAGCCGTGGTTTCGATCACGGTCTTCCTTCGCCTTTGGAGGCTCTTTCGAAGCCTCCCCTGGCCACAGATTTGCGGTGCTCTTCTCTTCCTTGGTTCCAGCCAGAGGGTTAAATGCTTCATTAGTCGAAGCATTTATCAGGTGAGCCTGGCTGGAAGAGCGGCACATAACTGGGCTGCTGAAGGGATGCACATAACTGAGGATGCACATAACTGAGCTGCTGAAAGGATGTGCCCTGCTGAGTGCGCTTGGCAGGATATGCCTGGTTGAAGGCGCATGGTGGTTGCTGCGCCTGACTGGAGGCGCATGGTGGTTGTTGGATGTAGATTTAGGATCCTTTTTTTGTAGAAATTCTCCTTTGTACAATCTTTCTTTAGACATGTAATAGACTTTTATATGTTAAATAAAAAGTCCTCTTTCGATGTCTATATTTGTTGCTTTTTACCGTGAAGTACTTTGTCCAAGCTTTGGCATATGTAGTCTGGCGCATAGACTTTTGGGTTCTGAAATTCTATGCTTCTACAAGACCCCCTTCAAAGTTTTTAAAACTTTTGGATAAGTTTTGGAATACTTTGAATAAGAAGCATGGTAGTGGAGGCGCATGACCGTCAGGGCGCATAGATACTGTGCGCGTCAGTGCTGGGCGCATGCTCCGCTCAGTTAGTACAAATGATGACGCCTCGGTAACCGAAAAAGATTAATGATGATCTTTTTTGGTTTTATTTGTGGTTATCTTTTCACAGAACCCGAGGCGACGGCTGAGATCACACATCATCGGTTCACGCGTGCGACCAAGCCCTATAAATAGGCGAAAGATGGAGAGAGAGAGAGTTCTTCTTCTTCTTCTTGCTTTTGCTTTCTTTAGAGTTCTTCTTAAAAAACCCTAACTTTTCTTCTCTCAAAGAAATGGCTCCTAAGACTCCTCGCGGCGGTGCTGGCAAGGGAAAGGAGCCGGTGGAGTATGCCGAGGGGGATGCCCCTATCACCATTGTGACTCCGGCCGACGTTCGCCCTGCTGTGACGGGTGGGTGTCGGCAGTGATGGACGCCAAGGGGAGCTTTGTGACGGCAAGAACTCTGGCATTGCCTCATATTAACTTGATCCGTGTTCACCCGGGCCACGAACATATGGCCGACATTCTGGAAGCCACGGTGGCTGAGTTGGACCAGCGGCTTTCTGAATTAGGGCGCATCCAGCGGAATGACCTCTCCGTCCTGATAGATACGAAGAAGGAGAAGTTGCTCGCCGAGACGGTATCTTCCTACCAGGCCACTGTGAGTGTCTGAGAACGCGAAGTGTCTGAGACTGAAGCTGCAGTGGAGCGGTTATCTCAGTCTACACGGGAGACAGAGGAGACGTGAGCTGCGCTGGATGCAAATATCGTAGAGATTGACGCGCAGATGCGCCGCCTTGAGGATCAGCGGGCCCGACTCCTATTGGACGCTGAACGTGTCCAGGCTGAACACGTAGCATTCAAGAAGGAGGAAGCAGCTTTCACTCTCCGAGCTCTTACCCTGGCTCAGCAGAGACAGCAGCTTGATGAGAAGCACGAGAATAAAACTTCTGCTGAGGCGGTCGAAGCGATGCGTTAGGAAGCTGAACGTCGAGTCTTGGCGACTGTGGAGACTCGGGCGGCAGACTTGAAGCGCCGAATTGCAGAGCTTTCCGCCAACCCTGGGGATATTTAGGGCTTGTAGTCTCTGTTTTTTGTATTTTTGCAACTCTTACTGGAGATAGTATAATCCTTTACTCTCTTTTTTTTAGAAATAATAAAGAAGTACACCATTTTTTACGATGTGTTCATTTTTGCTTGTCATGAACTTTGATGATTTGTGTGGACCTATTATCTTTTACGTACCTTGGTTTCAGATACAGATAATAAGTTTGAAGGACCCAATGCATTTGCTCAGAGGTAATGTGGACGTGGCAAATATGGGGTTCAAATGATAGAATCTTCCTACTCAGAGGTGTTGTGAACGTGGTAGGAATGACCCTGGAAGATGCACGGAACTACTCAGAGGTAATGTGGACGTGAAAGTTCTGCGATCGATGTACGACAACGCGGGGGTTGTCTGTACGGGATGTTTACTCAGAGATAATATGGACGTGGTAAACATGAAGGATAGCGTAGTCTTACGGGGTATAAGATTCCGCCTTGTAGGGTATAGGGGGACAACTCAGAGGTGATGTGGACGTGCTTGTCCTTCTACTGGAGGATGCTACGGAACAACTGGATTTCGGAAGCGTATGATTTTGTGGAATGGAAGTACATGTCTGAAAAGATGTCAAGAGTAGTACTTCTTTAGGAACTTGCCGTTGATGGTCATCATGAACAAGTCCCTATTAGGTTTGGCGAGACTGTAAGCACCGTTTGAGTATATCGTCTCGATAATGAAAGGTCCTTCCCATTTGGGCTCGACTTTCCTGGTGTTTTGTGAGTCAACACCATCGGCCTCCTGACTGCCAGAACTAGGTCGCCAACTTGGAAAGTCCTTTGCTTGACCTTCTTGTTGAAAGCCTGTGATATAGGGCTTGGTAGAGTTCGATGCGTTGTTGAGCTAGGAGACGCTTTTCGTCAAGTGCCTCTAGTTCCCGCAGACGACGACGTTGATTGTCTTCTTCTGTGAGTTGGTTTGTGATTGCTACGCGGAGTAAGGGTATCTGAATCTCAAGAGGCAGTACCGCTTCGCTCCCGTAGACCAAAGAGAATGGTGTGTTGCATGTCGGGGTCCGTACCGTTGTACGGTAGGCCCAAAGGCATTCGCCGAGCTTTTCGTCCCAGTCGCGTTTGTTAGATGACATGACCTTTTTGAGTAACCTGACGATAGTTTTGTTGAATGCCTCGGCCAATCCGTTTGCTGCCGGATTGTAGGCGGTTGATGCCACGTTTTGAATGCGATTCTTGTCACAGAATCGACTGAAGACATGGCTGATAAACTGAGGACCATTATCGTGGATGATCCTCCGGGGTACCCCAAAATGGTAGATGACGTGGTGCTTGATGAAGCTGATCACCCTGGAGCTTTTCACTTCTGTCAGAGGAACTGCTTCTGCCCATTTGGAAAAGTAGTCGGTGATTGCTAGGATGAAGCGGTGTCCTCTCGATGAAGGAGGGGTGATCGGTCCCACAATATCCATTCCCCAAGCTTCAAAGGGCAAGGAGGCGACTGTTGGATGTAGTGGTTCGGACGGTGTATGAATGAAGTCTGCGTGAAGCTGGCACGCATGGCACTTCTTAGCATATTCAACAGCGTCAGCGGCCATGGTTGGCCAGTAATAGCTCATGCGTCGTAGTCGATCCTGCAACTTAGGACCGGGCTGATGGGCCCCGCAGGTTCCATCATGAGCTTCTCGAAGGGCTTCGACTGCTTCTTCGTTAGACAAGTATCGAAGGAGAAGTCCATCGTAGGAGCGTCGGTACAGCATTTTAGTAGCAGTATCGTAGTAGAATCGAAGAGAGCGTCTCCTGACCGAGATAGCTTCTTTCGGGTCCTCTGGGAGAATTCTATAGACAGCGAAGTCGATGAACGGGAATCTCCAGTCCCGAACTTTAACACCGGCACCCGCTGACATGGCGTGGGCCACTTGTGAGCGCAGGTTGTTTTTAGGGCAGACCAAGTCTCGACCTACTACCGTGACGTAGTGATGAGTTCCGAGGGGTGCCGCCAAAGAGGCTGCGAGGCCAGCCAGAGCATCGGCCTCTAGATTTTGTAGACGAGGTACGTGTTCGATGAAGAACCCGGTTAAGGTTGAAATGATGTTCAATGCAACTTCATGGTAGGGGATCAGATCTTCATGGCGAACCTCGTATTGCCCTCTGATCTGATTTACGACGAGCTTTGAGTCACCGTAGGCTTCCAGATGTTTTATCCCCAGCTGTTGTGCTAGCTGGAGTCCCATAATGAGCGCGTTGTACTGGGCCACGTTGTTGGAGCACGGCTTCGAAAGGGAGTAAGCACGCTGGATGACCAGCTGATCGAGGGAGACTAGTACCACCCCCACTCCTGCGATGATTTGGCCTTTGGGGCCTGTTCTTGAAGCGCCATCGAAAAACATCCGCCAGACGGAGCCTTCTTCGGTGACGTTTGACTCTTGGACCTCATCCGGGATGTCTTCATAGAGTCTTGAGGACTCCGGGATGGGGTGTGCAGCTAAGAAGTCGGCCAGAGCTTGACCCTTAACAGCCTTCTGTGGAACGAATACCATGTTGTATGGCGTTAGCAAGATCGCCCATGTGGCTAGCCGGGAGTTCAGTAATCTTGGCTTCGTCATGAGGACCCTGAGCGGATTGACTCGGGAAATGACGTGAATTGTCTGGCCCGAGACATAATGGCGAGTCTTTTGGATGGCAAATACCAGAGCCAAGCTCTCCTTTTTAACGGGGTTGTACCGGTGTTCGGCCCCGATCAGGGTTCGGCTGAGGTAGTAGATTGCTTGCTCATAGCCTGTGTCGCTGTTTTGAGCTAGCAGGGCGCCGAGGGAATGATCCATGGCACGAACATAGAGCAGGAATGGTTTGCCAGCGACGGGTGCCACCAGAACTGGAGGGCTCGTCAGGTAGGCTTTGATGTCGTCGAAAGCCTTTTGGCATTCCTCTGTCCAGACGTAAGAGACTCCCTTCTTCATGAGCTGGGTGAAGGGTTGACATTTGTCGGAAAGGTTTGCTATGAACCTTCGGATGTACGCCAGACGTCCCTGTAGGCCTCGAAGTTTTCGAAGATTCTTCGGAGGGTCCATATCAAGAATTGCTTTGGTCTTCTCTGGATCGACATGAATGCCTTTCGCCGTGATGATAAAGCCCAAGAACTTTCCGCTCGAAACCCCAAGGAAGGATTTAGCGGGGTTCATCTTGAGTTGATGCGCCCGCATGAGGTCGAAGACTGTCTTGAGGTCTTGCAGGTGATCTCCTTTGAGACGGCTCTTGACTGCGATGTCGTCGATATAGCATTCGACTGTCTTGCGAAGGTGCTGACAAAAAATGGTGTTCATAGCACGCTGGTATGTCGTACCAGCATTCTTCAAGCCGAAGGGCATCACTGTGTAGCAGAAAATGCCCTTTGGAGTCCTGATGATGTATGTTTTGCGTCATCGGGGAACATCTTGATCTGGTTGTAGCCCGAATACCCGTCCATAAAAGATATGCGCTCGAAGCCACACGTGTTGTCGATCATCACGTCGGTGATTGGAAGTAGGAATTCGTCCTTCGGACAAGCAGAGTTGAGGTCTCTGAAGTCGATACAGACTCGTATCTTCCCATTCTTCTTGGTGACGGGGACGACGTTGGCTATCCAGTCTGGGTATTGCTCTTCACGGATGAAGCCGCTAGTCAAGAGTTTGTTTACCTCCTGATCGATGGCGTTCATGATGTCCGGACGGAAGCGCCGTTGTTGTTGCTTGATAGACTTGGCATCAGGCAAGATGTTCAACCTATGCATCGCAATCTGGGGATCAAGTCCCGGCATATCTTCGTAGATCCAGGCGAAGACGTCGATATATTCTTTAGCCAGCTGGATTAAAAATTTTCGGTCTTCTTCTTTGAGGCTTTTGCTGACGAAGATGGGTTTGGAAGAAGATCCATTCCCAAGGTCGATCTGCTCGACTTCGTCTTCGGTGGGAGGTTCACGTAATTCAAAACGAGACTCCCATTGTTGTCCCAGGCGTTGAGCCCAGGGTTCTTCTTCGAAGAATTCCGACGCTTGGTCTTCGCCTTCTTCTTCTTGAGATTGTGCAGATGTCATGTTGGCTGACAGCACTCTCTTGAAGACAGGTCCGATACTGGTATCGGAATCCCACGTTGACGCTTCAGATGAGTGAGAATGTTCAACTTTCTCTGCGTCTGAACTCTCTGGAGTTGACGACGGCGTGACATAGCCTACCTCCCGTCGAGTTTTATTGTAGTAGTCCTGCGGCTTTTCTTTAGGTGTTGGAAGCCGGAGAGGGAGACGTTGACCTTTGCCGTAGTTCAGGCCTTTGTCGCTTTTTAGGTCGTAACCCATCTTTTGGATGAGGTACTTTGCCTTGTCCGTGTACCGATAGAGTTGCATTCTGCCGGCATCTGGTTCTAGCTCGAGTGGCGGGAGGTCTTGATGACGCTCGACCTTGCCAAAGATGATGGATTCTTCGTCTCGACTCCGTGGTGGGACTATGTAACAGACCCCTTGGGACGGGACTACTCGATTTACATGGTGAACGGTTGTTATTTGTGTTTGCAACGACCGTAGAGCGTTATCTAATGTATACATGGCATTCCAATGTGGAAGACTAGAATAATTAAAAGACACTCTATTATTGATAAAATGCGAGATTTTATCCCGTAGGATTACAATGTCGAGGGATGGGGCATCTACATCGACCGAGATATATTCCCTCAGCTCTTCATCTGTAAGCACTATAGTAGGATCGGAAGGGTCCACCACAGCGTTGATCTGGGAGTCGGAAAGGACTACATGAGCCTTCTCTGGCGGCTGGGATGACGGCGGCTTGCCCTTAAGACGCACCTTCAGAGGTGCCTCTGCTGTGCCTCCGGTGCCTGGCGCCTTCCCCTGTAGTTTTGCCACAAGGGGAGCCGATATTTGAGGCGGCTTTCCCTTGAGCCGTATCTTCAGGGGAGCTTCAGAAGCAGCTGGTGCTTTCCCGGACAGCTTAATGCTCATGGGGGGCAACTTCTGAGGCGGTTTGCCTTTGAGTCGGATCTTCAAAGGAGGATCAGGAGTGACCTCAGGCTTCATGTCCGGCTATGTTGCTGTTTCTGCTTCGTCATCAGCATCATTGGCCTTCTCTTCGTCAGGTGACTTGTATAAGTCGGCATCGGTGAAGTAGGCTTCAATCCCTTTGAAGGGGTCGATGTCCGCGAACTCCGTACGGATGACGTTGTTGGTGGACACGTACTTTATACATTGGTGGAGCGTGGATGGCACCACCATATACTCGTGCAGCCATGGACGACCCAACAGAATATTGTAGTTGACTTCAGCATCCATGATATAACAAGTGACCTCGGTTCTGAGGTTACCGATGTGGCACTTTAATCGTATTTTGCCCAGTGGTTCACTTTTGCTGGCATTGAAACCACTGATTGTCGTATTGGAGGGCGCCAGTCGGTACATTGGGATCCCCAGTGTTGAGAGCAGCGTCTTCGGGATGATGCTGAGGGAAGACCCCGGATCGATCTGAATTCGCTTCACCTTGACTGAACCGATGTACCCTGTGTAATACAGCGGCCTGTTGTATCGATTATGTTTGAGCAACATGTCCGGTTGGGTGAAGGTTATATTGAGAATAACCTCTTCCGTACAGTGACAGTGCTTGCACACAATCGGGAGATCTTCCGGCTGCTTGACCTGACTGAGAAAGGATTCAGCATCCTTCAGAGCTTCGCAGAGAGCTTCTCGGGAGTCTTTGGAAAGACGGAGAAGCTCGAACAGAGATAGGCGGGCAGGAGTACTGGCGAGTTGCGCCAGTATGTCGAAGTTGTGGGGCTTGGCTAGCCCCGAAGCATTCTTTTTTTGCAGAGGCCGATCGAAGCGGGCCTCTATCTGCTTCTGTTTATTGGCTGCTGAGGGCTTAGACGGGCCCTCGTCCTGGACAGCAGGGACGGTGCCAGGAGGTACCACCTCGACGGCAGCTTCGTCAGATTGGACATTCTGTTATGAACGCGTCTGCACAGGAAGTGCCTCTTCCGCTGAAGAAGAGACCATGCGGCAAGACTTGATCTTTCTGCCTTTGGACTTGGAGGTAGGGCGTACCTCCTGTTGAGTCACCGCATTGATCATGCGCTGGATGTAATTCTTGAGGACATAGCAGTCCTTGGTTGGATGTCCGACAAACCGATGGTAGTGACAGTACCTCGGGTTGTCCACTTTCTCAACCTCATCGGGACGCTTAGGGTCCGGAAGCTTGATTTTGTCACCCTGCTTCAGTATCTCAAAGAGTTGCAGGGTGTCCTCGTCGTTGAATGAATAAACCTCCTTCGGTCTTGGTGCAAGTGGAGGTTTCTGAGCAGGTGTTGATGTACCTTTTGAGGCATTGACAGTCAATGCCTGCTTCCCCTTTGCCTCTCGTGCGGGGTTGTTGGTTGCAAGCCTTTTTCCCTTGTCCTCGAAGGCAGGGAAACTGACTCCTAGAAGACGAGCGTTGGCTGCCTTCTTCTCTGCGGCTTCTGCTTCAATGATCAAGGAGCTCCAGTCGGGAGGAGGAGAAGAGTTGAGCCAGAGCTTGACTGTAGGCAGCATGTTCATGCTGCAGGAGGAGAGAAGCGCATGTTCTGGCATGCCCGGGGGCAGTCTGAAGCAGGCCTATCGGAAGCGTTCGATGAACACTCGAACTGTTTCCTTCTCTTTCTGGCGTATCTCTATAAGGGACGCCATATTCATGTCCTTCCCGCCGTCATAGAAATGGTCGAGAAAGAGGCGCGTCAGGTCATCGAAGGAAGATATTGAATTGTCGGGGAGGCTGCAGTACCAGTCGTATGCCACTCCTTTCAGTGCCCCAACAAATATGCTGGTAAGAAGCGCGTCCTCCTTCGGAAGATGTCCCGTCTGAGACTGGAAATACGTCAGGTAGCGACGATGAGAGTCCTTCCTGTCGTACGACATTAGTGTTTATGGTTTATACTTTGGAGGATAAACCACCTTGTTCCACTCGAGGGGATAAGGCTGGGGGATGCCCATTTTCTGGTGCTCCTCTTGTCTCGTCTTGGACTCAAAGCGCTCGTGTAGGTCCCTGATCATCTCGACCACGTCTTCCGTGGATCTGGGAGTCGGGGAAGGTGACACCACCGAATGCTGAGCATTTGAGGGCTCCGACGTCCGAGGTGCTTCTTGGCGATCTGCGTCTGAGGATACCCGTTGAAGGGGTACACTCGATTCTCCGTTGGCCCCTGGGTCGGGACCGGTAGAAGGTGTCCTGGTCAAAGCTGACCGTATTTCAAACACTGCTTGAGTCAGTATTTGTATGGAGGCAGAGAGGGTTTTGAGTCCTCCCTCCAGGGTATCTATGCGCTGGACGAGGTCTGTTGGCGGCACATCAGACTCGACATCAGCCTCAGTCACGTTTACTGTCATGACGCAGCTAGGAGTGGATGGATGAGTTGAGGCCTCACTCTCGGCCTCACTCCCTTGTAGGGGAGTTGCCTCTTCTGAAGCTTCGTCTGGGCTACCCCCGGCTATGTTCGGGAGAACATTCACCACAGGTGCATCTGCAAGGGCCTGATTACCCTCAGCTCCGTCTTGAAGGGCCTCTTCGTCTCCGGAACTCGGGTCCGTAGATGCTAGGCTACCCCCAGCTATGTTCTGGGGGATATCCTCGTCTTCAGGGGCTTCTGGGAGGCTGACTTCGCCTCGAAGATCTGTCCCAAGTGTGCTTTGGACACACACGTCTTCGGAAGGAGGCTCGACAAGTGTCTGACTACCCCCAGCTTCCTCCAAGAACTTCTTCCTCGCTCGAGTGCCTTCGAACACTCCGGAGGATGAGACAGCTGTCTTGGTTTTCCTCGGCTGGCTCTTGGACGAGGAAGAGAGACTGCCAGTCACCTTTCGGACTGACGAGGAGTTGGAGATCACGTTGCATGAAGCAACCATTGGTTCCTCTTCTGTTGACACCTTCTTTCCGAGGCGACGTCGGCGGGGTGTCGATGATTGCAGCCGCTGGAACACCGACTGCCTTGGTGGGACTGCCGCTTTACAACAACAGTTGATGGTGACCACAGCACAAGTATGCCCCGTGAGAGGCGCATCGTGCTTGTCAGTTAACTCTCCTGATCGACGCTTGTGAGTAATCACGTTACGTAGATCGTTGGAGGAGAGTTCCACCTTCGTATCCCCTTCAAGCGCATGGCAAGGCCAAGTACCGGGGTGGTCAAGTGAGTGCTGCGCCCCCCGATCTAATACCAAACAGGCATCCCGATCAGTAGTGGGGGAACCACAGCATTTGGAGTGACTTGAACGGACCTCAAACGCACCACCGGAGGAGGCGCAGGAGTTCAAGACCACTGGATTTGCCTTGCTCGACTTGGTTGTGCACGCAGTAGATGCGCCCAAGTGAGACAAGGGCTTTGAAGGTCGGCTCGTTCTCGGCGCCGCAGCACTCGAGTCGACCTTGTACAACTTACCATCAGCAGTGCGCATGATTGTGAGTACATGCTTCTGGCTTATTGCTGGCATAGTACGTTTGGGACGCATGGCCCATGCTGTCTTGGACTTCTTCGTACCAGGCCGCCGGGGCGCATAGTACTCAGAATCCAAATTCTCCTTGCCACTACAGCGAGTGAGTCTGTCAAAGACAGAGATCTTCTGTGGCGCATCAGAGGTGATGCACGGGGCATTGGCTGCGCCCCTGCTCCGTCGATGCATCTTTCTCGCCTGAGAGGGAGATGGCTGGGGAACGTGGTTAGCCGCACGTTTCCTTGAGAGATGCGCTACACCAGCGGGCGCATCTTGGTTGCTGAGGAGGTCAGCAGGAAGGGAAGGCTGGATTGGCGCATCCCCTTCGGTGGTGGTGCCCGAGGCGTCGACCTTGCGCACCCAGACTCGGCAGATCTTGTTTGGCTTTGGCAGCCGCTTCGAAGGACTCGTACTTCCTTCAGAGATAAACTCCTCATACGCCTGTTGATTGAGGCGTACGACCAGCGTCTTGTGGAAGGAGCCCACCTTCATGTCGTCGAATTGTGACACAGCTTTCCCGGTAGAGGAGAAAGAGGTCCCCAGCAGAGTCGCCAGCTTGTTTGCCATTAAAATTCTTTGATTGTAAATTTCAATACAAACAGAACAGTGTTACAATATAGGACTTAGACGTAGTCCTAGGAGTACACTTTTGTTTAATCTGGGTTCCTTGTGCCAATGGAGTGAGTGGTAATGCGTTGACTCCGTTGACAATCTGACGACGGTTATCGGTTCTCTGAAGGTCTGGATTGCTTTTGGTGCTGGAGCTTGCTGATAGGAGGAAGACGTTGAGTGTCTGTATCTGCCTCTCTGGTGGTGCGAAGTCTCTGTCTGTTCGCTGTGGAGGTTGATATGTATGTACGTAGATTGGTCCGTGTGTGTGTAAAAGAAGGAAATGATCCCTCTATTTATAGTTTTGCAGGCTGGCTGCTCGTGCGCGCATATGTAGGATGCACCTGTACGCGGGGACGCCACGTGTTGATTGCTGATGGAGGCGCATAGACGATGCGCCCTGATCTTAGATGAGTTGAGTCAAAGGACACGTGTCGTCGACCCATGGCTCAGAGATCTCGGATTTGGTGGGGGAAATAATCTGGTAGGACGCGCCTAGGATTGGGCGCATGAGGAGACTTTGGCTCGTAACCTTTAGGAGTCACGAACCATTCTGGGCGCATGGCTTTTGAGGCGTATGCAGAGCTTCAGTAGTAACTTTACTCATGTCTTTTGGGATCAGGGAGAAGTCTGGGGTGCATAGCTTTTGAGGCGCATGCAGAGTTGTAACAGTGACTTTCCTTCTGTCTTTAGGGATCAGTGAAAAGTCTGAGGCGCACAGCTTTTGAGGCGTATGCAGATTTGGGCGCATGGCCGCGGAGGCGCATGCGAGCTGGTTGGGTGGCCACGTGGCAGTAGCCGTCGGAGAGGAGTAATAATGATGCTGACGTTGGCGATGCTTCATCTTCTGAAAAAGCTGCCGACTGCTCAGACTTTGGGAGGCGTGCTGCCAACTCTGTCAGTTCAGCATTTAATGCTTGTGACATTCGATGTACAGCTGAGTGGGCGCATCGGTTGGCGTCCCACTAGGCACATGGGGACGCATGGGGGCGCATCCCCTGTGATGCTTTTGGTACTGAAGGGCGCGTCTGTGTGATGCGCTTGATGTAGAAGGGCGTGTCTGTGTGATGCGCGGTCTGGCCGGCATATCCGCTTCGTGAGACGTCTTTGATGGTGCAACTGTTACGTTCTTCGAGTGCTTTAAATAGCCGTTTTGACTTGGCTGAATTCGAAGCGTCCGGTTCATCCATTTAATGTAAATTCATTGCACAGAATTCGGAGAGCCATCCACTTGGCGCATGGGTTTGATTTGCCCGGCCTATAAATAGTGGTATGGAGAGAGGGTTGGCCTCTCGTTCTTTCACGTCTTTCCGACATGAACTTGTGTGCTCGAATGCATTCTGTTGACGCGATACTCCCGAAGGTGAAGATGCGAAGCAGTGTCTTCGTTGATGCACTTGAAGGTGACTGTTACATCCAAAAGACGGAGTCGAGGGCTTCCGAGGCAGGCGGAAGGTGCCTGTTGCATCCAAAGATCGGGATGTACGGGCCTCGTTTCCGTTACTCCGGAAGAGCCGTAGATCGGAATGGCGGTTCTGCGGCTTTGGTAGCTCTTTCTTCCTTCAAAATGGGTGTAGCCTATTCTGGTTGTGTTGAAAGCTGCTCCTTTAGCCGTGGTTTCGATCACGGTCTTCCTTCGCCTTTGGAGGCTCTTTCGAAGCCTCCCCTGGCCACAGATTTACGGTGCTCTTCTCTTCCTTGGTTCCAGCCAGAGGGTTAAATGCTTCATTAGTCGAAGCATTTATCAGGTGAGCCTGGCTGGAAGAGCGACACATAACTGGGCTGCTGAAGGGATACACATAACTAAGGATGCACATAACTGAGCTGCTGAAAGGATGTGCCCTGCTGAGTGCGCTTGACGGGATGTGCCTGGTTGAGGGCGCATGGTGGTTGTTGCGCCTGACTGGAGGCGCATGGTGGTTGTTGGATGTAGATTTAGGATCCTTTTTTTGTAGAAATTCTTCTTTGTACAATCTTTCTTTAGACATGTAATAGACTTTTATATGTTAAATAAAAAGTCCTCTTTCGATGTCAATATTTGTTGCTTTTTGCCGTAAAGCACTTTGTCCAAGCTTTGGCACATGTAGTCTGGCGCATAGACTTTCGGGTTCTGAAATTCCATGCTTCTACAGGGCTGTTGGGACTTCTACAGACCAGATCCTCCAGGGCTTAGTACAGGTCCTGATGCAGCAGAACGAGGCTATCAGGAGGAGTTTAGAGATAGCACTGACCCGAGCACCCCAAGCCTCTGTGGGTACTATCGAGGGGTTCTGCAACATGAATCCTCCACACTTCAAGGGTACTGAAGACGTCATAGGAATTACCAATTGGCTGGTGAAGACAGAAAATCTTTTAAAGGCTTTGAAGTTATCTGCAACCCTATGGATGACGGCGGTAAAGTTACAGTTGGAAGGGAATGCTTATGATTGGTGGGCCACAAAGGAGAGACGACTAGGACTTGATCAAACATGGCAGGAGTTCAAAGTGCTATTTAATAAGAAGTATTTCTCTGACACTGCCATGGACGTACTTTATGACCAGTTCCTACACTTAGAGCAAGAAAGCATGACAGTAGATGAATACGATACCGAGTTCAGTCGGTTGAGTCGTTTTGCCCCCGAATTAGTTTTGACAGAGTTGGAGAAGGCCAAGAGGTTTTATAGAGGCTTGAGCATAGAGCTGCAGAGATACACTAGTTCGGAGTCACGAGTTTCACAGGCAGCCGTCTTAGCAGAGGCTAGGACTCAGGAGGCAATAAGCAAAAAGGCACAAAGTCGACGATCAACAACCACAGTTGGACCAGCTAAAGATGCTCAAGTAGGACCAGTAAAGCGACCCCTAGCACACCAACAACATCAACCACAGAGGGTAGGACCATATCAGGTACAAAAGAAGGTCATATGCCACTACTGTGGCAAGATGGGTCATGTTCAGAGAGATTGCTGACGACGTCTAGGGCATTACTTATCTTGTGGTTCTAGTCAACATCATGCCAAAGATTGTCCACAGCTGAGAACCACTGCAACGCAATAGACACCAAGGCCAGCAGCAATTGAATATCCAAGGGGCAACCAAAACATGGGTCAGGCATTCAACATGATAGCGACAGGGCCACCAAACCAAGGAGCCATAGATGCAGGTATAATGTTTAGTTAAATTACCATTGCATGACCATGATCATAGAATGACTTAGAAATTTTATGATATAAACCTTGTTAGATATAGAAATATGAGGGTATCCTATATAGTTAGAAATCACACCAGTAACCTTTGTAAGCACCATAAATTGTTCCACTTCCTCGGTTCGTATGGCATCGTAGTGCCCTGCTAAAATACGGTAGTACGAGGATGACATACACAACCGTATATCTCTTTTGCACGAAAATCGTAACACAATCTTCGCGTTCTGTTCCTTCTCCATCATACACTTCGTTTCCCTCGATCGTGCGTTATTTCTAATTTCGAGGACGAAATTCTTATAAGTTTGGTAGAATGTAAAACCCCCAAATTTTGTAGATTTTTTATAAATATTTTGGCTTAAATTGAATTTTTGCTATTTTTAAAATGATTTGTAGATTTTTTTTTGTCTTGTTATTGTTGTAAATAATGACAATAGAAATTTCTATTTAGAGTAAATATGCTTTTACATAAAATATAGTATGTAAAAATTTCTTTGTTAAAAATATCTCGAAAATATTTTTATATTTTTTTGGTATAAAATTTCTTGGATATTTAGGTTATATTTTATAATGTAAGACTTCTTTATATATATATATATATATATATATATATATATATATATATATATATATATATATATATATATATATATATATATATATATATAAGAAAAAATATATATATATATATTAAAATATGTATATATATATATATATATATATATATATATATATATATATATATATATATATATATATATATATATATATATATATTTATATATATATATATATATATATATATATATATATATATATATATATATATATATATATATATATATATATATATTAAAAAATATATATTAATATATATATATATATATTTTTTAACATATATATATATATATATATATATATATATATATATATATATATATATATATATATATATATATATATATATATATATATATATGGGTATCAATCTACATATATCCATATACAAATATTTTGTGTGTGTGTGTGTGTGTGTGTGTGTGTGTGTGTGTGTGTGTGTGTGTGTGTGTGTATTAAATATTTGTAAATGGATATATGTAGATTGATACCCATATATATATATATATATATATATATATATATATATATATATATATATATATATATATATATATATATATGAAGGATAGGCATCCCCACAATTTTTGCATCCCCGTGTTCACATCCGTTGGATGTGCTTTAAGTCAAATCTTAACCATTGGTAAATCAACAGTTAAGATTAGATGACTTAAAACACCATCCAACGGTGCAAATAGGGGGGATGCTTGGGGATGCAAAAAGTGTGGGGATCTTGATCCTTCCTCTATATATATATATATATATATATATATATATATATATATATATATATATATGTATAAGATCCTTCTATATGTGAATAATAAGATTATTACTAATTAAAATATTTTATTTAAATTTTTCTATGATTTTAGAATATGTATATATAATATATATGAGGTTATACATATTTAGACATAGAATTATATATATATATAAAAGCTTTTTAAAAAAAATTAAATGAACATACTGTTCATTCCTCCTCAACCCGAGCCGCGCACGAGCAGTAGCTCGATAGAAAGAAATTCGAAATCCCAACTTCTTCAAATCAACACCAAATCTTTTCAAAAAAAATTATGCAATCCTAGTTAGATTCTTCACCGATGTAACCTAATAATTGATCCAAATCCTATCTAAATTCGGTTAAATCCTGGGTATATAAAATCAAATTTGTGATAGGAGAATTTTCGGAAAACCCAAGAGAAATCCCTCGAAGTAGCACCGTAGCCCAAGGCTCTCGACCCCGAGTCTCCCCCTCATTGTTGCGCACGCCCCCACCATCCTGTTCGCTGTCGACGATCGCTGGAGCATCACCGCACCAGCCAGGCCGATCGCGAGCAGGTTGGCCATGTTTCGACTGACAGTAAGTGCCCATCTTCCTCTCATGAGATCTCCTCTCATGATCTATCAATTCGTGTTCTGTAAAACCCTACGTAGAGCCTACATGACCATCTTCGAATCATAGTAATAAGATTCAGAAATAAATAACCGGGTTGCTCGAGAAATCGACATGAAGTCGAGAGAAATCTGTTCAAAAACAGAGCAATAGAGCAGTCTAAAGCCTCGATTTGGAAGGCAAAAATTTGCCGATCCATGTACAGTTTCAAAAACTTGTCTGAATAGATTAGTTCACAACATATACGAGATAGAAACCTAGTTTTTAGTTTTAATTTTTATTTTTATACTATTGTTAATTAAGTTGTAAAGTTTAGATAAAAACTGGTTTGAAATTATAAATTTCAGAAAACTTTTAACCGATACCGTGTGCGTCCCGCCAAATCGGGTGACGTGGTCGTGAACCGAAAGTATTGAAAGTTGTGTATCAACTTTGTGGACATGTGGGCATTGACGGAATTCAAATTGGTCACGTGTGCACGACGAATTTGACCCGTATCCGTCGAAGAACGCCGTATCGGCCATTTTCTAAAATTCGCAATTACTTTGTGTCCGTTCGTCAAATCGAGACAACACTTGCACCAACAGGTCTGAATCGAAATTTTGGTCCTGTATACCAAGTTTGGTCCGATTCTAAGAAGGTTGATCGGAACGCCAAAATTGGCGAGCCCGCGACCCGATCCAACGGGCAATTTTGTGTACGGCTCATCAAAATCCAAAATTGGACATATCATTGGGTTCGTCTCCTCAAATCGGATCCGTAGACATATAGTTTGATGACTTTAGAGACCGTAGATTCTGGCACGCATTTCGGTGCAAAGCGGGTCCAACGACTAACATCATTTTGACCCAAAATTATGATTTTGCCCCTGTTCTAGAATTTGACTTTCGGACAGGCATTATTTAGGTATATCTTTTACACCGAGAATGTTTTTGGTGTTTGTTTCAGCATCCGGGAACACTTGCGGAGGTTTCACTCTTGTAGCTTCTTCTCACTTGTCGATTTCATCTACTGGACGTCGTCAAAACACCTTCCAACCACCAGGCAAGTATACCTTACTATGATTTTTGATTATGCATATTTATTTCAGTATGTTTACTTAATTATTTTCTATTCATTTGTTTAAACTGAGCGTCTAAGTCACACTTGGGTGCAAGCGACTATATTAGTCGTTCTTTTCATTTTTTTTCTTTATTTATGCTTATCGACCTAGAGTTAAGAGACGACGTCATGTGTATGAAGAATTTCTATGCTTCATTGGCCCTGATACTTGTGTATCATGAGTCACGAGTCTCATATAGATCTCGGACGTATATATCGACTGGCCATCGGTCCGTACATGCCGTGCGATAGGCAATAACTGCTAATAGTTATGGATGTCTAGAAGACTTAGCAGTTATTAGGAATGTCATGATGTGGATACAGCGCATGTAGTACATTGGATGGGAGGAGACAACTATTAGGCGTAGGGGCTTTCACTCATTTACTTTTCTCTAGATGCCCTTAGTGACTCAGTCGAGTGCTAATGGGTCGTACATTTATTTTTCTCTAGCTGCCGTTAGCGACTCACTCGAGAGTTAGTGTACCGTGCACTTATTTACTTTTCTCTAGATGCCACTAGTATCTCGGTTGAAATGCTAACGCGTCGTGCCTCTATCTTCGAAAGGCCCCTGTGTGGAACGTTGTCTTCAAAGTGCATGATTTCATAATAGAATGGTTAAGAAGCCTAGTTGTATATTATATTTCAGTCATTGTAGCATGTTTTTCTGTATCTTGTTACCTCCCTCTGAGGACCTGGTGATCTCTTCAGGTATGGACGACGAGCAGTTTCCTGAGGAGCACGGTTCCGGACTTGACTCTTCATTCGCAGCCGAGTAGGGCTTACCCGCGAAGCTTATTTGATTTTCTTTCTAGTTGATGGACTATGTAGTTGCTACTCTTTCTTCTGTTTATTTTAGTTTATTTCTTTCATTAGATCGGTAGTGGATTTTGTCTCCACCCGATGGATATTCTATTTTATATTATATTCAGTGAGACATTTGATTAGTCATTCCTTTTATTTGTTATTGTGGATGAGATATAGATACTGCCTGTGACCATGTTATATTGTTATGAGCTGGAGCACTTTATTACAGCTTATGTGTGTATACGTAGATTCCATATATTGGAGTAGTCTGTGTATATATACAGCTGGCATGTACGTATTCCTAGTCCTATGTATATTGGGACTGGGGCGTTACATATCCAGCCCAGATACAGACAGGGTACAAGCTGCATGTGCTCTGATACTTATGCGGCTCGGTCCATGCGGCCCAGTCACATAGAGCACATGTGACACATGCCCCATGAAGGCCAACTGTGCACTAAAGGCATTGAAGCCATGGCACAGCAGTAAAATATGGTCAGACCCGCGCATAAAACATGCAACATGGCTGTTTAAATTTGAGTGATCATTCTCCCTCCTTACCCTTGATAGGAGGATGAATGTCTGGGTGGAAGGAGGGTTACTTCTCAAAAGCGGGTCCCTTCCCTTTGTCTGCGGTACTAGTGGCTTTAGAAGCTTTGTGGGCCATGGCTAGTCGGAGAAGATGAACGCAGCAAAAAAAAAGAAATTCGAAAGAGAATAAAGAAATTATCTCTCTGTCACACAGCCTGTATTTATAAGCTAAAATGGATGGGCGTCGCTTTGATTACCGTGCCATTAAAGATAATGATAACCTTTTGGATTTTATCCTTAGTAACCGTCATCTTTATCTTGAAAAGAGAGCCCAAATCTAAAAAGCAAATCTGAGCATTAAATGCGGCAATAACAGCTGGACAGAGTTTCTCTACGCCTCAAAATTTTTTCTACAGACCGAAATCTCCTTGCAGCTCGAAGCTTCCCTGTGGCTTGACGTTTTATGCATGACTCCATGCTTCTTATTCAAAGTATTCCAAATTTACAATTTGAAAAGTTTAAAGGAGGTCTTGTAGAAGCATAAAAAAGATGGAGTTTATGCGGATCATCACTCCATGCGGCCAAGAGAAACCAAGCCATAGAGGAAAGGCTCTCGAAGATCCCCAACGGCCAAGTGAAGCTAAGCCGCAGAAGGAGTGCTCTTGGAGACCCCATGCGGCTAAGAAAACTTGAGCCGTAGAAGCAAGGCTCTCGAAGACCCCCTGTGGCTAAGTGGATTCGAGCCGCAGAAGGAAGGCTCTCGAAGATCCCATGCGGCCAAGTAAAACCAAGTCGCAGAAGCAATGCTCTCGAAGATCCCATGCGGCCATGTGAAACCAAGCCGCAGAAGCAAGGTTCTCGAAGATCCCATGCAGCCAAGCAAAGCCGAGCCACAGGAGAAAGGCTCCTAAGGCCACTATGCGACCAAAACGATTCAGGCTCTACTTTGGAGGGGGGACACGTGACAACTTGACCGAGTCTCAACCACCCAGATTCGCTACAACAAAGAAATCTCAACAACCCCCACCAGCTGGCAGCTCAAGATCGAGTCTTCGTGTGCTATTACAGACACGTGGCCACGTGGCCCTCTATGCGGCCCAAATCTGCTTTATGCAAGAATCACTATAAATAGCAGGGTACCACACCCATGCAAAAGCACTACTAAAATCTGCTCAATTGGCAACATATAATTAGCGACGTTAGATTAACGTCGCTAAATTGTGTACATTAGCGACGTTTTGTCTGAACGTCGCTAATAGTCGCTACTAGCGATGACCTAAGCGTTGTAACAACGACGTATATTAATCACATGACCTAGTCGTCGCTCTGACGTCGCTAATAGCGACGGTAGTTATAGCGTCGCTAAATTCTAATTATATCCCCCCCCACCGATTTATTTTCTCCTATTTTACTCTCTTACTCTCTCTCCTCCCCCCTTCAGCGCTCTCACTTTCTCCGGCGCTCTCACTCTCTCCTGCGACTTCACTCTCTCCGGCGACTCTTCTCCCTCTTCGGTACGTGACTCTCCCCCTTCCTCTCTCTCTCTCCGGCTGTTTTGGTTGTTGGTGGTTGAAGGGGTGCGGGTGGCTCGGGGAGAGGTGCAGGGGGGATGCGGTTGGTTGGGGGGTGAGTGGTGGGTGGCTGGAGGGTGGGGCATGGGGGACGAGGGCGGCTGGAGGAGGGGAGCTTGGGTTAGGGTTTCGGGTTAGGGTTGATTTCCTCCCATTTTACTCTGTCACTCTCTCTTCTCCCCCCTCCGGCGCTCTCACTCTCTCCGGCGACTCTCCTCCATCTTCGGTACGTGGTATTCTTTCCCTCCCTCTCTCTCTCTCTCTCCGGCTGTTTTGGTTGTTGGTGGTTGGGGTGGTACACGTGGCTCGGGGGAGGCTGGGGGGTAAGGCAGGAGGGACGAGGGCGGCTGGGGGAGGGGAGCTAGGGGTAGGGTTCGGGTTAGGGGTGGGTATGTGTGGACGGTTGGAGGAGGGGAGCAGGGGGTGGGGGCGGCTGGGGAAGGGGAGCAGGGAGAGGGGAGGGTTAGGGGCAGTATATGGGGGGCTTGGTCAGGGGCACCGATAGTGTCAAAAAATCTGATAATTTAGTAATACTTATTTGTTTTCCGACACCGAAAAATGTGATACTCTGATTCGAACGCACCGATAGTGTCGATATTTGTAACAAGTAGTTTTGTTGGTTAGTTAATTCGTAATATGGTGATCAGGACATATAGTCCCTGCAGCCATTCGACTGGCGAGGCAGAAACTATGTAGCCGTAGATAAAGTTGACTGTCCTCCGACCCTCATCCCTCGGAAATGATGATATGACAACCTATCACTATATCTTATATAGTAGTAGATGATGTCTTAGTATTACATTATGTTAGTTCATCTTGATTTGGTTACATTCTTCAGATACTAGATATGATAAGAACATATACTACACCATATGTACAGAACATAGATGATTCACACTAATGTATGCTAGAATGAATTTTGGGTTGTGTTCTGAGGCATCCGTTCTCACACTTAAAACACATATAAATTAGAACTGTGTGTCAATCTTTGTTTTTGTATTTTCGACGAACCCAGGAATTAGATTCTGTATTTTGTATTTTGGATTCTGTATTTTGGCTCGGGCTCCAGCTCTATTTGTATTAATCTACAGTACGACATGGTGACCAGGATATAGTCCCTACAGCCATTCGACTGGCGAGGCAAAAAATATGTAGTCGTAGATAAAGTTGACTGTCCTCCGACCCTCATCCCTCAGCAATAATGATATGATAACCTATCACTATATCTTATATAGTAGAAGATGATGTCTTAGTATTACATTATATGAGTTCATCTTGATTCTGTTACATTCTTCAGATACTAGATATGATAAGAACATATACTACACCATATGTACAGAACATAATGATCCACACTAATGTATGCTAGAATGAATTTTGGGTTGTGTTCTGAGCCATCCGTTCTCACACTTAAATAGATATGAATTAGTACTGTGAGAGTGCCGGAGAGAGTGAGAGCGCCGGAGGGGGGGAGGAGAGAGAGTGAGAGAGTAAAATAGGGAAAAATGAATTGGTGGGGGAATATAATTAGAATTTAGCAACGTTCATACTAACGTCGCCAAATTTATCGCTGTTAGCGACGTCATAGCGACGTTTTGCGACGACTAGCTCATGTAACTATGTAGCCATAGATGAAGTTGACTGTCCTCCGACCCTCATCCCTCGGCAATGATGATACGACAACCTATCACTATATCTTATATAGTAGTAGATGATATTTCAGTATTACATTATGTGAGTTCATCTTGATTCTGTTACATTCTTCAGATACTAGATTCGATAAGAACGTATACTACACCATATGTATAGAACATAGATGATTCATACTAATGTATGCTAGAATGATTTTTGGGTTGTGTTCTGAGACATCCGTTCTCACACTTAAAACACATATGAATTAGTATTGTGTGTCAATCTTTGTTTTTGTATTTTCGGTGAACTCAGGGATTGGATTCTGTATTTTGGATTTTGGATTTTGTATTTTGGATTCTGTATTTTGGCTCCAGCTCCAACTCAATTTGCATAAATCTACGGTACGACATGGTGATCAGGACATAGTCCCTGCAGCCATTCGACTGGCGAGGCAGAAACTATGTAGCCGTAGATAAAGTTGACTGTCCTTCGACCCTCATCCCTCGGCAATGATGATATGACAACCTATCACTATATCTTATATAGTAGTATATGATGTTTTTGTATTTCATTATGTGAGTTCATCTTCATTCTGTTATATCCTTCAGATACTAGATTCGATAACAACATATACTACACTATATGTACATAACATAGATGATTCACACTAATGTATGCTAGAATGAATTTTGAGTTGTGTTCTAAGTCATCTGTTCTCACACTTGGAGAAAAATCGAATTTTCTGTATTTTATCTGACGCACAAATACCGCTCGAGTGAGCCAAAGGCATGCAGCCACTTCCCTCCCTCCATTTTCCCTCTCCCTCTCTCATGCTATCAACGTCACAACTTTTCCAGTGTTGCTCCCTCTAATGATGATGAACACAAAAATCAAAGACCCCCTCTCCTTTCTCACTCTTCACATTTCTCACAACATGAAGGATCAGTATTTTCTAGTTCTCTTCCATCCATCCATTCCTCCGTTCTGATCAAGCCTCTTCCTTCTCCTATCCTCCACCATGGCTCTGGACCCATCTGCTCCTCCCTACTTCCCTTCTTCTTACTTGACTCTCTCAGCCACATATGGTATCCAACTCAAGTTTAGAGTCGGAGGAGAAGAAGTGGACAAGAAGATGAGGGGGAAGTAGCACAGTCGGCGGCATGACCTGGAGGAAGTACATAGGTTTTCTTCAACATCCGTAGGAGAACTATAAGGATATATCTTTTCACAACATGTCACCTTGTCAAAGACCCTTAATGTGAATATCATGTTACCGCGCTGTCGGAAGACTAACATGTCATAATTTTCTAAGCCGTGTGCTTTGACATAATCCTCCCAACTCTTTCCTCCTATGTAGTAATCTTGTATTTTTTTTATGAAGTCCAAGACGGCATATAGTGACTCGTAATAGAAAAATATGCCGTCTTGAACTTTATAAAGAAATGCAAGATTACTACATAGGAGGAAAGAGTTGGGAGGATTATGTCAAAGCACACGGCTTAGAAAATTATGACATGTTTGTAGGAGCATAAAAAGTGTTTCAATGAGGGAGTCATCTCAGTCATAAGTGGCCCGCTTTACGCCTAACAGAGCAGGGAATTTCTTTACGCCCAAGACAAGGCTAATTGTATTACGCCTAAGCAGATTGATCTTTTTACGCTTGGATCTACACCGGTGATTTTACGCCGAGGACTGAAGCAGCCTCTTTCACGCTGGACAAAAGCCATCAAATCTCGCATTTAATGCTGACTTTGACATGAAGATATCAATGATGGCATTTACCACAGAATTCAATGGAATTTGTCTCATACAAAGACCATTGTTGTCGTTTATAGAGATCGAGCTACTTTACGCTCACTGAATGGTTTCTTTTACGCACGGGGTTTTACATGAGTCTTTACGCTCATAAAAAACAATGTGTGCGTGAAGTCTATTTGAGCCATTTTGCGCTCAAGGTTATTCGATAACCGCTTTACGCTGGAAACCCATGACAGAGCTAGTTTACGCTCATCTTTTTACGCCCGATTCGTTCTGGCCAGTCTGGAACGTGGTGTGCCTACGTGGTCTTCATGCCACCTATTTCGAAGAACGTGTGTACATGTATCCTATTCTTACTGAAATGATGGGACACGTGTCAGCACATACAGAGGATGATTCTGATCGTAGAGGGCAGTTGTTAGCGTAAAGACAGATGTTGATACTCTTTTACGCACGAAAGCCCCAGTCTATAAATAGACTCATTTTTCTCATACAATAGACAGAGAGAGAGACAGGAGAGAATACAGAGATCAGAGCTTCGAGATTTTGATCCTTTAGAGCATTCTTCTTCAACTTTTCTTCCAGAACAAAGTGAAGCAAAGCAGGAAAGCATTCGGCCTCGCCATCAGTGCCCAAGTGCGTCGATACCTTTCTGGTGCATTAGTTCTTCCAAATTGTTCTACTTCAAGCAGTGATCTTCATCATCATCATATGGTCCAAGGAACAAAGTGATCGTTTACGAATCAGACTTCCATAGCAATACTTTCCCAGAATCAAATTAGTACTCCCTGTACTTTTCTTCTTGTTTTTGTTTTCAAAAGCCAATTCCTCCAAGGCATTTTGTTAATCGAAACAAAAATGGCGACTCTGCTGGGGACGACCTTCTCCTCTGACGAGGAGACGATTGCTCAATATGATGATGTTTCGGTCGGTTCGACCAAGAAGACTCTGGTGGTACACTTCGACCAGACTGCCTATGAAGAGATGCTCCGAACTGGGGGTGGTTCTCGCCATTCCAATGTTCAAAAGTCTTGCAAAGCACGAAAAGTTTGGATTCCCAAATCCAAAGTGATTTCTGATCTCTCTGCTGCTTCTGTTGACAAGGGGGTTCTTCCCACTCCTGTCGTAGGGGCTCTCGTTCATAACGAGGCAGTCCCTACTTCAAAGTTGCACTCGAAGTGTGACGATTTGTCTTCCGTTTGTAACGGTGAAGATAACCAGGTTTCACACCCACTGCGTAAAAATCAAGTTTTACGCTCAGTGGGTAAGAACCAAATTTTACGCTCAGTTCATAAGAATGAGACTCCCATTCGTAATGGGGCAGACTCTAAAGCTTGTGCTTCTGGGTATAAGGATCAGTCTCCCGTCGGTGACGTGGTAGGCCTAAATAAATTACGCTCCTCGCGTAAAACAAAATCTCCCATTGGTAACGTGGCAGATAACAAGATTTTATGTTCCATGCGTAAAGATAAATCTCCTGTCTATGACAGTGTAGATGAAATTCACAAAGATGCTCACATGTCGAATGTGAATGTATCTAAACGTGTGCAGCGTAAAAATAGTGTTGGTAAAACTTCTGTTCTACACCAACAACCTTCTTATACTGCTTTACACAAGGTACCAAATTTACAAATCACATGCCAGGAAAATGGAGTCCTGTGTACTAAATCTCAAGATTTATGCACACAATTCCAAACGCGTAGAAATGTACAATTTGGTTCTGCGAATGCAGCCAGTAATCTTCTTTATACACAAGGGACTAAACGTTTTTCCACCCCCAATGTAATAAAGAAGAATACTTCATCCACTCCTTCTGACTTACGCGAATTGCTAATGCAAAAGCGTAAGAATAGACAATCTCCGGTGACATTCCCCCAAGAAAAACATCTTTGTGAATACCACCAGGTTGTGATCAACTGTTGTTGTTCGGCTTCAAGACGATCAGTTTTTGATCGATTGAGTTTCAACGTACCTCCACATCAAGCTGAAGACCAAGAACATGAGTCGCCATATGTGTCAGTCAACATGGCATCTCATACTAACAGAGGACGACGTCCAAGACCGAACACGTCCCAAACTCTAAGTCAACAACAGTTCAACAGGCTTCTTGATTCCTTTGAAGGAGTATATCAGAATACTCGATCAAGAAGACGAAGATAATTGCAGACTTCTGATTCAGAGGCTGGGGGTACTCAATCTTTTGAGTCTGATACCGATAGCGTGGATTTGTACTTCTATACAAACCCTTCTGTATCTTCAAGAGAGGTTGAATCCTACGCTGTTGGAGATGAGCCAGAGACGTCATCTGCTAATACAGAACAACGTCTCACTGCTGTTGAACAATCACTGAAGGATATGCTTAACATGGTGCAAAACATGCATCAAATAATTTTGAATCAGCAAACTGCTCAACCGACAGCAGTGACACCGGCACCAGTAGCAGCACAAACTCAAGATAGTCAAGGGGCTGAAATACCTTTGAATATTCAAGAGCCCGCTGCTAATCAAAATTCTGCATCTCCGGCTCCCATTCTTCCAGAAGATGTACCACCTCCAGTGGGGGTCATGGTGCATCCAACGACTACTCAGTCAAATGTGCTTCCTCAAACCAATGAAGCCATTCAAGCAGTGCGTGAACTTAAAGCACAGTTTGAAGTTTTGAGGCACAAAGATCAACTCCAGAGGCTAGGGATTAAGCAACCTTATCCTCCTCATTGGAATGACGTACCCTTTCCACCGAAGTTCAAGCCACAATCCATAGTTTTGTTCGATGAAAAAGCATCTCCCAGTCAATATATCAATTACTTTGATATTATGACTGTACACTTGCAGAAAAATGATGCTCTTCTCACCCGAGTGTTCATCGGATGTCTGACGGGTTCAGCTTACGACTGGTATCGCAGCTTACCTGATAACTCTATTTCGTCTTTTGACGAATTCAAAGCAATGTTCCTCTCCCGCTTCTATGAAGGAGGTATGGACATGAACATGTCCTCCTTGATAGAAATCAAACAAAAGGAGAAAGAAGATACTCGGACATTCATTGAACGCTTCCGACAGGCTACTCTAAAGATGCCTCCTGGGATGCCAGATTCAGCGTTGATTGACACATGCAAGATGAATCTGTGACCATCCATCGCTGTCTTCACGGGTTCCCAATTCACAGATTGGGCTTCGTTCATCATAGCAGCGGTTTCTGCCGAGACTAATGGTAGGTTGGCTCGCGAACATGGGATGATTTTCGCTTCAGAAGATAAAGGAAAGAAAAATAATCCTGGCAATAATCCCGACAATCGTAATGTGAAAGGAAAAGATACTCTTATGGTCAATCTTTCCAAGAGCAAGACGACATCAAGCAATCAAGAATCTTCCAGGCCAAAGGAAGAATACTCCTTTGACGAAAGCGATATCCCAGGGATATTCCAATGTCTGGTCAAAAGTGGTAAACTTCAGATTCCAGAGCCAAAAAGGCCTAATGAGGTGAATTTGACTGACAATCCCAAGTATTGTATCTATCATAGATACATTAATCATCCTACCAGTGCTTGCTATGTCTTGAAAAAGAAGGTCCAAGAACTGATAAATGGTGGCGCCATCGCTTTAACCAATGATGACCATACGGTGACAACCAATATGGTTTCTCTTCAGTTTGGGGATTTTTCTCCACAGCAAGTCCCAGATGGAATTATACTGATTCCGAAGGCGACGATGAAGATTGTGAATATCCCGCCTGCCAGAGAAGAAAATACAGGATTGCTGCCTCTCACATTGAAGAATGGTGAAATCATGTGGGTACATCCTGACTTAGTGCCTGAACTGGAAAATGAAGGTAAAACTTCAGAATCCAAGAAAGGCAAGAAAGTCAAAACTTGCAACATGATTTCTCATATTATTCCAGATCCTGACGACTTGGATCATCTATGGGACGGCCTCCCTCTGGAAGATAGACTGAAAGGACTAAACATCTGTCCTCCAAGTCTAACTCCTCCTACCAAGCTCAAGCTTACTTATCAGCAGTGGCTAGCCATGAATAGTGTTCCTTTATACCGGGCACAACAAGTCTTTGATGCTTATGAAAAGGCTCCAACAGGAATTTCTCCTCGTATCCCGAATCCTTCTTCTCCCTTAACTACAGAGACGTCTGTACTTCATTCTCCTGTAGTTGCAGAGATTCATTCCTCGTCCTGTGCTGAAACACCTGTTCAAAGTCCACTGCCTATCCATTTGTATAGTCAGCAATCTGTCATTCTCATGAAGAAGATGGGTTACGACTTTCAAAAGGCCGAAGGTTTGAACCATGATAAAGGAATCTGTCTTCCTTTACAAATTCAAAATCAGAATTCTACCGCTGGATTGGGTTCTGAAATTCTTCATAACAATCCTCACAAGAAGAAGGCTAAAGGAAGAAAGACTAAATCCTGTAATATGGTACTTTCTTCTCCTGAGCCTGAAGAAGAAACTTTTGCTGGTACAAGATCTGGAAAGGAGTACCATAAAGATTATGAGGGATCCTCCAAAGAAGCAGAAGATATAGTGGAAACACTACCGGCTCAATCTTCTCCTGTTCCTGCTAAACCGTTTGTGGTTGAAAAAGGGAAACAGAAAGCAGTGCGCTTTGATATCCCATTGAAGTCTGCTTCCAATCAGGGGGTGACAATGAAGCCTTACAAATTCGATATTCTAGCTCAGTTAGCCAATACTCCGGCTAGATTGTCTATATTTGAACTACTTCGCCTCTCCAGAAAAAGCAGAGAGACCTTGAGTGAAGCTTTACTTCAAGCAGACTCATGCTTAGCTCAACTCAAGACTCCCGATAATATGCCAGTGTCATGTCCACAATGTCATAGCGTGATGGAAGCAATTCCCAACATCATCTTTACATAAGAGGATATGCTATTGAAACACAACAAGTATGATAGACCTCTGTGCTACACTGGATATATCGGATCCACTAAAATTGACAGGATTTACATTGATCCCGGGTCTTTAATTAGCATAATTCTTCAGAGTATGCTAAGACCCTTAAGGATTCCTACTAGTGAACTGACTTACACTAGTACCATTATTGTTGGTTTTAACTCTGGCAAGAGTAAGCTACTGGGGAAGATTCGGTTACAGATGCAGATTGGTGATCTTCGATCCATGGTAACTTTCTATGTTATCAACTCGGATGTATCCTACAATATTCTTCTTGGAAGACCGTGGATTCATGAGCACAATATTGTGCCTTCAACTCTCCACCAATGCTTCAAGTATGTGGATTCCCAAGGAGTTGTGAAAATTGAATTTGCTGATATTAATCCTTTCAAGGGTGTCGAAGCCTACTTCTCTGATTCAAGGCTTTATAAACAAAAGCATATGAAAGAGATATCAGACATAGCTGAAGAATCATCACCTGAGGATCAGTCTATTAATGAAGATCCACCAGAGAAACAACCCTTGAAGATTATGGTCAAGGGACGAATCCAATCTCAACTTGTCAATGATCAACCTTTGATAATCAAGGTTAAAGGAAGAACTCAAACTTCACCGGAGGAATCAATAAGAATTCCCGCTAAGAGTCAAGTTCAACCTTTTATGATCAAAGTCAAAGGGCGTACTTCTGGTACGAATGATCTAGAATCACCATTGATCGTCAATATTGGCAATTCTAAGCGAAGACGGATGATGGTCCACCGTTGACTAATCCGAAGTGTAGTAATCAGACTATAAATGATGTAAATATTGCTCATCTCTTTGATATCAATGAAGATTTCCTTTTCGAGTATATGGCTGTCAAGTTTATTGAGAGAATGACTTTATCTTCTGATAATCAAAGTCATCAATATAAAGACAACATAGAGCCGGAAGAAATTTTATACATTGATCATAAAGAGAATTCTTTCCCCCCCCATGTCGATGTTGGACCTTATGCTCAAAAGTTCTTGACATCTTCTCCCTATCTGCTTCCTGTAGCCGCTTCATCACAAGCTTGCATAACCTTCAGACGATACGAAGAATCCTGTTTCGTGGTTCCATCTGATAAGAAAAACAAGCGCCAAATAGTATTTGGTCTGGCCAGAAATATCCCTGTTACCCGGACAGATGATCTGAAGGATAAAGATAAAGGAAGAATCCGAATTGACAAATATAGTCAACAATCTATCAAGATCATCCAAAATATGGGATACGATTTAAAGACTATGCAAAGTCTTAATCAAGGAAAGGGTAGACGACTACCATTATGCAGCAATCCGTTTTACCAGAAGACTCGTCATGGGCTGGGATATGATCCGTCTCACATTTTTGATGATGATATACAAGAAGAATCACTACACCAAAAGGGTGATTTGCCAACACCATATTTTTTCAATTACTAACGGTTTTTTACAGTTAGTATTTACCAACGGTAAAACACCGTTAGGAAGGTAAAAAACCGTTAGTATAAATAGGGAGAAAATAAAATTTAATAGAAATAACACTTTTTATTTATTTGTAACAAGTCAGAACCGTTAGCATGTTAATGAAAAGTTGAATAGAAAAAAAAAAGGGAACTTGTGCCTTTCACGTGACACAAATGTGTTAGGGATGCATTATTGGGGGGAAACACTTTTCGTTTCCCTCTATTTTCATCGGGCGTAGGGCTTCTCTCCTCTCTTTCATCGAGCGTGGGTTCTTCTCTCCTTCATCCGTTTCCTTCTATTTTCATCGGGCGTAGGGCTTCTCTTCTCTCCTTCATCGAGTGTGGGTTCTTCTCTCCTTCATCGAGCGGCCTGCACTGCTTCTCTCCTTCATCCAGTCTTCAAAGATCGACCAGATCGATCTCTTTTCTTCTAGAAGAATCGAGCGGCCTGCTCTTCCATGATCGATCTCCTTCAAAGACCAGATCGAAGACTCTCTATTCTCCGAGCGCTCTCCTCTTCCACGAAGACTCTCCGAGCTGGTAAATCTCTCTCCCTCTTCTCCTCACAAGAAATTTTAGGGCAAATTTAATTTTAGGGCAAGTCGATCACGATGGTCGTACGGCCCACGGATGCCAGGTCGAGCGCTTCTTGCACAATCCGTTCGGACTCCGAGTCCAGCGCGCTGGTGGCCTCGTCGAGCAGAAGGATTTTCGGGGACTTGATTATGGCCCTTGCAGTGGCTATCCTTTGCTGCTGACCTCCAGACATCTGAACCCCTCTCTCCCCAACCTGTATAATTTATATACAAGAAAATGGTAAATTAGGATTATGATAGCACTAGTGTCAGACACACGTGATAATGCTGATACCATAGCAAAGACAACATCCAACCAAACTTATTCAACTAGTTCAAGATACGGTTAATTAGCATTTCTTTATGTACTGGATATTGTAGACAGTAGAAATTTCAAATGAAATTTGTGTCCGCAAACATAATTTTGCTGTGTCAAGACAAGTAAAATAGAAAATAAAACCAATGATTGGAACTGTTCTTGCTGTTCCTATCTTACCCAGGTTATATTCCAAGCCTTCAGGTTAGAGATGGAGACATATGAACTATACATAAAGCATGCTTTATGATACTATAGGGCTAAAAAAATGTACTTGCTAGTATCTTGAAAAGGAACATGATTATAGACTTATAGACTTAGACCTATAACGATAAACTATTTCCATGTCGAGAATGAGAAATATAGAGAGTTATAGATATATCTGTTATATCTTGAGAAATATAGAGATAATTGTAGAAATTTAGTAGATCATTTATAATATCGGCATATCATTGTCCTATATTTTTTCAATGACAAAATAACTATCAACTTGTCTTCGTGATCTAATTTATCTTTATCTTGCTTGTTTATTAGGTTCACAGTTGAGTAAAGGGTAAACGTCCTTGTTATTATGTCAAGACGTTCGAGAGAGTGGATTAAAATCCCACACAGAAATAATTTCGAATACCTAGAAGGTGTTCGATATTTCATGAACTTTGTGAAGAACCACTCACCACCTGGGATCAGCACATGCCCATGCCCTTGTGTGAGGTGCAAAAATTCTAAAAGATATGTTTTTGAAACAGTTGAGAAATACTTGTTCATGTTTGGTATGGAATCAACGTACGATGAGTGGTGCTTTCATGGAGAGAGGAATGTCACGAACATAGTGGTTGATCCTACACCACATGTTATTGAAGAGGATCCGATCCAAGATCAAATCCAAGAAGAACATGGAGGGAATGCAGGGGGGGCGCTCAGGAACCTTATTGATGATGCTTATGGAGTATATGATGTGGCACAAGCTAATTGTGAGGGGAATCGAGATGAGACATGTGTAGTTTCTGATAATCCATTTGTCCCCTGTCTTGACCATGGTAATAAGTACCATGAGTACAAGAGAAAAGCAAATGAGAAACTATACCCTTCCTGTGAAGATGGGCTTACAACTTTATCTGCAATTATTGAGCTTTATAACTTAAAGAAGGAGTTCAATTGGTCAAGAAATAGCGTGATTGAGTTGTTGAAGCGATTGAGAAGATGGCTTCCAAAGGGAAATACACTACCTGACAAGTACCATACAATGAAGCAAATGCTAAAAGATTTGGGAATGAAGGCCAAGTGCATCAATGCATGTGAGAATGATTGCATGTTGTATTGGAAGGAATATGCAGATGCAGTAGAATGCCCTCGTTGTCAGACTCCCAGGTTTAAAGTTAAGGAGACCAAGTCTGGGAAAGTAGAAAAAGTCACAAAACAACCACGAAAAGTTTTAAGACACTTTCCTCTAACCCTAAGATTAACTAGATTGTACACTATACCATGGATAGCACGACAAATGCAGTGGCACAAGGAAGCAAAATCTTCTTGGAATTCTATGCGTCATCCTATTGATTCGGCTGAATGGAGATCGCTTAAAAGTAAGTGGCCAGAGTTTGCTAGAGAGGGACGTAACGTTTGGCTTGGCATTGCTACCGATGGGTTCAATCCACATGGAGTGCTATCTAGTGGATACAGTTGTTGGCCCGTATACATGATTCCTTATAACCTTCCCCCCTCGTTATGCATGAAATCACAATTCCAAATGATGTGTTTGTTAATTCCGGGGCCAAAAGCACCGAGTCAAGACATTGATGTATACTTGGAACCTCTTGTAGATGAGTTGAAGCAACTTTGGGCGGAAGGAGTGCCTGCGTTTGACATGGACAAGGGGGAACTCTTCACTTTGAGAGCAATGCTATTATGGGGAATCCATGATTTTCTGGCATATGGTAACTTATCTGGTTGTGTGACTCATGGTTATAAAGCATGTCCTATTTGTGCTATTGAGACCGAGTCTGAGCGCATTGGTAATAAGAATGTTTACACAAAGTATAAGAGATTTTTGAAGGATAGTCATCCATATAGGGCAGTGAAACATGGATGGTATAAAGATGTAGAGCACAAAGAACCTCCAACACGATTGACAGGACCATCCCTTTTGGAAAGGCTGGATCGTATCCAATATGTACCAGGTAAATTAGTGAAAGCTACTAGCAAGAAGCGAATGGCAGTTGAGGTGGATGATAGTGAACATTGCATTGCAGATGAGGATGACAACGAAGGAAGACCGGCGTGGTACAAGAAGTCGATTCTTTTTGATTTAGAGTATTGGGGTAGTCACAAAGTACGACATACTATTGATGTGATGCATACTGAAAAAAATGTGGCGGAACATCTTATTAATTTGATGTTTGACAGGGGAAAGCAATCTTCTAAGTACGCATTGGATAAGTCTCAAAAAATGCAATTTTGTCAAGTTTTAAAACACGTAAAGCTCCCGTCATGCCTTGCAACTAATTTGAGCAGTCTTGTAAGTATCCAACCACCAAGTTTGCATATTAAGAAGTCATATGACTATCATGTCATTATCCAATATTTGCTTCCCATTATGGTTCAACATGCATATACAAAGTTTCGTGACTTGAAACGAGCCATTTTGCAAGTAAGCTTGTACTTTAACATACTGTGCTCGAAGGTCTTAGTTCGAGAGCATGTCCAAGCTGCCAAAGATATGATTGCTGAGGCATTATGTGTTTTGGCACATTATTTTCCATCGCACTTCTTCGATATAAGTATCCACCTAACGGTACATCTAGCTGACCAAGCTCTACTTTGTGGACCTACGAGATATATATGGATGTATCCATTTGAAAGGTGAGATATTCATCTTATATATTATTGTTTCTTTGCTAATTTATTAACATTATAATTTTTTGTTTTAACAAGTGTGCGTTTTATGTTGATATAAGGGCTATGAAGGAGTGCAAAAACATACCAAGCAACAAACGTTACGTAGAAGGATCAATCTCTGAGGCATATCTTGTTTCAGAATCTGTTAGATATGCTATGGAATATATGCCAAATCCACATGATGGTAATCATAATTCTAGTCAAGCACTCTTTTTAGATGAGAATGGTGATGATATGTACGAGCGCTCCATTATTGAGGGTAAAACTATCAAGTTATCTGGTGTACAACGCATACAAATTCGAAGATGGATACTCTTTAGGATAAATATACCAGAACGAGATGAATATTACAGGTGTGATATTATTTCATATTAATTTTAAACTACATAATATGTATTTTTTTTATACAATAAGGATTTTAAATTTGTAGTGTGTATCGCTCATCCTTGGAAGATGGTCATCGTGGTAAAAGAAGAGCTACCACAAAGACAGAAGTGGTAGTACAATCTGAATTTATTGATTGGTTACACAAAAAGGTGTGTAATCTTTAATTCTAAAGCATAATTTTAGTTATTTTAATGTGACATTGATTAATGTATTTGCGTGTGGCTTGTATTAACAGCTGCTAGAAGAAAAATGCATGGATTCATTATTGTGGCGGTATGTTAGTGGACCAAAGTGGGAAGCCAAAACTCATATCAAGTATAGGGTGAATGGTTATGTATTCTCTCTCCAGCACTATGATGACACTATTTCGACACAAGATAGCGGTGTTTGTATGGATGCAATCACCATATTTGTCGCAAGTGCAAAAGATATGAACCCTACGGATGATGACATTACTTGGTATGGTATTATCAAAGAGATTATAGAGGTTGATTATTATGAATTCCAACATGTAGTTTTCTATTGTGATTGGGTCAATATCGGTGACAAGACCAATGGTTGTAAGATTTGTCCAGACTCAAACTTGTTGATGGTAAATTTAAAGAAGATCAAGAGTGCTGATGGGGAATATGATGAGCCCGCCATTCTTTCATCCGAAGCGAGTCAAGTTTTTTATGTAAGAGATGCACAAAATTCTGATTGGTCTATTGTTCTACATTCCCCAAAGCGTATGACTGATGGTATCGATGATTACGCTATACCAACAAGCTTCCAATCCATTTTGAAAGAGCAACCGAACTTGGCACCACTATTAAAATATATTGAACCCAAATAGATTCAATATTTTGAAAACAATGGTTGTTGTTATGTTACTTGTTTTTATTTAATGATGAATTTTTTGTGAAGGCTAACTTTTCAAAGTTGTCATCTTAAAGCATAAGAAGGGATGCTTAATTTATTGGAAATACTCAAATTTGTGGGTATCTCAACTCTGTGGAGCATGTGGGTAGGGCTCATGTTTGAACAAATATTTTTTGTTGCTTCTTTGCTGCTTACTGCAACTTCTACTGCTGCTTACTGCTATTTTACATTAACCTGTGTGCACACCATTTTGGGATTTGTTTCTTATTTATGTATCTTTTGCTATTTTCAGTGCTGGTGTTTCTTACACCTGCTTACAGATATGTTGGTGTACCATCAAGTGTTCTGTCCACTTTGCTGTCTGCATTGGGTAGTATCCATGTCCATGAAACATATAGTTAACTAAAGCATGTGGACTAGGTCATTATTGCCAGGTCATTCCTACCTGTGATGTTTGTGGTTTATATAAAGCATGTGGACTAGGTTGATGTAGCAGGAAAGCCCGTGCTAGGAGTACAGGAGTAGGCATGTAGCAGGGAAGCCCGTGCTAGGAGTACAGGAGTAGAAAACCAATCCTGATATCCCCAATGCCAGATACTGTGAACCTCACTCTGTTACAACAGAGACAGGGATGATGATTTCATGTTAATAGGCAAATGGCCATGTCTAGATATATGATTAGAGGAGGATTTCTAGTATCCAAGGGATACTGATAGGTGAACCGTTCCCTTGCACCAACTGATAGGGAATCAGACCAGCTCTGAGGTAGAATTAAATGTATACCAAGTATCAATTTTCCCATGATAGATTAGTTGTAAACCAAGTATTAGTTGCCAACAAGAACAGTATAGAATATCAGGACTGATCAGTTCACTGCATCTCTGATCAGTTATAGAATATCAAGTATCAATTTTCCTATGGTCACCCTTTTCTTCGAGTATCAAGCATCAAGCATCTCTGAACAGTATCAATTTTCCTATGATCAGTTATAGAATATCAAGTATCAATTTTCCTTTTTTAATCAACTAATATTAATATATTGTACTGAAGTTCTCATTTCCAGTTTCTTTTTCAATATTGTCCAATCTTTAGCCTGCAATTCTCTTCTTCTTTTTTCTCCTCTATTGGTTTTTCTGTCAATATGTTTGGCACTGGTATTGTCAACCAAATTACAATGCAGATTGTTGTTTCAAAATTGATATTGTCAAATAGAGATATGGCCTATGGATATATTATATCTTCTACATATAGGTAAGTAATCTGATTACTCGTTTCACAGATACCTTTTTCATATGGGTGACAGAGTTATTCGACATTATCATTGGTTAATGCAAGTCATTCATGCTCTTAGAACTGGAGCTTAAATTTTGTGTAGAAACAATAAAACATAATTTCTGTTCTCTATTTGAAGTGCATACATGGGATACAACACAATACAAACTTGGAAAACAATAAGTTCCCAATACAACAGATATGTCTTTACATGGTATACTTGCAAAAACACATAAATTGATTACTAAACCAAACAGGACAGAAGCATATAAATGTGATATAAGAAATTTTCGAATCCTACAGATCACTCATAGTTGTAAATAGAATCTTTAACATGCAAATGACACGATATTGATTTTAATGAGTACTGAATGGATATCCTGATTCTATAGCTAACAAGCGCGGTAAATTTCTAATAAATATGCATCAACAAATCATAATACGTTGTGAACCCGATTGGTTCTTGAAATCCTTAAAAGTGGCAATGGCATAGAAAGCTACAAGTATCAGATGTCCCCTGAGTTTTGTGATGCACTATTGTGTTCTATAATTGACGATTATATGGTGTGTCCAACATGTATCCTTGATAGTATTGGGGTTTTCAAGCGTCTGATAGTATTTTTAACATGGCATTGGCATTCCCATGTTTTCCATTGATGTAGTTCCAATTCATAGTTAATCAGGGACTCACCTTTTTATAAGAGGTTCCATCTTGCTAAAAAAATCACCACTTTGCTACTTAGTTAGGTTATGTAAACTTTCGTAAATCTCTCTCTCAGGATGAATGCTTCACAAAGAGTGACAAACCAGAAAACAGTATCTAGCATTAGGCTGTATAATAACATTCGCAGAATTTGTCTTCCACATCAAGCTCTTCATAAAAAGCAGAAAAACCAAGAGACACCAGCATCATCATCAGTTAATATGTATATAAATTCAAAATTGCTAGTACTTTCTTGAATGAACACTGAATTGTGCTTTTATAAGATAAGATAATATGACACATTCATCTTATATCAGTGTATCTCACGTCCAACTGAAAGTAGGCACCAATTTCAGTTATTTTCTTGCTACGCCCCATTGTTTATATTGGCTGAAGCATGAATCTGCCATTTTAAATTTCAAATGTGACAAAGTAAACATCAGAGAGATCTTGTGGCCCCTGTGCATTTTGTGTTAGATAACGAGCTTTAAACCTGTGGAGTTGGTTCGGACGATTTCTACGAGTATTTGGCATAGCCCCATAGGCAGCTTTAACAATTGTTAGACATCGTTACAGCATTGAGTTTCAACATTTTAAATTTTATTATGACATACGAATAATAGTTGAAAATAAAATTGTTACTATTATAGCATGATAATTGCATATTCGAAAAACACCTCATGATATGTGCTAGATTTGTTTTTGAAACATGAAAATAAAAGTAACACTTTAGATTTTTTTTTTTTGACCTTATTCTGAAATTTGTTGGCCAATATGTACATGGTTCGGCCACTTTTAGTCAATTTTAGTTGTTGATGGGCCAAATAGAACATAAATTAACTGAAACATTCCAAATTTACCTGATGCTGAATTTTAGTTGTTGATGGGCCAAATAGAACAAAAACTATCAGTTGATTTTGATATGTCGAATCCATTATGCTATGGCAATATGTGATTATTGTTATCTGCTCGTTTTTAGACCTTTGTAGAAAAGGCTCATAAATATTAGAGTTGACTTATGTATACAATGTTTAGCTCCAGGAAAGGTTGAAGCCACACCCAAATGAGGAAGGATGTTAGCTAAATGCATCTCAAGCAGTTGTAGTAAAACCTGACCTGTTTTTGAATTCAATCTTTATTCTGTACTCACATGGTTCTTGATGTTTTTGAATTCAATCTTTATCCTTTAATTTACTATATGTACTATATCCACTTTATTCTGTAGTCCACTTTATTCTGTACTCACATGGTTCTTGATGTTCTGTGCAGTTCTTTGTTGAAATGTCATCCAATCCTAGTGCTAGTGAATCCGTAGGTACAAAAAACACACAAGAGACAGATGCTCCACCCCCACCAAATGGCAAAAAATACTCAATAATTGTTGATTTAGAGGGTGCTAAGGGTAAAGATGCAGCTAAATGGAGTTCTCGTTGTGGTGCCCTAATTCGTGCTCTAATCCCAGTTGGGTATGAAGAGTGGAGGAAAGTAGATGACTTCTACAAGGATAATCTATGGAATGGGCTCATGGTATGTTACACATTCAACTTGTTCGTATACATTTGAACTTTTTTTAAAAATGTTTTTGACCCTTATTTTATATTTTTATTTTGTTGTATTGTTCTGACAGAAAGAGTTTGAGTTGAATGTGGACCCCAAGATTTCTCGAGCTATATTGGAAAAGAAATTTCCGCAGTATTTTAGAACAGTCAAGTCCACGTTGCGTACAAGATATCTTAAAATTAATGGACAATCTATACCCAAACGTGTTGCCCTTGATAACCGTCCCGATGATATTGATAAAATTTGGTGGGAGAAGTTTGTAGACATTGAATATAGTGATAAAAAGAAGGAGCAATGCAAGAAGAATGCTGCAAATAAGGCCAAAAATTCTATCACTCACACTTTGGGACGGAAACCTTATAGTAGAGTGTACGAAGAAATGGTATGTAGCTTATTTTTTCATAAATAATAATTAAATATTGAGTACATTATATCTCATTAATCATGATTGTGCATGTAGACAAAGGAAAATCCAACAGAAAAGCTTTCACGGGTAGCGGCTTAGAAAAGGGCACACACGAAAAGAAAAACTGGGGAGGTGCTTCCTTGTGCAAAGGAAAAATATGTAAGTCTCTGTAATATTTTAATTCATTGCAGGAATTTGAAAAATATTTGTCTTAAGGGTACTCTAGCACCTGAGCTTGGGAGACTCATTCATATGAAGTCTCTGTAAGCATATTTAAGCACATGTTCATCATAGGGTGTTCACGAATGTTACCTTCTTTTTTCTTCATCCTCTAGTATAGCGACCTCTGTTTTCTTTTTGACACTGACATCATCTTCGTGGAGTTCAAACTTTCTACTTAATGGGTGGCTGTCACTTGGAGGCTTACAGATTTTGACACTGACATCATCCTCTAGTATAGCGACCTCTGTTTTCTTCATCCTCTAGTATAGCGATTTATAATATGTGAAACTAACAGAAAATCATGGGTGGCTGTCACTGGAGGCTTACAGATTTTGATTTTCGGCCATTGGTATAGCGCAATACCTCTGACTATCCCTGACTGAACCTAAGACACCCACAGTACTGATACTCAAATCCCAACTGGCACTTAGGTCAAGCCTATGGCCAATGCCTAGCCAAGATGACTATGCTAAGCCCTTACTGAACTCACCCTGCTATTCACTGGCCTCTGGCATTTATCTGTATCAGTCATTGTGATTTTCACCTGACTTGATCACAATCTCAAAATACATAATAAGTATTGTGATTTTCACCTGACTACTTCATTATCTTTAATTTGTTTTCGTAAGGTGATAGGTTATAATGAGATTAGTAAAATACTTATTAAACTGAGATGCATTAATGAGAAGTTAACAAGTTGGAAAGTATACTTCCATAAAGATTGATACTTACATGATATTACTTGTCTGCTAATTTAGGCATTGTATCAGTCATAAAGATGTATCAGTCATTGTGATATTACTTCCATAAAGATGTATCAGTCATTGTGATTTTCACTTGACTAATTCATATTGTCACTTACATGATATTACTTGTCTGCTAATTTAGGCAAAACTGGTAAATTTATACAGAAAAGATTGATTTCATTTTCTGGAGTTGTATTGCTTAACTTGCATGCCACATTAAGGCCATTTTGCTACTGTACAAGCATCACTTGTCAATGTTCTATTATTCCTCTAAACTATGAATTGTTTTCTTTAGGATTTCAATTATTTTGGATCTTGTTATGTTGAACCATGCCACTTGCATAAGATTCTATTTACAAACCACAAACATGTCTTACCAAGGTTCGCAGTATTGGTATCGGACCATTTCTATGAGTATCGGTATCGGCAAACCCCTGCATATATATGGTATCTTTCCTTGATTGTTAAGTGGGTTATAATCTTTTATGCCTTATCTAGCTGTTATATGCAGTTTTATTAAGACTATATACATGGAGGTGGTAAAATGATGCACAGATTCGAAAAAAGGGAGCACATCAGAACTATAGTTTCCTTGTACTGGTATTGTTACTCGAGAGAGTAGCATCTGAAACATGCTTCAAATGGGACTGTTAGGATCCTTATAGAATTATACAAGACTTGGTATAATTCCTTTATGGCTCTTTGAGTAAGACTTGGTATAGTTATACAAGACTGAGGTGCAAATGTGCCAAACTTTAGGGAGCACATCAGAACTTTAAGTAAGACTTTATACAAGACTTGGTATAGTTATAACCCACTTAACAAGACGTTAGGGAGCAAATGTGCAAATGTGCAAAACTTTAGGGAGCACATCAGAACTTTAGGGAGCACATCAGAACTTTATACAAGACTTGGTATAGTTATACAAGACTGTTAGGGAGCACATCAGAACTTTAGCATTCCTTTATGGCTCTTTAAGTAAGACTTGGTATAGTTATACAAAACTGAGGTGCAAATGTGCCAAACTTTAGCACTCTTTTATGGCTCTTTAAGTAAGACTTCGTATAGTTATACAAGACTGAGGTGCAAATGTGCCAAACTTTAGCACTCTTTTATGGCTCTTTAAGTAAGACTTGGTATAATTATACAAGACTCGGGTGCAAAGACCTGGAACTGTCAACTAGATATTTATATCCCATCCATTTTCTGACCCTGACATCCATTGTCAAGTGCCAACAGGTAAATTTCTCTGCTACTTTTAAGAGCTGATTCTTTTAAGAGCTATGCAAAGACCTGGAACTGCAAGCAACATAAGCAGTTATAGCATTGAACAATAAATTTGACTGAAAACTGAAAAATTCCCCTTAAATTTTACCTTTTAATGAATGTTTCTTTCTTGCCACTGTTTCTATGAAGAAAGTCAACCTTTCTTGCCACTGTTTCTAACATTTCTTTTCATATATTATTTAGCATGTAATATATAATTTGGATTGAATGTTGCTTTGTAATAATGGAAATGTAGGATCTAATTGAAGCAGCGGAAGAGAGGCAAAAATTACAAGCAAGTCTTAATGGTAGCGATGGTATCGCAAGCTTAGAAGACTTTGAAAGTGATCCTATTGCTGAAGTTTATGGGTCTGAGAAGAAGAAGAGTTATTGTCGTGCAATAAGCTCAACCGCATCTGTAAAGCAAGTAAAAATGACACAAGTTACGAGAGTAGTAACCAAACAAAAAGACTTTGAAGACCTTCGTTTGTGGAAAATGGAATTACAAAACCAAGTGACTGAAGCTATTGCTTCTGCCTTTAAGAATATGCAGCAACAGAATATGATGCAGAATACGAATATGCAACAAAACCAATTCGAAGGCAATGGCACACCAAGGACTAAAGTTGCCTCCAACACAGAGCACACTCCAGTTGGTCCTGAAACCCATGATGTCAATGTTGCTAGCCCTGTCGTTCCGTCCAACAATGTTGGATCGTCTTCCAAAGGAAAAGAGTATGTGATGTTACTTTCACGAGATTTGAAGGAAGAGGTGGCAAAGGGATATCTCGCAACACGTGCTATGTGTCATCAGAGGGAGGTCTTACAAGATGTGGAGAATGTTGTTTGGGTGATGGAGGTAATAGATCCAGAAGCACTGATTTTTGATGGTCCACAAAATGGCAATTACAAACTTTGTGATATAGCTGATGGAGGCTTTGTAATTTGGCCAAAGTATCGCACACGGAATATGTAGCCTTTTGTTTTTTACTTTTGATCTAGTTGTTCCAAACTTGATTGAACTTTATGTTATTTAGATTTGCTTAATGTTTAAGTACTTTCATCAAGTTATATATTGAGCTTAAATTTTTTGTGATAAATGTGGTTGGTAATCTGGAATATGTTCTTACTTGATGATGTATACAATATGGTATACAATATGGTAATCTGTGATAGTTTTTTTGTATACAATATTCCAGATTGGTATATCTGGTAATTTGGAATATGTTTTTTTGTATACAATATAAACAAATCTCCCTGTAGCAATTTTATATTGTAGAAAATTCATTTTCTAACGGTTTTTCACCGTTAGCACTTTTAATTCCTAACAGGGGCTTTATCATGAGAAAGTCTATATTTCTAACGGTTTTCTACTGTTAGGAAAGTAAAATTTCCAACAGTGTTTCACTGTTAGGGAACTTACTTTAGCAAAGGTTTTTGACCGTTGGGATAATTTTTTTCCTAACGGTAGAACAACGTTAGGAAAGTGAGTGTCCCAACGGTTTTTTACCGTTAGTAAATTAATTTTCCTAACGGTGAAAAACCGTTGGAAAATATTCCCCACGCCGTGCTACCAACGGTAAAAAACCGTTAGTAATATTTTTCCTAACGCTTATAGTCGTTGGCAAATCACCCTTTTGGTGTAGTGAATTCTCTTCTAGCTCATCAGATTCGGAAGAAATTCAATGACATCTGTCTTATTACTCCCCAGCTACCAAAGTTTGGTCAAGCTGACTACTCATCTCTTTTCTTATATCTTGCTGGTTGGCACATAAAGTTGGATTCGTTATTTATCACGATCTTAAGTCCTCTGAATGAATATCAAATCTTCCTAACTATCATTTTGACCTCTGTGTAGATATTTATCTACTTCTCATATACTCTCATGTTCATATTACCTCTGACGAGTACTTTTTTTTTATCTATCATGTTCATTTGACCTCTGCATAGATATTAATCTACTCTTCTTTGGGTCCTTACATACTATCACGTCCATATTACCTCTGATGGTGTTGTATATTCTCGAGAGGAGATTAATCTTCTGTCTCATCAGATGATTAATTGAAACAATTATTTCATCATGTTCTCATGATCATTGGATGAATATTAAAATTCACTTATCTATCATGTCCATATTACCTCTGAATAGATATAATGCATTTAAAAGACTTGTCATGTTCCTATAACCTCTGATAAGTATCTCCTATCTCATACCTATTGTTTTTATAAACGATAGGATCACAAAACATATATTTCATTCATCTTGGAAATATTGCAAAATGGATTACAAGAAATTCTTTTAAAGTGGAGTAAAAATATCTAGAAGTAACTGCCGTAGTTCTTCTAGCCGTTTACCAAGAGAACTCATAACTTTCTTTGTAGCCTCGGCACGTCGAGCCTCAGGGGTGCAAATGCAAGAAAGCTTAGCGAAGGTTGTCATTAAACCCTCTTTAGCTTCATCAAGGGTCCTGATAGTCGATTCAGCCCCATAAGCTTTCTCTTCTAAAACCGAACTCTGGGTAAGGTGCAGATTTCGAGCTTCGATCATCCTGTCTCTTTCAGCCTTAAGGTGAGCCAACTGTGCCTCGAACTCGTAGATTTCATGATTTTTGTTCTGAATATCTATGTTCAGAGCATCATAAGCTACCCTGTGACTATGAAGTGAGGGCTTTATCCCAGCCAAGAATGCTTTCTCTTTGGCAACTTTCAGACTATGTTCACGAAGAGATTGATTGTATGTAGCTTCCCGAGCAAGGAAATCGGCTGTTAAGGCTTCATATTCCTCCTCAATAAGACTTTCTACGGTTCTACTTGACAGCCTGAGATATTCTCTGATTGGTTGTTCAAGGTCCTCCACAATTTTCTCCAATTTGGCAGCTCTCTCTGCATCCCAGAACAGAGCAACGTTATTGATGGTCGAAGACATTGCCGTCTTCAAAGTCTCATAATTAAGGCCCTCGTTTAGGACCATTTTTATCAAGGTTGCCAAACTTTTGTAAAATGTGTCGGTATAAATCTCAACTAGGAGATCCATTTCTGTGCTGGAACTTGGCTTGGCAACAATATCCAACAGGTCTTTTTCTTGGAGATCAGAAGCAGACATCGGCGGTACAACAGCAGGGTGAGACAAAGTCGTTGCTGCTACCACCGTTATAGCCAATGGATCCCTGGAAGCTTCAGGGATTATATCTCCAATCGGTGTAACAACAGATGAGGATGGAACCGATAATGTTGCTATTGTTGTCGGGTTCCCAAGGGCCTCAGTGTCGACTTCTTCAATATTTGTCACCCCAGCCGTTTCTGGAGTTCTGGCGGCGGTAATATCAATAGGTGTGATCACAACTACAGGAGCTAGTTCAGATTCTGACATTGTCTTATCAGAAATTGGTACTGGATCGGTGACAACAGTAGAGGATGTTATCACCTCCCCAGCTTCTGTTGAAAGTTCAAGTATGCCTCCAGCATCTCCTTCAGTTGATGGCTCCATAGGATTGCCCAGTGTTTCAGCCATAGTAAAACTTTTTACAGCTAATTCTTGGTTCAATTCTGGATCACCTCCAGTAGTTTCATCATCTCATACAGTAGGGTCGACTCTTGCCTCCTCTTGGTGCTGATCCTCAACAAGAGAAGACAATTCAGACTTTGCTTGCTGGGCCTCAAGTGACGGAGGATGTTCTTTTAGAGGCTCCATCTCAGGCTTTTGCACTCCCCTGTCTCTAGCATCTGAGTTTCCTGAAGAAGAAGCTTCCCCTTCAGATTCCTCATTTTCTTCATGAATTTCTTCTTTTTGAGGAAAAGGAATTACAGACTTTGGTGCAATTATGACATCTGCAAAATGAACAAAAAAAATTAGTATGCGAAGCCTTGATACATAATTCCGTATAGGTTTTGTATAATACTTGGAATATGTGCATTTTTTTCAAGATATGTGTCATAATCACCATCCCAGTCATCATCCTCAAAGTCAAGAGCCGGTTCGTCTGATGGAATGCGATCTTGATCAGCAGCAGATACAGTAGCAGTACCTTCCATAACTTGTGCCTTGGACGGCAAAGATAAATGAAGCGAGGTGCTAAGACGTCCAGGAGACAAAAGTGTTACAGATCCGGATCCAACTGTCTGTGGAGGGCCTGAAGACCCCTCTCCAGGATGAGCTGACGAAGGACCGACGAGAGGATCTTCCGCAATATCCTCTTCTGGAGTATGAACATTTGTCTTAGAAGGCCCTTTTGTGGTAGACCTCTTCCTCTTTTCTGGAGTATTTTCTGGAGATGTGGCAGCTGCACCTTGTTTTCTTTTGCGGCCTTTAGCAATAATGATAGGTTCCGCAGCTGGTTCTCCAACTTCTGTCGGGATAACTACTAGAAACGGATCTGGGGTGACAGTGTCGTCAGGGATGTCTGCTGGTACCCTGACCTGCTCTTCAATATCTCCTTCTTTCGGCCACCTCAGACTACCCTTCATATTGTACCCATGCGCAAAGGAACGAATTGAAGCATAGAAGTGGGCATACGTATGGAGTATACGCAGTTCTGTAGTACTGGTGGCAGTCGAAAATCAAAATTTAGCACCAGTCCGAGCACTACCAAAATACCTCCATCCTCTAGCTCCGTCAAGTAATTTCCCATAGTAATGGAAATTAGTTAGAGGATTACCAACATGAAGTTGATCGTATCCACATTGGCGAGCAAACCTACTGGGTAAGTATGGTTCGAACGCACAATTGTCTTCGTTTCTGTACAGTAGATGAGACGGTCTGATGCACTGAAGCCACCTAAAGACTAACTGTGGCAATACAACTCTTCCGTCAACTTCATCTTCGAACTGGACACCAAAGCAGTCTGTCGGAACATGCGGCCGGGTACAAAAAAAGTTCCAACCGTATGAATAATTCAAAACCGCTCGGGTATCTGCTACAGTCGTAGCAATCCATGTAGCTTTGCTGAATTTTTGGAGAAAGACCTCCGCATCATCGCCTGGGCCCGGCGATAATAATCTGCAGTTGTGATGCAATAACCAGCCCATCAGATAAGTGTAGGGCATCTCAACCCTAGGGAAAACTTTCCGATGAGGAGCATTGTTAATTAACTCCTCACCGAAGGTTCTTAAACCTGTATTTATCCGACACACCATGGCCGACAGCAGGTTAATCCTGACTTTAAATACCAGACGCACTGCTGGCCATAGCACACTGCGATAAATTCTGTCAACAGTACCAATACTTGGTACAACCCATCTTCTCAACCATAAAGAAAGAAAGCCTGCCAGCAAAGCTCTCCGAGAGATTCTCTGACTACCATATCTGAGGAAGCTCAAGGCTTCAGTTCCTGCAGGAAATTCCCCAGTCTTCGTTGACAGATATTTATTCGGGAATTTATAAGTAACCATCATATCCCGAACCTTGTTAGAAGGGATCGTCGAATCTATGTTGATTACTGGAGCCTTGTTCTCCTGAAACCTTTCTTTATCTTCCTTGGAAATCTTATCCTTGTGGAAGAAAAGATAAGTCGTCCATTTGTTGATGTACGCCAGATGGGACGTACTTTCGTGCATCATGGTACAAGTCAGGTAGTGGCACATCAGTTCTTCGTATGTCTCGACTAACTGAGGGTTGACTTCTCTGATCTCAGCAAGCTCCCTGTTGGAGGGAACATATTCTTCATATGGGGCCTCCCCCATTGGCAGCTTCGAGATAAACTGCATCTCATGAAGGGCAAGACCCATTTCACCCTTCGGAGTAGCAAAAGTTCCAGTTGTACTCAAATATAGCTCCATCAAGGCCAGAAATAAGTTTCCATTCGCAGGAATACCATAGCTGGTGGAAGCTACTGTTTCGTATAAGCCAATATCGTTCAATTCTTCCTCAAAGTTCTTCATCATCCAAAGGCTTATCTGAATCCAACTCTGGTTGAATGGAGTCAACCATCCGGGCAGTCTGGGGTTGGTTTGAGGATACAATACAGCTTCCTTCATGAATTTATTGACAAACATCGGAGTTTAAACTGGCTGTATTAAGCCCGAATCTTCGCATGGATTAGAGCCTGGCATAAGGCCTAAGATAGAAGTAACGCCTCCATTTGGAATACTAGCAAAGTATCCCATATCATTGGCACGCTCTCTCTTGAAGACAATTCTACCTGGGCGTCCATGGCCATTGGGAGTCAAATTCCACAACATCTGTCGTGGATGAGTGGCATGAACGAATGCCGATAAAGGATAATCTCTGTCCATATCTGGAAGATACATAGCTCTATTCCCAAATTTAAAAACCCAAGACTCTTTCTTGGGGTGCGTTTGGGATTTACAATCAATGGCATCTCCAAACAAAAAAGCTGGTTTTGTGAAATGTTGTCCGTCTAGTGAATTCAACAACTCCCCATTTATCATGGATAGCAACAATCTATCCCCTTGAGTTGCTATCAACTGTGCCCTCTCTGCCGGATACTCGGGGTTCGACTGGGAAAATTGGACATGAGATAAATCTTCCAAATAGTTCAAACCTACCATACCAATTGATGATCCGAAAACTTCAGCGAGGGGGTGGACTTACAGATCCACTGGTCAAAATAACAAAAGAAGATCAAGTTAGTTCGAAGTTTTTTGCTCGACAAAACCTCTCAGAAAAGATTGATTAACTTCACGTTACCATACAGTGATATGAGCGTAAATTTTTACGCTGGCATGTACGAACATGAGCGTAGTTAAGTTTTACGCTAGCATATTGGCTGTGAGCACAAGAACAGATTTACGCAGACACGTGTAACGTGGGCGTACTCTTGCTAAACTTTACGCTAACACGTACAACGTGGACGTACAATGTTATTTTTAACTTTACGCTAACACGTACAACGTGGGCGTACAATATTTTTTCAACTTTACGCTAACACGTACAACATGGGCGTAAAGAGCTGAAAAATTGGTTTATCTTCTTCTTCCCCCGACGGATTTATTTTCTGAAGATTAGGGTTTTTACCTATCATGGGTGGAGCCACGGCCGGGTTAGGGTTTCGTTGTGGTGATGACGACTGAATAGAAGTCCTCACATGGTCAGTCGACGAGGAATCAATAGCTAGTTTCTTCCCCTTGTTGCCGACGGCGGATGATTTCTTAGGAGCCATCAGATCAGAGTTTCGAAGAAAGAAAAGGTAAAGAGGTTCGAGAGGATGAGTAAAAGTGTTTTCTCTCTCCAAAAAGGTCTATTTATAGAGAGATTCAAATCCGACTGTTGGCTATCCCTATGTTTACGCTGACTGTTGGATATCCCCGCTCTTACGTGGTCGACTGTTGCGTATCCCGAATTTTGCGCTCAGCAAATCTCAACTTTTACGCTTCTGTTCAAAGTGTTTCAAATTTTGGGACATTTGAAAACTTTGAAGGGGGTCTTGTAGGAGCGTAAAAAGTGTTTCAATGAGGGAGTCATCTCAGTCATAAGTGGCCCGCTTTACGCCTAACAGAGCAGGGAATTTCTTTACGCCCAAGACAAGGCTAATTGTATTACGCCTAAGCAGATTGATCTTTTTACGCTTGGGTCTACACCGGTGATTTTACGCCAAGGACTGAAGCAGCCTCTTTCACGCTGGACAAAAGCCATCAAATTTCGCATTTAATGCTGACTTTGACATGAAGATATCAATGATGGCATTTACCACAGAATTCAATGGAATTTGTCTCATACAAAGACCATTGTTGTCGTTTATAGAGATCGAGCTACTTTACGCTCACTGAATGGTTTCTTTTACACACGGGGTTTTACATGAGTCTTTACGCTCATAAAAAATAATGTGTGCGTTAAGTCTATTTGAGCCATTTTGCGCTCAAGGTTATTTGATAACCGCTTTACGCTGGAAACCCATGACAGAGCTAGTTTACGCTCATCTTTTTACGCCCGATTCGTTCTGGCCAGTCTGGAACGTGGTGTGCCTACGTGGTCTTCATGCCACCTATTTCGAAGAACGTGTGTACATGTATCCTATTCTTACTGAAATGATGGGACACGTGTCAGCACATACAGAGGATGATTCTGATCGTGGAGGGCAGTTGTTAGCGTAAAGACAGATGTTGATACTCTTTTACGCACGAAAGCCCCAGTCTATAAATACACTCATTTTTCTCATACAACAGACAGAGAGAGAGACAGGAGAGAATACAGAGATCAGAGCTTCGAGATTTTGATCCTCTAGAGCATTTTTTTTCAACTTTTTTTCCAGAACAAAGTGAAGCAAAGCAGGAAAGCATTCGGCCTCGCCATCAGTGCCCAAGTGCGTCGATACCTTTCTGGTGCATTAGTTCTTCCAAATTGTTCTACTTCAAGCAGTGATCTTCATCATCATCATATGGTCCAAGGAACAAAGTGATCGTTTACGAATCAGACTTCCATAGCAATACTTTCCCAGAATCAAATTAGTACTCCCTGTACTTTTCTTGTTTTTGTTTTCAAAAGCCAATTCCTCCAAGGCATTTTGTTAATCGAAACAATGTTAGTCTTCCGATACCGTGGTAACATGGTTGTCACATTAAGGGTCTTTGACAAGGTGACATGTTGTGAAAAGATATATCCTTATAGTTTTCCTACGGATGTTGAAGAAAACCTCTGTACTTCCTCCAGGTCATGCCGCCAGCTGTGCTGCTTCCCCCTCCTCTTCCTGCCCACTTTTTCACCCCCGACTCTACACTTGAGCTGGATATCATATGTGGCTGAGAGAGTCAAATAAGAAGAAGGGAAGTAGGGAGGAGCAGATGGGTCCAGAACCATGGTGGAGGAGAGGAGAAGGAAGAGGCTTGATCAAAACAGAGGAATGGATGGATGGAAGAGAACTAGAAAACACTGATCCTTCCTGTTGTGAGAACTGTAAATAGTGAGAAAGGAGAGGGGGTCTTTGATTTTTGGGTTCATCATCATTAGAGGGAGCGGCACTGGAAAAGTTGTGACGTTGATAGCATGAGAGAGGGAGAGGGGGAATGGAGGGAGGAAAGTGGCTGCATGCCTTTGGCTCACTCGAGCGGTATTTGTGCGTCATCTGGTGGCGCTCCTCCAGCTCCGGGTCCAGCACCGGGTCCAGCTCCAGCTCCAGCTCCAGCTCCAGGCGATCAGTAGTTTCTTTTTTGCATTTTTGGACTGTACTATATTTTTGACTTTCTACGTATTTAGGGATATTCAGTTTTTTTGTTGAGGATACTGAGTTTGTACGTATTTGCGGATATTGATTTGGTTTGTTGAGGATATTATATATTGACATTGTTCATCGTGGATAGTATTTTTTCTTTATATTTTTTGTATATTCTGGAATATATTGCGCGTGCCGGTGTTAAGTGTTCCACCGAGGGGGTCGACGAACCCAGGAATTGGATTCTGTATTTTGTATTTTGTATTTTGTATTCTGTATTTTGGCTCAGGCTCCAGCTCCATTTGCATTAATCTACGGTACGACATGGTGATCAGGACATAGTCCCTGCAGCCATTCGACTGGCAAGGCAGAAACTATGTAGCTGTAGATAAAGTTGACTGTCCTCCGACCCTCATCCCTCGACAATGATGATATGACAATCTATCACTATATCTTATATAGTAGTAGATGACGTCTTAGTATTACATTATGTGAGTTCATCTTGATTCTGTTACATTTTTCAGATACTAGATACGATAAGAACATATACTACACCATATGTACAGAACATAATGATCCACACTAATGTATGCTAGAATGAATTTTGGGTTGTATTCTGAGCCATCCGTTCTCACACTTAAATAGATATGAATTAGTACTGTGAGAGCGCCCGAGAGAGTGAGAGTGCCGGAGGGGGGGAGGAGAGAGAGTGAGAGAGTAAAATGGGGAAAAATGAATTGGTGGGGGAATATAATTAGAATTTAGCGACGTTCATACAAACGTCGCTAAATTAGTTGCTATTAGCGACGTTTCGCGACGACTAGCTCATGTAACTATGTAGCCATAGATGAAGTTGACTGTCCTCCGACCCTCATCCCTCGGCAATGATGATACGACAACCTATCACTATATCTTATATAGTAGTAGATGATATTTTAGTATTATATTATGTGAGTTCATCTTGATTCTGTTACATTCTTCAGATACTAGATTCGATAAGAACGTATACTACACCATATGTACAGAACATAGATGATTCACACTAATGTATATTAGAATAATTTTTTGGGTTGTGTTCTGAGACATCCGTTCTCACACTTAAAACACATATGAATTAGTACTGTGTGTCAATCGTTGTTTTTGTATTTTCGGCGAACCCAGGGTTTGCATTCTGTTTTTTGTATTTTGACTTTGTACGTATTTGGGGATATTCAATTTTTTCGTTGAGGATACTGAGTTTGTACGTATTTGCGGATATTGATTTGGTTTGTTGAGGATATTATATATTGACATTGTTCATTGCGGATAGTATTTTTTTTATATTTTTTGTATATTATAGAATGTATTGTGCGTGCCCGTGTTGAGTGTTCCACCGAGGGGGTCGGCGAACCCAGGGATTGGATTCTGTATTTTGTATTATGTATTCTGTATTTTAGCTCAGGCTCCAGCTCCATTTGCATTCTGGAAGCTATTTTTTTATATATTTTTTAAGTTAGCGATATATTTAGCGACGTTACAATTCGTCGCTAAATAGTAGCAACGTTAATTAATGTTGCTAAAAGCATCGCTAAATGCTGACGTGGCAACACGTGGTAAAAAAATCTTATGTCAGCACGTCGTCGCCAAAACGTCGCAATAGTGTCGCTAAACGGTGACCACACGACAACGTCGTCTTTAACGTCGCTAATTAGCGTCAACGTTAAAACGTCGCAGATAACATCACGAATTAGCGACGTTAATAACGTCGCCAAATAATGTCGCCCTAGCGACATTTTCTCGTTTAGCGACACATTTTTTTCCATCATTTCCACAACGTCGCCCAAAACGTCGCTAAATTCACTTAGCGACATTTTTACCGAGTTTAGCGACGTTTTGGAACGTCGCTAATATGACAAATTTTTGTAGTGAAGGTTGGCAATCAAAGGCTGGCAAATTTCTTCAAGAGCAAAGACTGTGTCTAATAGTCCAAGGAGTAAGGCAGAGTTGCTACACTTTTTCGAGCCTCCATCGTCACCCCCAGAATAAAAAACAATTGTACTTAGATTATTTTCTAGGATTTCTTTCTAGGGTCTCTTTTGTACTTTCAAAGTTTGCAATCAAATCGATTTTCTCTGTAATTCTTGTTTTGATATTTAATGGCAAACATTATTGTACTGGACTTGTTATAGTTTTGAGACATTGTATATTTCTACTTTGGACTTATATGGATGTTGAGATAGTAGAATCTTAGACCAGTTGTTGTTGATCTGAGACTTGTATTTCTGAATTTCTCTTGGATTTATTTCTTCTCATCATTATCGTGTCATTTATCTTCCTTATAACATATTGGGATTGAGTATAGATTATATCACTATATTGTCCTCCTTTTAGAGATGAGATACCATTGACAGGTTGTGGCTTACATATTCATTAGACATGTTAGATGGTACTGTTGACCTAGACGACGTTCCACCACCGATGTTGCGGCATAGGCTGGGCGTATCCACGTACTCATGTCCCCTGCGGGTCGTGACAGAGAGAGAGATAGAGAGAGAGAGAGAGAGAGCTAATACATGTACAAAGGATAGAAAAAAAAAATAAATAGTTGACATTTATGTAAAAATGGGTTTGATAAACTACAATAACTTTTGAAAACATCTGGTGCTAAACAAGTAAAGTAACATATCAAATTTTTTTGGCTTAATTTCAACTTGATACCCTCAGCTCTTGAATATTTTCAACTTGATATCCAAAACTTTGATATGCATCAACTTGACACCCTAAAAAATAGATAAAATACCCCTGCCCATCCACCTCTCTCTCTCTCTCTCTCCGTACCCCTCCCCCGTTTACCCCACCACTGCCCCTCTCTCTTGACTGCACCACCCCGTCTTCCCCCCTATGTCTCTGTGCACACGCTAGCGCTGCTGCCATAGTTTAAAGTATTTGCCGATACCGATCCGATACGGTCGATACTGATACGATTTGGTATGTCCCAATCCGATACTGACCGATACCCGATACTGACCGATACCGACTTTGGGGATCTCTTTTCCGATTAATTTGGCAAAAAAATAGAACAAAAAAGATAAATCAACAAGTGTTTGAAGCATAATAAGATTGTAAAATCATATAAAAGAAGAAAGTTGATCTATTGTATGTAAACCAATCGCACTACCAGAATAAGTCGTTTTAACGACGCCTAAAGACGTCGCTTAAACGACAAATTACGTCGCTAAAAATATTTACCAACGCAATTACCGACGTTTTGGACTTGTCGCGGAAACGTAAGTCGCTGATCTTTAAAACGTCGCCGAACGTCGCAAATACCGACGTTCACCGACGTATGATTACGTCGGTATATCCTGGGATATTACCGACGTCTACCATCGTTTCGTCGGTGGATTAGCGACGTGTTGAAAGTCGCTACACGTCGGTAAAATCCTAGAAACTTACCGACGTTTACCGTCGTTTAGTCGGTGAATTAACGTCGTTGAAAATGTCGCAAAATGTCGATAAAATACTGGGAATTTGCTGACGTTTACCGTCGTTACGTCGGTGGATTGGCGACGACTATTATGTCACTAAATGTCGGTAATTCCTGGGATTATTATCGACGTTCACCGACTTTTACCGACGGTCTCCGACGTATAAGGACGTCGGTAAACGTCGGTACCCTGAAAAATTTTGCAGATTTACCGACGTTTACCGACGCAAACGTACGTCGGTGGACGTCGGTAAATGTCGATAAATCTGCAAAAAAAATAAAAAAATAAAATACAGAATGTCCTTTTCTCCCTGCAGTTTAAAAAGATAACCATAAAGACACAGTATAACAGATATCCTTTTCTCCCTAGATTCGTCGACCCCTTCGGTGGAACACTCAACACCGGTAAACGTAAACCACAGAAGCACATTAACATCCAATTGAAACGAATAATAACATAAACAACAGTATAACACAATATAGCAGGCAACAAATAGAATGGGATCCAACAAATAGAATAGGATCCAACAAATAGAATAGGCACAACCAATAAGTGTCCAAATAACCAAGTCTACACCAAATAACAAAGTCTGCAACCAAATAACCAAAGTCTACACACAACCAACAAATAAAATAGGATCCAACAAATAGGATTCAAACATCCAAGTATACACAACTAACAAATATCCAAGTCACAAACAAAGGATCAAACAAACACAAACAAACAGTCCTAACTAGGACTACTAAGGATCTGGTGCAGGAGGGGCACCATCGCGACGAAGGGATAAGAACAACTCATACTCCTCAAGTGAAATCGATGCCGATGGAGCAGGCAGTGACGTCGGTGGAGTCGGTGTCGATGAAGAAGGCGGCGGAGTCGACGATGATAAAGGCGCACCCGGAGGACCAGCACGCTCCAACGCTGTAAGTCGCTGGTTGTATGAATCCATGGTAGATAACAGTCTATCAGTGCTCTGGACCATCGAATCTGACACTAATCTCAGCCTATCGGTCATGGTCACCTGTGCTGTCTACAGCTCCTTCACCGTGCACTCTAACCCTCCAACGCTGCTTTGTCCTCTCAGTCGTCTCCATGAGCTCCATAATACCGCGGTCGAGCGCATCCAATCGTGCTAGCAGTACAGGATCGTCTGTAGGGTGCTGAGACTGCTCTTCGATCCGTCGTAGCAGGTCGTCACGGAGAGACTCCATTATCTGGTAGACTCGGGTAGACTCCTGGGACGACTGTGGACCATGCACACTAGCAGGAGATTCCCTAGAGGACTGGGTCGCAACTAGGGCACCATAGGATTTTGTACCGTAGTACGTACCCCTATGGAGTCCACCAGCGACAGTCATCCACAGCTCGTCCGCCGACGGAGCTTGAGTGGACTGCGAGGAAGTACCGGCCTCTCCTGCATTAGGTGCACTAACAGCCGCCCATTCCCGCAGTCTCTGATACTCGGCCTAGAAAGTATGGATAGTACTCTATAATTTCTAATTTCTAATTAATGTACTTATTATTACTAACTACATGAATATTTATTTGCATCATATTTACTAAGTTATATTAAAATTGACACGAAGTATTAAATTAAGATAACGTATTGTAATACTTACATAGGTCTGCTCGGCCCTCTCGTCAATAAGGCCTTCGCCCTTCCGATGGGTGGCCAGGAAGACGGTCACCATGTCGGTGTTACCGACCTTCCTTACCTGTAATTAAATATATTATCTTAATAATAATTTATCGGATTTGCATTAAAATAATATTTCTAAAAGAGAAAGACATACCAGACGACGGAAATGTTCCGTCATCGGAATCGACCCACCGCACCACTTCGAGGCATGTTGCCTAGCCGCCTTGGCCTTCTCCGACTTCTCCTTGTACCTTGGCTCGTCGAATCGAGCCTTCATCGCATTCTACTGATCAGGGGTGATCCAACCTTGGATCGACTTTCCGGCACGATCACGATCTTTCTGATCATTAATAGCATCGCGGATCAGCTTGGCAGCGACGGCAGGAAACATCCCCTCGATAAGTTCGGCCTGGTACGGTGGATAGAAAAACATATCCTAGAAGAGCGCAAACCAAATATTATCAGTTATATATAATATGAATTAATTATATGATTCATATTAAAAGCAAATCTATTTTAACCTTGAAGCGCGTAAACCAGTAGTTCTTCCTTTCGTCTGGAGCATCAGAGTAGTTAATCCAAGGACCACCATAATTATGCCTCAACATGTGGCCTAGGCGTCTCTGTACCTCTGGGGGACGATATCTATACAGACATATTATATTCATGAAAAAAGTTAATTTATGATAAAAACAGAAAAAAAAAATTATAAACCAAAATATCTACTTTGTACCGTCGGCCCAGATCTCTATCCTCCTCTCCTCCGGAGGTGTGCACGCATCATCTGCATGATGCTAGTCGGCCATCGGCGCAGCCGCCTCGGCCGTCGGCACAGGTTCTGCCATCTGCTCATCCGTCTCCATCGTCATATCAGCAGCAGGAATGCTAGACGGGCGAGCACTCTCATTAGGCCTGGAACTACTCGTCCCATGAGATATGCCACGTGACGTCGTCCCAGCAGGCCCAGCTACTGTCCGATATGTCGCAGTAATCGGCGACGAGGATCCAGAGCCAGTACCAGTAGGAGGTACCGAAGGAAAACCCCGTCCTCTAGCAGTACCTGTAGAAAGTACCGGAGGATCATGACCTCGTCATCCCCCTTTTCGGAACGATCCGCGACGACCTGCTATACCTGATAACAGCATATGATAATACAACAAATAATAGAGACTAGAAATATAAAAGTACAATAAAGACAAGATAATAACCAAGACAACATATGATGATACATTCAACAATAAATATCTAAGTCCAGATAATATATTCTAGAAGAAACATCTAACTTCAGATAAATATATCTCTCTCAATCATCTTCAGAATAATCATCTTGTTCGTCTTCCTCGACCTCATCTTCCTCTTCCTCCTCATCTTCACTTTCATCTTCGCCTTCGTCGGCTTCGTCTTCCTCTTCGGATAATTCTACATCTTCTACATTATGTGTCGTGTAATACGTAACTTCCGTGGAGTCCACATCGACAATATTGGTTACAAGAGGTAGCTCGTCCTCCTGGTAAGCTTTTTCGTCAACATCGAAAGTATCTCTAGCTTTAGTCTTACATACTGCCCACCAGTCAGACTTCGTTGCTCCCCGTCTCGGATAACCTATAAAGTACACGAGCTAAGCCTGAGTTGCTAGGACAAACGGTTCGTAGCCTTGATATCTACGTTTGTAGTTTATATCCACAAGACCATGCTTGTCAATTTTCCAACCTTGATTTTCAATCGGATCGAACCATTCACACTTGAACAACATAATCTTTGCAGGTTCTCTGCCATTATTATATGACAACTCCACAATCTCTCGCAAGATACCAAAGAAATCATTTCCTGGATCGACGTCTTTGTAGTTCGAAGACTTGATACACAAACAACTGTTTTTCGTGAAATCAAGATCCAGGAAGCTGTCTCTGATCGGAGCATTTGTCGACTTGAACCGAAAGCCATTAACACAGTAACTTGGCCATATTTTAACAAAAGTAATTGGTCCTTTGGCAAGAGTTCTAATTAATTCAATCTCGGGTGAAATTAGACGATCGACCTAAATATCAAAGAAGAGATAATAAGTATTTATTGCGCAGTTGCATTAGAAGAGGCCAGTAATTACCGAGCTACTTACATATTCGCTCAACCAATAAGGAAAATGACATCTCATTTCTTGTTCTAATGCTTCGTTTGTTAGGTAGGGTCTAACCAGCCTCAACTCATCATTATATGTGCTGGAAAACAACGAAGCAACCGTCGATTAGTACAATAATATTAGCTTATACTATTACATTGAGATGACGTAAACTCATCATTTCTTACTTACCCCTCTAGCTTCTCCACTTCATCTTTGTCGCAATTGCGTAATACATACAACTGAGCAGCCCTTAGCTCTTCGTCATTCAAATATCTATTCTTCATTTTCCCCGAAGGCTTTCCGGACGCATTGAATACTTTCAGTATTCCATCATTAAATTTTTGATATCCGTCGTCGTTTCTCGGAGCCCTCGTTCTATTCGTAGCAACATGAGGTTTGAAATATGAGGAGCAGAAATTTGTAATCTCTTCGAGAATATAGGCTTCACAAATAGAACCCTCGACCCGAGCCTTATTTTTCACCTTTCTTTTTAGGTGATTCAAATGTCGCTCGAACGGGTAGATCCATCGATATTCGATGGGTCCACCAATACGTGCCTCGTAGAAAAGATGAATCGGCAAATGTTCCATAGAGCCGAAGAATCCAGGAGGGAACACCCTCTCTAGCTTGCACAGTGTTACCGCAATGTCCTTTTCTTGCTTTTCTAGACGATCAACGAGCAATTTCTTAGAACAAAGGTCCCTGAAGAATATGCTAAGCTCCGTCAATGGATTCCAAACTGTCTGCGTGAAGAATTCCTGAAATGCAATCGGAATTAACCGCTCCATGAATACGTGACAATCATGGCTCTTCATACCTGTCAGTTTGTTCTCCTTGAGGTCGACGCATCTTCTCAAGTTCAAAACATACCCATCTGGAAATTTTACACCTTGAATCCACCTACAAAGTCTTACTTTATCCTTATTCTCCAGTGAGAAAATTGCCTTAGGCTGCTTCAACTTTCCATTCCCGTCCTCTATCAAATGCAATGCAGGACGTCTACATATTTCTTCCAAGTCCAATCTAGCCTTTGGATTGTCTTTCGTCTTCCCCTTTATGTCCATTACAGTATTAATTATGTTGTCAAACACATTCTTCTCGATATGCATGACATCAAGGTTATGTCTAATCAGATTGGTGCTCCAATATAGAAGATCCCAGAAAATACTCCTCTTCGTCCAGTTATGAGTGCGACCAAATCCGTCACACTTGTAGCCCGTAGTAAGCTGCTCAATAGCTCTTGGTAAATCTTTTACCTCTTTCCATATCGTGTATCCGGGCCACCTTGGTGGGGATTAGCCTTCTCCACAACGCCAGCACGAAAAGCATTCATGTTCCTCCGGTATGGATGATCCTTCGGCAGGAATTGTCGATGACAATCGAAGAAGCACGGTTTGTCTCTGTGTTTCAAACGGAAAGCCTTAGTGCTGTCCATGCAATACGGACATGAAAGACGACCATGCGTGCTCCATCCAGATAACATTCCATAGGCCAGAAAGTCGTTGATGGTCCACATAAGTGCTGCCCGCATCTGGAAATTTTATTTTCTAGATACATCGTACGTGTTGGAACCTACTTCCCACAGATGATTCAACTCATTAATCAATGGCTGTAAATACACATCGATGTTCCTTTTCGGATTGTTCGGACCTGGAATAATAACGGTGAGGAACATATACGGAGTCTTCATGCACATCCAAGGCGGTAGATTGTACGGAGTGACGATCACAGGCCAACACGAATACTGGGATCCCGAAAGTCCGAATAGGGTAAAACCGTCGGAGCAGAGACCCAATCTGACATTACGCGGATCAGAAGCAAAATCTGGATACTCTCGATCAAAGTGCTTCCATGCTTCTCCATCAGATGGGTGATCCAACACTCCTTCGGTATGTTCCCGCTTATGCCAACTCATGTTTTCTGCAGTTTCCTTCACCATAAATAACCGTTGCAACCGCGGCGTCAACGGCAAGAGTGCATCGAAGAGGTAGGCTTCCTGGCACCGACAGACTTTCCTCTACCACATGTCTTGTAGCGATCGACACCACAAAATCTGCAGGCATCTTCATCCTTGTCGTCTTTGTAGTACAACATGCACCCGTTGCGACAGGCATCGAATTTTTCGTATCCCATCCAGAGCGATCTAACCATCCTCTTAGACCGGTAGAAGTCTTTAGGCAACTTCGCACCCTCAGACAATATTTCTATAAGCAACTCCATAAGATGGTTTTAGCAATCTTGCAACATGTTAAAATCGGACTTGATGCTCAACAATCTTGTAACCACCTCCAACGGTGAATGATCCTCACAACCAGGATATAATGGAGTCCTTGCATTCTCCAGCAACTCCATGAACTGTGCAGCATCGGGGTTCGGTGCCTCCTCAGGTGCATCATGATCATCCGGATCGAAACTAGGCCCGACCGCATCAAAAACCATATTCACCAACCTATCGTCGTAAGGAGCGTTGTTGTGGACATCCACATAAGGCTCGTACTCCGATGCTAAAGACACAAGTTCTTCGTGCTCGTTCCACTGATAGTAATTGGACGTGAAACCCTTCGAGTATAAATGATACGTGACATCCACTTCTGGATGATATTTCAAGTTGTGACATCTCACACACGGACACTTAATTTTGGTACCGTCCATGTACTGAGGGAACGCCTTGGCAAACTGCAGGAACTGGTGTACACCCTTTATGAATTTATCTCGCACACCGTATATGTCATCAGGATGACGATTGTACATCCAAGTACGATTCTGCAGATAGTAATTCAGCTCCATAATTCTGTAAGATAGATACATCAAGGTAGTGAATGATATGCAAGTGTTAAAGCTTTGAAATATTAGCTCAACCAAGGGATAGAGTTAATTGGAGGAAGTTACTGGGGAAAGTGAAGACCGATATGAATTGATGACGCGCGAAAATGTGGGTCTCAAAACTGGAACAAGTCAAGTTGTGCTTTGGAAAAAGAACTCTTGCAAGCTCTTTGTTCACAAAGCAAGCTATAAATAGAGAATACAGAACAAATATCGAGTTCGTAACTCAAGTATAGAGCATATAAGAGTCGTAAACTCGAGAGATGTTCTGCATTCGTTATATCTTGCTTTGTGCACAAAGAGCTTAACAAGAATATAACATATCCAAAACACAACTTTACTTGTTACAACTTTGATCCCCAAATTTTTGTTTGTCAGTTCATGCGGTCTACACTTTCCGCAGTATATGTACACATGACATTTTACGTTAAATGGTCAGAGATTATCAGTCATCTTCTTTTCGCATTGCTAACTTTTGTTTCGCGTGTTTGTGCGTGTAGTGGTCAGAGATTATCGCAACGGCATATCACCCGTGTCTATATAAGGACGTCGCTACAATATTTCATATAGGGTTGGCTGCTCGATCGATTTCATTTTTCACCCAAAATTTTCATTCTCCTGCCTCCTTCCCCCTCGACGAGCTTCTTCCCCTCGGCGACCCCCTCCCCCCTCAGTGACCCTCTCCTTCATCGATGCAGCGATCGCGGCGGCATATCACTCAAAGGCTGAGTTGTATAAGTCAAGTTTTAGGATATTAGTCTATATATTATGTATAGTCCAACCGAGTCAACTCTAAGCTAAACTAGTCCAACTTGGTCAAACTAGCCATTTCTAAGTTGTATAAGTCAAGTTTTAGGATATTAGTCTATATATTATGTATCTAGCTATATTGTATCTAAGCTAAACCGAGTCAACTTTATACTAACATAACTTTATAAGTCAAGTATAGAGTATTACTAAAAGAACTTTTGGACTTATAGTCCTAGGCATATTGAATCAGATGTTGGCAAATCAGTTGGTTTAGAATATTGGATTGCAGATATTGAAGTGGATAGAGGTAGGTTCGAGCAAGTGATCCTTTACAATTAAGACTCTGACACTATGGTTGTAACACCCACTTTTCTAAATTGAGGGTAATTTTGAACTTTTGTAAAAGTTTATTATTTAATAATAGGATTTATGATTTATGAGAATTTTTAATTAATTTAATACTAGTTAAAATTGGTAAATTATAATTTTGATGTGTTAGCTAGTGAACTCTAGAACTGTTGAGCCTAGAGACTAACCATGACCATGGGGAACTAACCATGTGATTAGAATGACTATTTACAACTTTTAGGCTAAGGGTATTTTGGTCATTTTGTGACTTTTGAATTATTTAGAATTTTGATTAATTGGTAAATTTTAGATTATTTTAATAATATTTAAATTGATGTATTAGGATTTTGGTTATTTTTCATATTTTAATATTTTGGGAAAATTTTATATTTTTTAATATTATTTTTATTGGATTTGTTTAGTCGGGTTTGAGTTTCGTCTCGTTCCGACTTGTATTATGACCCGGGTAGCTTAAACTCTAGATGGGATCCAATATTAAGTTAAGCATGGCTCACAAGACCCAACATTTATGTTAGTTAATTAAACTAATTTTTATCATGTTAGAATGGTTAAGTTAGAGACTCAAAACTAGATCATTTTGACCCCAAACTTGAACCTAGTCTAGACTTAACCATATGAGACTAGAGAGGGGCAATTAGGACATTTTCTATTAGCCCTAATGGACACTTTATGGCAGCCACCTTTAGGAAAGAATGATTCATTTCATTCATTACAATCTTGCATCTTTTATTTTGCTTTTGTTCTTCCCCAATTTTAGAGAGCCTTCCCATTGATTTGATCTCCAAATCAAATCATTCCTTCACCAAACCTTCCCTCAATCATTCCCATTCTCTAAGGGAAGAGTGCTACCAAGGATTGGAAGAGGAGTGCAAGGAGGAGTGTCCACTTTGAGGGATCTTCGTATCGGAGCCGTGTCCTAAAGGATTTTATTGGGATTCCACTCCTAATAGGTAAAACCCATCCTCTAAATCGATTTTCTTTGCATATAAATTAGTTTTGAATCCGTAGGATCCATCTTCATGCATGTGTCCCATTTAGATTCAAATTTAAGGCCATTTGGAGCTCTCTTGAAGATTTTAGATATGTGTCTTGTGTCCTACTTGATAGATCCCAAATTAGGATACCTCATGTGTATGTATGTATAATAATAGTTTAAATAGATATTTAAATTCAGTTTTATAATGGTTAGAGAGTGGATTGATCTTAGTTTGGATGGTTAGAATGAGTTTCATTTGGATACCTATGTTTGTATCCAAGTATCTTGGCCTATATGTGTTCTTTTGTCAAATTCGTCATAATATTCATCCACGTTTTTATTAACCAAAGCAACTTAGAAATGTCATAACTTTTAACTTAGAACTCCAATTTATCTCCCATTTTTTAAAGAACCGTATCAAAGTTAACTTTCCAAATATATATTTTAATAAGCCAAATTCTTTCTGTAACTTTCTGTAGAATTATTTGAGTGTCAGCTGTACGAAAGACGAAAGTGTTTCGGTATTTTTACGATTCCGGGAGCTTTCGGACACGAAAATGCGACCTGTTTAAAGTTTCGGAAAGCTAACACAAAGGGCTACGACATACTTTAAACTTAGAATTTAGTGAATGCCCAATTGGTACAGTATTGATTTTAAGTAGAAGAGTGACTATACGATATATGCATTTTGTGTAACATATGAGCCTATGTAGTATGGGTATTAAATAAATATAGAGTATGTAATACATGATATATTAGATGAATGAAATGATATATATGATATATACCTCTTTACATTAATATATATATATATGGTTGAATGCAAGCATGTAGGAATGCAACTAATAGAATGTATGTAAGCAATGCATGAATGAAAGAATGATATACGATGTATGCATGAAAGTATATAGTAAATGCTAGATATGAATGCAAGGTATACATGTAATGATAGATATGAATGCATAATATATAAATAATATAATGCAATATATAATGATAGTATGTATGGTAATGTAGAATATATGATGCAAGCATGTATATGTCCACTGTTTTCCCTTTTCTTTACATTTTCCTTCCCTTCCCTTTCCATTTCCGTTTTTTCCTTTTTTTCCTTCTATTTTTACATGTTATATACAATGTATATAATGTATAGATGCATGTAAGTATGTAATATGCATGAATGAATGTCATATATGAATGAATCAATCAATCAAAGGTATAAGTAAAATATAATGCATTGTAATGAATGTTAACATATGTAATGTATAAAAGTATATATGTAAATGTGCATGAATGTATATATCTATGTAACTATGTAAATATGTATGATGTAACATATGCCTATATATGTAAATATGTATGTAATATGGATATGCATGTATGTATGAAGGTATGTATTTATATATATTATCTATTTTATATTATGCATTATTGTGGTTCACATTGTCTTGTGATTGTGTGAGTGCTAGCCTAGGCTTGGTTAGGCCTAGTGAGACTTGTTAGACTTGTTTGGGCTAGGACTTGACCTAGTTGACCTAATTTGACTAGTGTGGTTGACTAGAGTTGACCAAGTGTTGACTTTAGTCTAGTTTGACCTAGACAGCATGCAGATGCATTGTACATTTCATTTATTATCTCTCGTATACATCTTGACCTGTGTTGCTCTAAATAGGACTCTGTGGCTTCAGTTTGGACCTCTATACCTATCAGCTGTTCAGGTTATCAGGCGAGTATATTCTCTAACCGTTTCATACTTGCTAGAACGTCTATTCTTGCCATAGATTAATTTACTTGATGCTGACACATTGGTAACACGGATTGGTACTATATGGATCTTCTTTTGTGATGTTATCTCCTTTGTGTTCACTAAATACATATTGTGATGTGTGTTTCACTAACATATTATATTTATTGAATACCCTTATCATTGTACACTCATTGTGTATATTGTACTCTCATTATCACATTGAGCTCTATTGTACAAGCCATTGTATAAGGTAACGTAACTGAATTGGATCCTTGTGTATTGATTGGGGAGGAAGAGTAGAAATGGTTATGTGATCAATCCTATTGTATAAGAAATTGTATATGTCCATTGTACACCCACGTACAAAGGAGTCCCATTTTATTGTATAACCTAACCCGTTTACATAACCATATTGTACTCGAAATCACATATTGCTTACAGTTCTTACTTATCATATATAGATATTTTCTATTATCATATCCTTCTGTTTTTTATATACATCTTCTTTCAGCGTTTTATGTATCTTACTCTATTGCACGTTATATTTTCTAACATGTTATGATCTGCGTGAGATGTATTGTGCTCGCTCCTGTCCTGACTGGACCTGTTGATAAATTTTATAAATAGCTTGGAGGTTGCCTGCTAGCCTAGAGAAGACACAGTAGAGATTGTATAGATAGTTATTTTAGTTGTCTTGAGTTGTATTTACTTTATGGATTACTGTATTTGAGATTTGAGATGTTTTCTGGATTTGTGTATCTTAGACACTTAGACTTCTATCTGCGGTATCTCTTTGTGGATTTCATATTTTATCTATCTTTTACCATGCTCTACCTTAGATGTGATTGAGACTGTATTTGCTATGTCACCTCCATTCGGAGTGTATATACTGTACAGGTACCTTTATATTGTTAGATGTTTGACCTAGGACAGCGTTCTACCGCCGACACTGCGGCGTAGGCTGAACGTACCCACTTCGTGTGCCCTTACTCTAGGGTGCGGGTCGTGACACGTTTTTAGTGGTGGCCCATGCAGGTCGAGTTTGTGTAGTAGTATTCGAACTAGAGTACCACTACAGCCTGTAGTAGGATTAGGATATATTTTTGATGGTACTCAATCACAGTTAGGATCCCTTGAGAGATTCCTGGAATGACCCTTGAGAATATCATTATAAATATCTCGAAATTTGATTCTAATAGTTTATATTTATCTTTCTTGGTTAGTTAATGAATTTAATTTTTGGGTATCCATTGTTGATTTAATTTAATTTTTGTCAAGATGAAATTATATGGGCTAGGTCATCTAAGTTATGGAATCTAGTCTTCTACAGTCACATTAGCCAGCATGGTGAGGACATATAGTCTGACTTTGGATATATTTCTCGGGTGTGGGAATTTAAGGTTTTCGCAGCCAAGCTAGCGGCATCGCAAAAATTTTAAATACCATGATTCTAGAGGTATGTGCCTAAGTCGAGGACTTTGTGATTATCGTAGCCTTGTTTACTAGTATGACGAGGATTTAGAGTACCATGATTTTGGATAGACGCATATGATTATCGGATTGTACCTGAAATGTTTTTGAACATATTTTCTCTACTTTTGTTTCAGTCATTCTCAAAAAAAAAAATATTGTTTGTTTTGTTTGTTTTGCTTCTCATTATTTAACTTAGGAGTAGCTTTAGCTATATTATAAACCTTGTGTAACTTCTTACTATAATTTTTTTCTTAATACAATGAATCGATGATTTTGCTAGACCTTATCTTGGATTTGATATTATAGCTCTGGTTTCAAAATGGTTCTTCTTTTAAACAGATAAGCAGAACAGATTTTATCGTTATTTTCTTCTTGCTATTATTCTTGTATTAAATAATAATAATAATAAAACTGTCTTGATTACATCAATCACCTACTTGTAATCTTGGTAGGAATCTAAATGTTGGTCTTGATATGGAATTTGATTTTTATATTAGGACATGAGAATATATATATAGCGGACACAGACACTTTGCCTGACACGTATGCATGCTACACTTTGATTACCAACCCATCTAAATACATATTAATATGTTGTTGATGTTAAACTCTCAAAATCCCAATATCTCTAACACAATACAGTATCAGAGAATAGTTCTCTGTTTTTTTTCAGTTTAAATTCGTAATTTAAATATAAATTTCATATTATTAGTTGTTGTTTACATCACTGCAAATGTATGTTATATACATGGTTTCAATTCTTAAAGAAATTGGTTAGGTTTTGTGTTTGAATTTGTCAAATCTGAGACCGTGTGCATATTAACCCTTAATACTGGATTCCAAATATTTAGTTCAATTTGCCATTTTTTTAATGTAATATTTTGAGGTATATACATTGTTGAATGTATGGATAGTATGTTAGGATTTTATCTCTATCATGTTAGGATGTGTTGGGAGCATTAAGTTGGTTGTGATGTTTCAAACCCCTAAAATCTGAAACTGCATTATGTTAATATTACACTGGTTTAAATGTTAGCTTATTTTCAGATTTTGTATGTAAATGCTGAACTAAAACTGGGTTTAACCTTTCAATACTAAAGCTATAATCCTATACAAGGACACACACACCCTAACTTAGTATACACTGCCATGTAAACCTAACCCTTCCTCTCTATGTTATGTTCATATATCTATATAGACATATATGTAGAGTTTATGCATACATGTTATAATGTATATAGATACATAACTAAATTTCTACCTCTTTATATATATATATATATATATATATATATATATAAATATATATATATATATATATATATATATATATATATATATATATATATATATATATATATATGGTTAGCCATGCATGTTATGAGTAAATAGGTTGTGTATTGTAGATTGTTTAACCAATATGCCATGAGTAGTGTAACTTGATAGCTATTGTTTTGAAACCCAAATCCTCCTATACACTTTCATGTATATTTCACATACACACAGGCCTACTATCTAACCATATGAACATGTCCACATACACCCATACACACACAAACTACATAACTTTTAGAACTTACAATTTAGTCTTAACAGGATTAAGAGAATCCTATATTGTGATTGGATTTCAATGCAATTGACTTTCATTCTTTAACTTTTGATTTTGATTTTTTTCTGTACCCCTTTATAGATAATTGGTAGTTATCTTTATTTTATTTTTTGATAAGTACCATTTTTCATATAAGATGGTAGACTGCCTTACAGTTTTGATGATTTGTTATTTCTGTATCTTTCCAGTTTAACACCCCTGATTGCTTGTATGTTTGATACCCTATGACCGTTTTGGTCTAGCATGACTAGTATACCTATATGAGACTTTCACTACCACCGTATGCCATGACCCTGTATGTCGTCCTTTTAAATCGTATGATTTGTTTAAGTTCTGAGACTTTGATTGTGGGGGATTGACCTAGAAGGAGTATAAATATTTTAATTTCGAGGACGAAATTTTTCTAATGGGGGTAGGATTGTAACACCCACTTTTCTAAATTGAGGGTAATTTTAAACTTTTGTAAAAGTTTATTATTTAATAATAGGATTTATGATTTATGGGAATTTTTAATTAATTTAATACTATTTAAAATTGGTAAATTATAATTTTGATGTGTTAGCTAGTGAACTCTAGAACTATTGAGCCTAGAGACTAACCATGACCATGGGGACCCAACCATGTGATTAAAATGACTATTTACAACTTTTTAGGCTAAGAATATTTTGGTTATTTTGTGACTTTTGAATTATTTAGGATTTTGATTAATTGGTGAATTTTAGATTATTTAAATAATATTTAAATTGATGTATTATGATTTTGGTCATTTTTCATATTTTAATATTTTGGAAAAATTTTATATTTTTAATATTGTTTTTATTGGATTTGTTTAGTCGGGTTTAAGTTTCGTCTCGTTCCGACTTGTATTATGACCCGGGTAGCTTAAACTCTAGATGGGACCCAATATTAAGTTAAGCATGGCTCACAAGATCCAACATTTAAGTTAGTTAATTAAACTAATTTTTATCATGTTAGAATGGTTAAGTTAGAGACTCAAAACTAGATCATTTTGACCCCAAACTTGAACCTAGTCTAGACTTAACCATATGAGACTAGAGAGGGGCAATTAGGATATTTCCCATTAGCCCTAATGGACACTTTATGGCAGCCACCTTTAGGAGAGAATGATTCATTTCATTCATTACAATCTTGCCTCTTTTATTTTTCTTTTGTTCTTCCCCAATTTTAGAGAGCCTTCCCATTGATTTGATCTCCAAATCAAATCATTCCTTCACCAAACCTTCCCTCAATCATTCCCATTCTCCAAGGGAAGGGTGCTACCAAGGATTAGAAGAGGAGTGCAAGGAGGAGTGTCCACTTTGAGGGATCTTCGTATCGGAGCCGTGTCCTAAAGGATTTCATTGGAATTCCACTCCCAATAGGTAAAACCCATCCTCTAAATCGATTTCCTTTGCATATAAATTAGTTTTGAATTCGTAGGATCCATCCTCATGCATGTGTCCCATTTAGATTCAAATTTGAGACCATTTGGAGCTCTCTTTAGGATTTTAGATATGTGTCTTGTGTCCTACTTGATATATCCCAAATTAGGACACCCTATGTGTATATATGTATGATAATAGTTTAAATAGATATTTAAATTCAGTTTTATAATGGTTAGAGAGTGGATTGATCTTAGTTAGGATGGTTAGAATGAGTTTCATTTGGATACCTATGTTTGTATCCAAGTATCTTGGCCTACATGTGTTCTTTTGTCAAATTCGTCATAATATTCATCTACGTTTTTATTAACCAAAGCAACTTAGAAATGTCATAACTTTTAGCTTAGAACTCCAATTTATCTCCTGTTTTTTTTAAATGAACCGTATCGAAGTTAGCTTTCCAAATATATATTTTAATAACAAATTCTTTGTAAGCCCCCTGAATTTTAGGGCTGTTTTAAATTTTTTTAAATGAATTATTATCGATAAATATATTATTATTTAATTGTTTAGATCATTAATGTACCTTTCCATGACTTTGACTTCTGGAGCGTCAAGGATGCCAATCCTTGGAAACTCTCTTCACGAGTTTTGAAGTAGACAAGATTATCTTCGTTTTGATATATCGTGTCCCACTTGAACTTGTTCCCTTGTGCTCTTTTTGTATCGCGCAACTTTGGGTCAACTTAGACCGATTAATCATTGAATATTATTCCCACTTTTATTTTTGATCATCGTTTGTACGTTACCGTTGCTTTTAATTTAGGAGCACCAGATCAGCCATTTTCTCGAAACCAACTTCTCATGAATGATCTACTCGAGACGCTCTCCACGCATGACCTTCGTGTCCCACTCAGACACTTCATTTTGTGCTCCATTTTCTTCGTACAACTTCCGGGTCAATTTAGGCCGATTTATTTTCTGCCGTGAAACCTGATTTAAATTCCAATTTAATTTCAGGACCCGACATCGATCCAGCCTGTCAACCCGAAGTATGAACGTGGCCCACATGAAGCCTACTACCCACATGAAACTTGTGTCCCATTTATTGGAGTCCCCGTATATTATTTATTTTCCCATGATTATAAATACCCTATTTAATTCAATTATTGCACCCGGCTCGACCGAACCCGAACCCAAGCTCCCTGTTGTTCTGTCGTGTCTACCCAAACACCCCCCTGACAATTCCTATTTTTGCACTACACAAAAATATCTAATTTATATATATATATATATACCTCCATTATATATTATGTTGTATATATATACATATGGTGTATATATATATATTTATATATGTAATCTCTCTCTCCCTATTCTCATGCAAACACACAACACCACCACCTCACATCACAGCAAACACCCCCCTCCCCCTCACTTGGACCGACTTCTCTCTCTCCTCTCCCTCTCTCTATTAATATCTCTTTTTCTCTCTCTAAATATCACTCCCCCTCTCATAATCTCTCTCTCCCTATTTAATATCTCCCTCTTTCTCCTCTCTCACCCCTACAGCCGACATCCCCATCCCATCACCCCTCACTCTCTCTCCCACGTATGGAGTGCCCCCCCTACTACTACTACTGCTACTTATTCTTCTTCTTCTTCGTTTTCTTCTTCTACTTCTTATTCTTCATCTCCTTCTTCTCCTTCTGAGAAGAGCACGGCAACACCACCACCATAACAACCACCACCACACCATCATCACCAACACCTCCGCTACCGCACGGCCACCGCCACGCCGCCCCCGCCCCACTGCGCGCAAGGCAGCAGCCGCAGCAGCTGCCACGGCAGCAGCACGCAAATGCGCGCGCGCGGGCCGCCGTTGTGCGCCGCCGCGCCGCCGCACGGCGCTGCTGTCGCCGTGGCCGTCCCCCCACCGGCCGCGCGCGGGCTGGGCGACCTCCCTGTGGCGGCCACCATCCTCCGGGACGCGCCGCCTAGACGTTCTGTGCGTTTACGTCGAAATTCCGCCGTGACGCGCGATTTCAAACTTCAGAATTCGCGTCTCAGGACAGCAACTTCGTACACGTTTTCTGGAAGATCCGACCATTGGATTGGCGAACTCTTTGCTCTGTCGTAATCTCGGTATATCCATCTTCACTCCTGTCAATTTTTGTCCGTTAATTTTGTCGTTTGATACCTCAAAACTGGCCACCAAGTTGACGTTTTAAATTGAACTATTTTTGGACAGTTTCGTGGAGCCGACTTCGTCAGCTCGTAACTTCGCCGTCGCAGCTCCGTTTTGCGCACCGTCTGTTCCGGTGCACAGCTGGTATAACCATCTTCCTTCCTCCTTTAGATTTCGTTTCATTTTAAGCACGTTTGGTTGGTCGAATTCGACGCCAAAGTTGGCCGTCCGAATTCTTTAATTTACACTTGTTAAATTCCATTTTTGAACCCGGGACTCCGGATTCAATTTCTGACACCACCAGTAGACTCGTGGCGTCGTTCTGGCATGTTTTCATATAAAGTTTGCTTGATTTGGAGAACGTGGGCCCTGGCACGCATTTCGGTGCAAAGCGGGTCCCACTTTCTGAGTCAACAGGACTTTTTGACGCCGGCTCATCGGAATCCCATTCCGGATATACCGTTGAGTTCGTATCGTCATTCTGGACTCGTTGACATATAATTTGCTGAGTTTTGAAGACATTTGCTCCGACACGCATTTCCGTGCAAACCGGATACCAAGTGTCGCGTCAACGTATCATTTTGAGATCGGCACATCGAAATTAAATTTTGGACATACCGTTGGGTTCGTATCATCATTCTGGATTCGTGGACATATAATTTGCTAGGTTTTGTAGACTTCTATTCTGACACGCTTTTCGGTGCAAAGTGTGTCCACCGACGGACATCATTTTGACCCGAAATTACGGTTTTGCCCCTGTGTCCAAATTGGACTTATGGGTAGGCTATCCTAGCTGATTTGACCGTTCTGGACACGTTGGTGATATTTATTTTATCATCCGACAACATCTGTAGATTTTTTATTATGTATTATCCTTAATTTATAATTAATTATTTTTCTAGATATTGTTACTTTCTGGTTTTGAATTTTTATATATATTTTAATTGCTGTAGAAATCTTGGAAAAATGGTATTTAAATATTATGTTAATTTAGCTAATTTATTATAATTTTTCTAGCATTTATTAAGTGCTTTTGGTATTTTATAAAAATGGGAAAACAGAACTCATTTTCAATATATTTAAGTTTGCTGATTTTTAATAAATATTTATGAGGGTTTATAAATTCCAGAAAGATTAGTATAAATTTCTATAATTAACAAGGATTATTTTGGTACTTTATTTTATATATATTTAAGCTTTTTGTCTATCTCTAAAATTGTTGGAACTTAGTGTACAGTTTGATTTAATTATTGAGTAGTTACAACTTGCAAGTTTTGCGTTGATTTGAGTTGTTATAGTATTAGACCTCACCCCGCGCTAGTGTAAAGATCCTAGGAAGTTAGTTTGTGTATAGTGGCACTCCACATTAGACTTTCATGCTAGGTCCCCACTTGGTTAGTGTCCAGTTAGGAGTCGTGTCTCACCACTAGTGTAATCTTGATCATAGCTTAGAACTGAGTTTGTATATCACTATTGACAGGATACCAGACATCTATATCTTCGTACTAGTATTCTTGCTTTGCTCGAGGCAAGTACATCTACAGACTCATTTACTGTCTTTTAATGCTAGAACATGTATTAACCCTGTTAAAATACTGATCATTGAGGTAGCAAGTTATATCTTCACATGTTGTATTACTTTCAGTACCTGCCATGCTTAGGACAGTTCATATATCTTCACATGCTTCTTACTGGTTCTCAGTACATGTTTCACTATGCTTTATACTACTCGAATTATTCACATATTTTATACTGCTCCCAGTACCTGCCATACTGCTCCCAGTATCTCTCTCATGTTTTATATCGTTCTCGTATCTCCCACATGATTTTACTGTTCTCGTATCTCTCACATGTTAAATAACGGGTTAAAGGGGAAACTGTTAGTATTGTACGTGAACATGACCCCCTTCTCCGTACGTACTTACCGCGCACGGTGCCATTCTATATGTGACCTTGCCGTATGTTCTGGCCCCGCATTTGTGTATGGATATACACCGATGCCGTTATGTGTACGTATGTGCACATCAGAAAATTGATATGTACCGCTGTACATCCTATTCACCTATTGACCGATTCACGTACATACTACAGTTTTAAACTTTTAAACTATATGCTGTTATTTCTAAAAAGAACCAATTAAACTATGATATGCCATGTTCCCTAGGATACTATGATACTGTGATCCCAGTTGTACCATGAGGCCATGTTTTCCAGTATTTTCTGTTTTATAGACTTATCACACCATGTTTCTTGTTGTACATCTCTTTCATTATATGTTCAGTACTTTAGTTGTAGAGGTTGTACTTGCTCCCGTCCTGACAGGATAACGTTGTAGGTATACTTTTCGAGGAGGAAAACGCTATGTTACATGTTATGGCACTGATTTTGAGGACCTAGCCTTAGCTCCAGAAGAGGCCCCAGCGGGGAACCTTGTTTAGATATCTTTCTCGTGTTTTGGGACTTAGACTTTGGTATGTACTTATATTTGGATACTGGACTTTGTCTCCAGTTAGATACTTTGGTTATGTATTATTAAGTCTGTGCTTATGTTACCTTCGCTTATAGATGCTGTGTTGTGATGAACTTTAATTGTGATTTTAGAACTTTTAGTAGCTTAGATCATTTATTGTCTATTCTTAGAACAGCTTACTGTGCTTTAACCAAGCGTAGGCTGGACATGGCTCGGCCCGGCCCAACAATTTGGGTAACGGGTCGTGACATATTTTTTGGCGGCCCATGCAGGTCCTGACTAAATTGTTTGGTTACGTTATTGTACCAAGCATGCCTGCAATTAGGATCTAGGACAACTTGATAATACTAGGAATAAAAGTTAGAACACCTAGAGAATTTCTAGGAATGCAACATAGGAGAACTCATCACAGCATAGGACCGTTAGCTATAATTAGCCTCTTGTTTGTATTTCAGTGGGTCAATTTAGACCAAGTTTGTACCCTTGGGATGACCCCTGAGGATCTCACTCTAATCTCACTCTAATCTTATCTCGAAATCTGTTTTCACCTGTTTCCATTTGCTATTCCTTAATTTGTTGTTGAAATCGATTTCTGATTTTCGTTGTTGACTTTGATCTTGCATCGTGATAAATTTTGTGGATTGAATTGTGATATATTCTAATAAGGTAAACGTCTGCTTTATTTATGGAGTTTAGAATTTATCGCAGCCATATTAGCTGGTATGACAAAAACATAGAGCCTGATTTCGGATATATTATCATATTCATAGAATTTAGATTTTCTCGCAGCCATACCGGTTGGCGTGACGAGGATTCTAGATAATATGATTTTAGGGAGTATACCTTAGTTATGACTCTATCGTTTATTGCATCTAGGCTTACTGGTGTGGCGAAAATTCTGGCAACATGATTTCAGGAAGACGTATATGGTTATCAGATCATATCTCAGCTTGGTTCACTTCGTTATGACCGATTGAGCAAGAATAAATTCTTATTATCATTCTTCTCTGTCTTGATTAACTCCGTTCTATCTACATCTACAACTAGGATTATAGGCTCTCTAGGACTCTCCAACATGATTGCTTTCATGTTATCTTTTGGACATAATTATCTTTGTGTTCCATCTTTCCTATGACTTGACTAAACTCTTCTTCGTTAACCTCTTTGGTAGTTCTTTCCGTTATGCATCTCGTTGTCTTTGTACCATTCTTGGAGATATTCCGATAAACTTTTCTGTCTTGCTTGACCTTTAACTTGTTTGGACACTGTTATGGATTGCTTGACCCAGTCTTAGGCCTTGTTACCTTCTACTTGATAGACGACCGAAATAGCCAAACCTTGTTAACTGATCCTGTAGTATAACTATACATGTATTGTGTGATTGTGATAAGTACTTTCCCTAGGGATTGGTTAGATTAAGCTTATATGACAAGTATAAGTGACTGACTGTAGCAGACTTGGAAACCATTAAGAACGATTGCATTGATAATATGACTTGATGATAGGGTATCTAAGATAGAGAAATGAGATAGTATATTATTGTGACTGTGGATTGAGGATTAGGATCTTGTGCTTAGCAGTTTGAGGATTTAGCATTTGTAGAATTTTGGTTGGTTACCTCTAGCTAATTGCATGTGATTAGAGGGTAGATCGATATGTGGATTGATATAGAATAAGTTAGAATGAGTTATCGTATTGCGTACGAGATCAGAAAAATATCAGTTAAAAAGACAATGAACAAGACAGAGACATATGTACCTTGGTAATTAATAAATCGGGAGTTTTGAAATCGAGGATTTATATTCAGAGGACTTGTTGAGTAAAAAGAAGAAGGCTCTACACCAAGGTTAGAAATTGAACGTATGATTTCAAGGAGAAATTGTAGGAAAGGATTGACGATAAATGATGCTAAGGAACTGTGGATTGATAGAATATGGATACTTAGGATACGATAAAGAAATCCAGTATTTACAATTAAGGTTGGAAATATGATTGATGATTAAGCATTATAGGCTTATAGACATATCCAGAGAATGACCTATATTTTAGGGTATACGTTAATGTTCATGAATAGTATGGAAGATTCTAAAGGATATATGACGTAGTTTATGATAGAAGGACTTAGTTGAACCGGAACCAAAAAGTGTTAAGAGAAACAGGAGAGATGATTACAAGGATAGCAGATTGAGTATCGTAGCCAGAGCAGCTACATGTCATAGTTTGACCGGTTGGATGATTTTTAATTTCGAGGACGAAATTTTTGTAAGGTGGGTAGGATGTAAGCCCCCTGAATTTCAGGGCTGTTTTAAATTTTTCTAAATGAATTATTATCGATAAATATATTATTATTTAATTGTTTAGATCATTAATGTACCTTTCCATGACTTTGACTTCTGGAGCGTCAGGGATGCCAATCCTTGGAAACTCTCTTCACGAGTTTTGAAGTAGACAAGATTATCTTCGTTTTGATATATCGTGTCCCACTTGAACTTGTTCCCTTGTGCTCTTTTTGTATCGCACAACTTCGGGTCAACTTAGACCGATTAATCATTGAATATTATTCCCACTTTTATTTTTGATCATCGTTTGCACGTTACCGTTGCTTTTAATTTAGGAGCACCAGATCAGCCATTTTCTCGAAACCAACTTCTCATGAATGATCTACTCGAGACGCTCTCCACCCATGACCTTCGTGTCCTACTCAGACACTTCATTTTGTGCTCCATTTTCTTCGCACAACTTCCGGGTCAATTTAGGCCGATTTATTTTCTGCCGTGAAACCTGATTTAAATTCCAATTTAATTTCAGGACCCGACATCGATCCAGCCTGTCAACCCGAAGTATGAACGTGGCCCACATGAAGCCTACTACCCACATGAAACTTGTGTCCCATTTATTGGAGTCCCCGTATATTATTTATTTTCCCATGATTATAAATACCCTATTTAATTCAATTATTGCACCCGGTTCGATTTCGACCCGACCCGGCTCGACCGAACCCGAACCCAAGCTCCCTGTTGTTCTGTCGTGTCTACCCAAACACCCCCCCTGACAATTCCTATTTTTGCACTACACAAAAATATCTAATTTATATATATATATATATACCTCCATTATATATTATGTTGTATATATATACATATGGTGTATATATATATATTTATATATGTAATCTCTCTCTCCCTATTCTCATGCAAACACACAACACCACCACCTCACATCACAGCAAACACCCCCCCTCACTTGGACCGACTTCTCTCTCTCCTCTTCCTCTCTCTATTAATATCTCTTTTTCTCTCTCTAAATATCACTCCCCCTCTCATAATCTCTCTCTCCCTATTTAATATCTCCCTCTCTCTCCTCTCTCACCCCTACAGCCGACATCCCCATCCCATCACCCCTCACTCTCTCTCCCCCGTATGGAGTGCCCCCCCTACTACTACTACTGCTACTTATTCTTCTTCTTCTTCGTTTTCTTCTTCTACTTCTTATTCTTCATCTCCTTCTTCTCCTTCTGACAAGAGCACGGCAACACCACCACCATAACAACCACCACCACACCATCATCACCAACACCTCCGCCACCGCACGGCCACCGCCGCGCCGCCCCCGCCCCACTGCGCGCAAGGCAGCAGCCGCAGCAGCTGCCACGGCAGCAGCACGCACATGCGCGCGCGCGGGCCGCCGTTGTGCGCCGCCGTGCCGCCGCACGGCGCTGCTGTCGCCGTGGCCGGCCCCCCACCGGCCGCGCACGGGCTGGGCGACCTCCCTGTGGCGGCCACCGTCCTCCGGGACGCGCCGTCTAGACGTTCCGTGCGTTTACGTCGAAATTCCGCCGTGACGCGCGATTTCAAACTTCAGAATTCGCGTCTCGGGACAGCAACTTCGTGCATGTTTTCTGGAAGATCCGACCGTTGGATCGGCGAACTCTTTGCTCCGTCGCAATCTCGGTATATCCGTCTTCACTCCTGTCAATTTTCGTCCGTTAATTTTGTCGTTTGATACCTCAAAACTGGCCACCAAGTTGACGTTTTAAATTGAACTATTTTTGGACAGTTTCGTGGAGCCGACTTCGTCAGCTCGTAACTTCGCCGTCGCAGCTCCGTTTTGCACACCGTCAGTTCCGGTGCACAGCTGGTATAACCATCTTCCTGCCTCCTTTAGATTTTGTTTCATTTTAAGCACGTTTGGTTGGTCGAATTCGACGCCAAAGTTGGCCGTCCGAATTCTTTAATTTACACTTGTTAAATTCCATTTTTGAACCCGGGACTCCGGATTCAATTTCTGACACCACCAGTAGACTCGTGGCGTCGTTCTGGCATGTTTTCATATAAAGTTTGCTTGATTTGGAGAACGTGGGCCCTGGCACGCATTTCGGTGCAAAGTGGGTCCCACTTTCTGAGTCAACAGGACTTTTTGACGCCGGCTCATCGGAATCCCATTCCGGATATACCATTGAGTTCGTATCGTCATTCTGGACTCGTTGACATATAATTTGCTGAATTTTGAAGACATTTGCTCCGACACACATTTCCGTGCAAACCGGATACCAAGTGTCGCGTCAACGTATCATTTTGAGATCGGCACATCGGAATTCCATTTTGGACATACCGTTGGATTCGTATCATCATTCTGGATTCGTGGACATATAATTTGCTAGGTTTTGTAGACTTCTATTCTGACACGCTTTTCGGTGCAAAGTGTGTCCACCGGCGGACATCATTTTGACCCGAAATTACGGTTTTGCCCCTGTGTCCAAATTGGACTTATGGGTAGGCTATCCTAGCTGATTTGACCGTTCTGGACACGTTGGTGATATTTATTTTATCATCCGACAACATCTGTAGATTTTTGATTATGTATTATCCTTAATTTATAATTAATTATTTTTCTAGATATTGTTACTTTCTGGTTTTGAATTTTTATATATATTTTAATTGCTGTAAAAATCTTGGAAAAATGGTATTTAAATATTATGTTAATTTAGCTAATTTATTATAATTTTTCTAGCATTTATTAAGTGCTTTTGGTATTTTATAAAAATGGGAAAACAGAACTCATTTTTAATATATTTAAGTTTGCTGATTTTTAATAAATATTTATGAGGGTTTATAAATCCCAGAAAGATTAGTATAAATTTCTATAATTAATAAGAATTATTTTGGTACTTTATTTTATATATATTTAAGCTTTTTGTCTATCTCTAAAATTGTTGGAACTTAGTGTACAGTTTGATTTAATTATTGAGTAGTTACAACTTGCAAGTTTTGCGTTGATTTGAGTTGTTATAGTATTAGACCTCATCCCGCGCTAGTGTAAAGATCCTAGGAAGTTAGTTTGTGTATAGTGGCACTCCATATTAGACTTTCATGCTAGGTCCCCACTTGGTTAGTGTCCAGTTAGGAGTCGTGTCTCACCACTAGTGTAATCTTGATCATAGCTTAGAACTGAGTTTGTATATCACTATTGACAGGATACCGGACATCTATATCTTCGTACTAGTATTCTTGCTTTGCTCGAGGCAAGTACATCTACAGACTCATTTACTGTCTTTTAATGCTAGAACATGTATTAACCCTGTTAAAATACTGATCATTGAGGTAGCAAGTTATATCTTCACATGTTGTATTACTTTCAGTACCTGCCATGCTTAGGACAGTTCATATATCTTCACATGCTTCTTACTGGTTCTCAGTACATGTTTCACTATGCTTTATACTACTCGGATTATTCACGTGTTTTATACTGCTCCCAGTACCTGCCATACTGCTCCCAGTATCTCTCTCATGTTTTATATCGTTCTCGTATCTCCCACATGATTTTACTGTTCTCGTATCTCTCACATGTTAAATAACGGGTTAAAGAGAAAACTGTTAGTATTGTATGTGAACATGACCTCCTTCTCCGTATGTACTTACCGCGCTCGGTGCCATTCTATATGTGACCTTGCCGTATGTTCTGGCCCCGCGTTTGTGTATGGATATACACCGATGCCGTTATGTGTACGTATGTGCACATCAGAAAATTGATATGTACCGCTGTACATCCTATTCACCTATTGACCGATTCACGTACATACTACAGTTTTAAACTTTTAAACTATATGCTGTCATTTCTAAAAAGAACCAATTAAACTATGATATGCCATGTTCCCTAGGATACTATGATACTGTGATCCCAGTTGTACCATGAGGCCATGTTTTCCAGTATTTCCTGTTTTATAGACTTATCACACCATGTTTCTTGTTGTACATCTCTTTCATTATATGTTCAGTACTTTAGTTGTAGAGGTTGTACTTGCTCCCGTCCTGACAGGATAACGTTGTAGGTATACTTTTCGAGGAGGAAAACGCTATGTTACATGTTATGGCACTGATTTTGAGGACCTGGCCTTAGCTCCAGAAGAGGCCCCAGCGGGGAACCTTGTTTAGATATCTTTCTCGTGTTTTGGGACTTAGACTTTGGTATGTACTTATATTTGGATACTGGACTTTGTCTCCAGTTAGATACTTTGGTTATGTATTATTAAGTCTGTGCTTATGTTACCTTCGCTTATAGATGCTGTGTTGTGATGAACTTTAATTGTGATTTTAGAACTGTTAGTAGCTTAGATCATTTATTGTCTATTCTTAGAACAGCTTACTGCGCTTTAACCAAGCGTAGGCTGGACATGGCTCGGCCCGGCCCAACAATTTGGGTAACGGGTCGTGACATTCTTCCTGTAACTTTCTGTAGAATTATTTGAGTGTCAGCTGTACGAAAGATGAACGTGTTTCGGTATTTTTGCGATTCCGAGAGCTTCCGGACACGAAAATATGATCCGTTTAAAGTTTCGGAAAGCTAACACAAAGGGCTACGACATACTTTAATCTTAGAATTTAGTGAATGACCAATTGATACAATATTGGTTTTAAGTAGAAGAGTGACTATACGATATATGCATTTTGTGTAACCTATGAGCCTATGTAGTATGGATATTAAATGAATATAGAGTATGTAATACATGATATGTTAGATGAATGAAATGATATATATGATATATATCCTCTTTACATTAATGTATATATATGGTTGAATGCAAGCATGTAGGAATACAATTAATATAATGTATGTAAGCAATGCATAAATGCATGAATGAAAGAATGATATACAATGTATGCATAAAAGTATATAGTGAATGCTAGATATGAATGCAAGGTATACATGTAATGATAGATATGAATGCATAATATATAAATAATATAATGTAATATATAATGATAGTATGTATGGTAATGTAGAATATATGATGCAAGCATGTATATGTCCACTGTTTTTCCTTTTCTTTACATTTTCCTTTCCTTCCCTTTCCATTTCAGTTTTTCTCTTTTTTTTTCCCTTCTATTTTTACATGTTATATACAATGTATATAATGTATAGATGCATGTAAGTATGTAATATGCATGAATGAATGTCATATATGAATGAATGAATCAATCAAAGGTATAAGTAAAATATAATGCATTGTAATAAATGTTAACATATATAATGTATAAAAGTATGTATGTAAATGTGCATGAATGTATATATCAATGTAACTATGTAAATATGCATGATGTAACATATGCCTATATATATAAATATGTATATAATGTGGATATGCATGTATGTATGAAGGTATGTATTTATATATATTATCTATTTTATATTATGCATTGTTGTGGTTCACGTTGTCTTGTGATTGTGTGAGTGCTAGCCTAGGCTTGGTTAGGCCTAGTTAGACTTGTTAGACTTGTTTGGACTAGGACTTGACCTAGTTGACCTAATTTGACTAGTGTGGTTGACTAGAGTTGACCAAGTGTTGACTTTAGTCTAGTTTGACCTAGATAGCATGCAGATGTATTGTACATTTCATTTATCATCTCTCATATACATCTTGACCTGTGTTGCTCTAAATAGGACTCTGTGGCTTCAGTTTGGACCTCTATACCTATCAGCTGTTCAGGTTATCAGGCGAGTATATTCTCTGACCGTTTCATACTTGCTAGAACATCTATTATTGCATAGATTAATTTACTTGATGCTGACACATTGGTAACACTGATTGGTACTATATGGATCTTCTTTTACGATGTTATCTCCTTTGTGTTCACTAAATACATATTGTGATGTGCGTTTCACTAACATATTGTATTTATTGAATACCCTTATCATTGTACACTCATTGTGTATATTGTAACTTTCATTATCACATTGAGCTCTATTGTACAAGCCATTGTATAAGGTAACGTAACTGAATTAGATCCTTGTGTATTGATTGGGAAGGGAGAGTAGAAATGGTTATGTGATCAATCCTACTGTATAAAAAATTGTATATGTCCATTGTACACCCATGTACAAAGGAGTCCCATTTTATTGTATAACCTAACCCGTTTACATAACCATATTGTACTCTAAATCACATATTGCTTACAGTTCTTACTTATCATATATAGATATTTTCTATTATCATATCCTTCTGTTTTTCATATACATCTTCTTTCAGAGTTTCATATATCTTACTCTATTGTACGTTATATTTTCTAACCTGTTATGATCTGCGTGAGATGTATTGTGCTCGCTCATGTCCTGACTGGACCTGTTGATAAATTTTACAGATAGCTTGGAGGTTGCCTGCTAGCCTAGAGGAGACACGGTAGAGATTGTATAGATAGTTGTTTTAGTTGTCTTGAGTTGTATTTACTTTATGGATTACTGTATTTGAGATTTGAGATATTTTCTGGGTTTGTGTATCTTAGACACTTAGACTTCTATCTGCGGTATCTCTTTGTGGATTTCATATTTTATCTATCTTTTATCATGCTCTACCTTAGATGTGATTGAGACTGTATTTGCTATGTCACCTCCATTCGGAGTGTATATACTGTACAGGTACCTTTATATTGTTAGATGTTTGACCTAGGACAGCGTTCTACCGCCGACACTGCGGCGTAGGCTGGACGTACCCACTTCTCGTGCCCTTACTCTAGGGTACGGGTCGTGACAATGGTCAAGTATCATAACTGAATCCTTCTCCATGTCAAATTAATGATGTTAACCTTAGCTGAGAGTAAGCATTTAATGTTTCCAATTGAGTACTCACCTAGACAGGTTGCACTAATGTTAACAGTAGGAATGATGTTTGGAATGGTTTATGAAGTGGTGAATCAACATTAGGTAGTTGGATTTATTTCAGACAACCATATTAGTATGTGGAGGGCCAAACAGTTGGTGTTAGATGTAGACTAACTAAACTGTGAAAGAAGATGGATATTTGTATGAGTTAGCTTCAGTAGAAAGACTGTGACTCTGCATGAGTTATATTAGAGGAGTTACTCTGCATAATCATGTACAAAGTATAAGATATGGGTTAAGGCTTAATGGGCTAAGCTAAGCTAGGAGTCCAATAACACCAATAGTAATGTCTGTAACTAGGGTATTTGTGAATATTATGTATCAATATGAGAATAAAGTTTGGGTAGTAATTTAGCATATTATTTATCTTATATCTAGAATACCCTAATTTAGCCAAAATTTGAGCACATAGGTGTCATAGTGTGTGCGCGTCAGTGTTGTGTCATGTGTCAAAGTGTGTGTGTGTGTCAAAGTATTGTGTCATGTGTCAAAGTGTCGTATCCTTGTGTATACGAGCCGGTTAGGGTTAGGGTTTACCTGATCAACCGTGGCAGGAGGGAAGGGGCGACGGCGAGGGGGAGCGGCGGTGGAGGTGGCTGGAGCTGGCTCTGGCGAACGGGAGGGACGCTCGAACGAGGGATCGGGCGCGGTGATGGTGAGGGGGAGGAGGGGGTCGACGGTCTCCGGAGGAGGGGGTCGGGGAGCGGCGGTCACCGAAGGAGGGGGTCGGGGAGCTGATGGGGGGGAGGGGGAGGGTTGGGGAGAGGAGAGGGAATGGTTTGGGTTGGGGAGAGAAGAGGGGTCGCCAAGGGGGGTGGGGGTCGCCGAGGTCGGTGGGGGTCACCGAGGGCGGTCGGTCGGGGGCCGAGGGGGGTGGGGGTCGTCGGATCGGGGTCGGGGGGGAGGGGAAGGATGAAAAAAATTTAGGGGCAAAAATAATGGGGGGAATGAAAACTCGAACCTGACCTATATTTTTAATTTAGCGACGTCATATTAGAACGTCGGTAAACGTCGCTAATATCAGTGATATTAGCGATGAAGTAATAAATACGTCGGTAAACGTCGCTAATATCTCTAATATTAGCGACGTTTACCGACTTATACGCGACGTGAGCTCTTTAAAACGCAAACGTAATTTAAATACGTCGCAGAACGTCGCTGTCAGTCGCTAATAATGACGTCTTCCGACGTTATAAAAAAATGTCGCTAAATTGTTTTTTTCCAGCGACGTTTTCTTAAAACGTCGCTAATTACGTCGGTAATATGACTTATTTTGGTAGTGTAGGTAAGGGTGACTACTATTTCATTTAGTTTCAAAACTACTAAGAAATAACACTAAAAATACTTCAAATTATGCCTAAACTTATAAAATATATATTTTAAATATTAATAATTATTTGTTTTTCGATACCAAAAAAATTCGAAACTCCGATCCGAAAAACTGCGGATAATACCGATATCGTCGATACTGATACTCATAGGAATGGTCCGATACTGATTCCAATATCAATACTACGAACCTTGACTTGTTGCATCCAGTGCTGTTGTGCGTAGAGAGTGTGGGGTGCAGCCGGGTTGGGGGGAGGAGGCAATGCTTGTGCAGTTGGGGGGTCTGCGGGGTGGGGGCAGCCGGAGGAAGGGATTTTGGGTGAGAAATGAGCGATAATTCTTCTTTTTTTATTTATTGATATCAAGTTGAAAATATTCAATAGTTGATTGTACCAAGTTGTCGAATAAAATTTTTTAGAGTATCAATTTGAAAAACTAAAATAATTGAGAGCATCAAGTTGAAATTAAACATTTATTTTTTGGTATGTGGTTGAACTGTTTTTAAGGGGGAAAAAAAACAAAAACAACTTACCATAAGAGCAACTCCAACCCTATTGTGACTTTGGAAAAAAGTTAATGCCACATAGGAATGACAAAATTTTATTCAAAAGTTCTTCTCCAATGCAATTGTCAAGTCAATTGTGAAGCTTATGTGGCAAAAATTAAAGAAGACATTGTGAAGTTGATTGTCTTGTTCTAGACAATGCACTTGACAATGTCTTCTCTTCCATGTCATCAATTATGAATAAAAAATATTAGAAAAAAGAAAGAAGATAAGTAGTTGTCTTGGAAGTTGGAAAAAATACTTTTTATTGTCTTCTCAATACTTTTGCATTGGAGAGAGTTTTTTTTTATTTTATCTCATTGTCTTTTGAGATATAATTTTGCCACATAAACAAGACATTGTCTTGTGGCTCATGCCACATAGGAGCCACCTAAGACTCACAACACTTAACAAGACAATAGGGTTGGAGATGCTCTAAGCAATTCCAAACCGAGCTTTACACTGTGTTTGGGAACATTTGTGGGGAGGGAGAGGAAAATTTGAGGGGAAGGAAAATGGAGGAGAGTAAAGTTAATTTTTCCTTCCTTTGTTTGGTTGGACAAAAAGTAGGAGAAGAAAAAGTTTAAAAACAATTTTTTATTTGTTTATGGATATAGGTATAATTACTATTTCCTCCTTGGTATTCTCAAATGATGATTTAATATTAACTTTTTGAGGGATGGTGGGGTAAATTCACTCAAATTCCTCTCATCTCTCTCCATTTTTCTCCCACATTTGGGAGAAATTTTTTTTGGTGGGACCCACCTACTTTTTCCTCTCAAATTTTTCTCCCCCATGTTCTCTCCCCCTTTCCAAACACCATCATTTAAAATTTTCCTCTCACTTTTCCCTCAACTTTTTCTTTCCTCCCATTTTCCACCAATTCCAAACCGAGCTTTAGGCTTGATCCAAACCCAGCTAAAAATAAGGGTCGACAGATCGAGCACCAATTGATGCCCTTGCCTCCATCTAGTCTCTCTCCATTGCAGTCTGAAAAGTTTGCTCCCCTTTCCTTCCGGGAATGAGGAAGACCGTTACTTCAACCGAGCTTTTGAATTCAAATTTCCCGCGCCTCTTCCCCTCCTCCTCCGCCTCCTCCTCTTTCTCCTTCTTCCATCCTCACCATCTTCCCATACGATTCCTCCCTCCAAACCCCAACCTCCCGTCGCCAATCCACCCAGAACCTCAAGAACTCTTCCTGAGTTCGCTCAAAACCCTCTCCAGAACCACCATAACCCTTCGGGAGATCGAATCTCTCCACTGCGCAGCGACCAAGTCCGGCTTTGCCGTGCGCGGCCAGGTCGGAATCGGGCTGCTGAACCTCTATGCAAAGTCCGGCTCCCTGGACGTCGGCCGCAAGCTGTTCGACGAAATATACGAGAGAGACGCCCTCCCGTGGACGATCCTCATCTCGGGCTTCTCCCGCAACGGGAAGCACGAGACAGGTATCCAACTTTTCGCCGGGATGATAGCCGAGGACACTCTGCCCAACCGCTTCACTCTCGCTAGTGTTCTGAAGTGTTGCGCGAACTTGCGCGATCTCGGAAAGGGCAGGGAGATTCACGGGTGGATATTAAGGAATGGTATCAGCCCGGACGCTGTGCTGGACAATTCCATCTTGGAATTCTACGTGAAATGTGGTGCCTTTGGATATGCCAAAAGATTTTTCGGGACGTTGACAAGTAGCGATGCTATTTCGTGGAATATCATGATAGGGGCGTACTTAGAGATTGGTGATGTAGACAGTTCCATGGAGTTGTTCGGTAATTCTCTGTATCGGGATGTTTCGAGCTGGAATACGATCATTAACGGCCAAATGCAAAATGGGTTTGATTCTGTGTCCCTACAACTTCTTTACCGGATGGTTGAGATTGGACCTCAGTTTAATCACTTCACTTACTCCATGGCAGTGACACTGGCCGGGACGTTAGCTCTCCTTGCACTGGGGAGACAGATCCACGCACGAGTACTGAGACTTGGTTACGAGCATGACGGGTATGTAAGGAATTCCCTTATCTCCATGTACACGAAATGTGGTAAAATGGAAGCTTCGTCATTTATTTTTAGTAGATCGCTTCATTCTTTTGATGGGTCAGTTGCTAAATCCATCGATTGGAGTTCTATGATTGCTGGATTCGTCCAAAATGGGAGGGGCGAGGAAGCACTACAACTCTTCTTCAGGATGTTACAAGAAGGGGTAAGTGTGGATCAGTATACTCTTACGAGTATTGCCTCGGCCTGTTCTAGCGCTGGGATTTTGGAGCAAGGAAAGCAGGTCCATGCTTGTGTCGAGAAATTGGGTTACGGGATAGATGTCTTTCTGGCGTCAGCCATCACTGACATGTATGCTAAGTGCGGAAGCTTAACGGATGCTCGCAAGAACTTTGAAAGTATGGACAGGAAAAATGTTGTGCTTTGGACTTCAATTATAGGCTCCTATGCTTCTCATGGGCATGGGAGGGAGGCCATTCAGCTCTTTGATAGGATGCTGAATGAGAATATTATGCCGAATGAGATTAGCTTCGTGGCCGTGCTGTCTGCATGCAGCCACGGGGGCCTGGTGAAAGAAGGCTACAAATATTTCAGAGCAATGCAGGAAAACCACAACGTAGCTCCTGGCATCGAGCATTTCACTTGTATGGTTGATCTCCTAGGCCGAGCTGGTCTACTTGATGAAGCAAGAAACTTCATTTATGAGAACAGTATCAGCCATCACACAGTCATGTGGAGAGCATTATTATCTGCTTGCCGAGTTCATCAGAACGTAAAAATGGCGGTATGGGCTTCTGAGCAGTTGGTTCAGCTAGACCCAGATGATGTTGGATCTTATGTGTTGCTGTCAAATATTTATGCGTCACAAAGGAAATTCGCAGAGGCTTCAAAGCTACGAAAACTGATGCAAGACAGAGGAATGACTAAAGAGCCAGGTTGGTCTTGGATTCAGCTGAGGAACAAAGTACACGCGTTTGTTGCGGGAGACCGGTCACACCCCGAGGCGGAAGGGATATATTCTTACCTGGAGCGCTTATTTGGGAGATTGAAAGAATTGGGGTATTCCAGTAGGAATGACTTGGTTCTCCATGATGTAGAAGAAGAACAAAGAGAGTCCATGCTAAGCTTTCACAGTGAGAAGCTTGCAATTGCTTATGGGATAATTAGCACCCCCAGTGGAACGCCTCTAAGGGTCATGAAAAACCTACGGGTTTGTGCAGACTGCCACGAAGCTATCAAATACATCAGTCTAGACACAAGCAGGGAGATTGTCCTCAGAGATGCTCATCGGTTTCATCACTTTAAGCAAGGGGAGTGTTCTTGTGGAGATTATTGGTGAGTGAATCCGAAATCAATGAGCCTAGTTTACCTTCAAAGAAGCTAACAATCTTGGCATATTCGACAATAGCAAGGTAAGCAATCATATGCACTTTGCCACAGTAACCAGTGTGGCCATTTACATTATGCACTTCACCATTCACTAAGCATGATAATGGGGGCATTTAGCAATCATAACTTAAGCAATGTTATGTCTATTTCAAGGATTCTTGAATAAGTAAGTTCGTTCTTGAAGCATTGATCCTGTAAACGGCTATTCATAGGGGTGAGCAAAATTTTAACTTTGAACTGAAACCGACCCGAATTTAATTCGGGTCGGTTTTGGAATTAATGGGTCGGAATTCTGTTTGGAGATGAAAACCAATATTATTCGATTCGAGTTGCGGGTTTGGGATTTAATTAGCATGTGATTTTACATATTTACCTCTCCATGACCCCTACATATATATATATACCCAAAAAACATAGTCCTAACCTCTCTCTCTCTCTCCTCCGACTCATCCCCATTCTGCGGTGCTACCCCTAATTTCCTTCCCTCTCTCTGAGCTCTCCCGACATCTTTAAAGTCTGATCTCTCTAAAAAAAACCCTAAACCCGACTGCTAGCCCTAATCCCCTAAACACTCTCAAAATATCTTTATTCCTCTCTCAACTGTCGACTTTTGAGTCTCTCCAAGACTCCAACCTAAATCTACGAAGGCTGTCGCTCTCTCCCTCTCCTAAATCCTCAACTCGTGTAAGTTTCACATTGTTTGCAAGAGAGGAGTTTGCATAAATTTAATTTTTATTTCTACTGTTAATTTTTTTTATTTTATTAACTAATGAGCTAATCCAGTGTAGCATTCTCTATCGGAAATGCTCTATTTTAAAAATCGCGGTTTTAAAATCATGACATGGACAACATTTGGTTAGTTTGAGCTTAGACACCTTAGAAACACCTTATATTGTCATAGAAACGTTTTTGGGATTTTTATGGTTTTTCTAGGATTTATTAGAATTGTTTTATGCAAAAACTATTTATTTATAATTATTTATTAAGCCTTAGAAATTCTAATGGAAGCATACCTAATTATTTTGACCTCACTTTTTTATGCTAGAATGTTAAGCCCATAAAATTTTTCCCTAATTTTTCCAGATTTTTTTTAAGATTGATTGGTATTTATTTGGATTTAAATAGGTAGAAAACTATTAAATAAAATATAAATAGAAAAAAGAAAATGGATAAAAGAAGAAGTTAAACCCATACCCAAACTTCCTCCACCCACAACTCACCCAGGCGGGTGGGGCCAACTGCTCGGTCATCCGCACAGTCCGGTGGGCAGGGCCCGCAGGCTCACCCTCCCGCACACACGTGGAATTGACTCGACCGGGACCCTTGGCCCACTAGCCATTCAAATATTAGTCTTGGTGAGGGCCCATCTGTTGGTGTCGCTCCCCGCTCAACTCCCGCATGATCCAGCCATAGATCTGAGGCTAAGGACGGTCTGGACCGTCCATTAATTAGGTTTTTCCTATATATAGGAAAATCTAGGTTAGGTTTTGGATTTGGGAAAATTGGAGAAATGTTTTCTGCAGAGAATTTCTAAGGCGACTTCAACTTTTCTCGAGAATTTGTGGGATCAAACGAACTCATTTTGAGCTGAAATTTACATGTGTGTTCTTTTTCTCTATCATATTTTTCGCTATTCTGTTACGCCCAGTGTTTTCGGTCTTCTTTACAAAAAGCATAACAACTTCTTATAAAAGGGGAGAGAAAACTTGTTTTGTTTTGCTTACAAAGAATCTTTATTACAAAGAAATTCTAAGAATAAGCGAGAAACAAAGAGAGCTGGAGGCTGGTAGCAGTGGCGATCAAGCATGCGGTCGGCTTCTTTACTCCGTTGACGATCCGATGTCGGAAATGAGGAGACCTCCTTAACTCTAGCTCACAATCACTGTTTGGAGGAAAATTTTTGGTCGCAAGGGGCTATAGCTCTCGATCTTTCGACCTTTGAACCTTTTGAATAGCATAAGTCCTATGGTATTTATAAGAAAACGACCTACCCTTGGACTTCGCCTCAGCGAAGAGGCAAGACTCACTGTTTTTGTCTCCCTGCACCGCTTTGCCTATCTACGCACGGGAACACTGCCTGCATCTAGTTTAAGAATGCATTCACTATACATGAATACTGGTTTTGATGGTTTGCACTTGCTTACGGAGCGCATGACACGTGTCCAAAGTTACGAGAATAAAGCAAATCCCTCTAAATTGTTAGTCGTCTGCTAACCATGCACTTTGTCGGTTGGCAGCCTGCATCACTACCTGCACCACTACTTTCTGACAACTCTGCACTTGTCGGTTGGCGGCCTGCGCCACTATTGATAGTGACTTTCGACCATTGTGCTTTCAACAACTAGCATCATATGCCATTTGCTGAGCGCGAGCCGCACCAAAGAGTAGACAGGTGGCACTCTGCATCGTAACCACGTCGTTCCTGTTCACTGTGCGTTATTGGAAATCAGAACTGTGCACTGTACACTCGACAACTGACAAGCTGCGCCACACTACTGTTCACTTGTCATTCGGTGGCCTGTGCTTACTTTGTCCTTGAATCATGCCAAAGGAGGCGATAGATGGCAGCCTACGCCGAGGCCACGTCATCGCACCCTCTGCTGTATTAAATGGAAATCATCATTACACTGATGTCTGTGCTGCCAATTCCTCGATTTACGCTACTGTTGTCATGCCTCGATTTCGAAAAATCGTTAGTCGTCTCTCGGGCATGATGTCGTGCTAAGTTGCACTCGCACAATACAGTTTCATAAGATTATTCAAAACACAACACAATTAGAGTACACAGAAAAATTGAAACAACACATTTGACAGAAGAAAACTTTGCTTCATTGATAATGGATATCATTTACAATACTATTACAAAAGTTGTCGTGCGGGCTTACAACATGACTCGATTATAAATGAACACCGATGAGATAGTCGTTCCATACATTACATTTCCCCTTTTACAACCAAAGTATTTAAATCCACCTGCTATTGAGGGAAGTCGAGTCATATTTCTTGGACAGAATGCAGAGTCTTCAAAAGTATGGATTCAAGCCTTCGAGCACACGAACGATGCTTCAAAACACTTGAGCGTCATCTTGCTAGGTGGCACGCTCCTCCTGATTTGTAGTACCCGTGGAGAGCAAGAATCAGTACATTGTCGTGTACTGGTGGGTGGCTAATTAAATTCGAAGCTCTCATTTGTTCAAGAATATTAAGTAAAACATGCAGTGTATTTTGTGCTCTTTCTAGCCATCCTAGTAGACTACATGTAACATTCGACAGGCAAATTAACATAGTCTACGTGTTTTAGCTTACCGCAGCAGAGTCGGTTGCCTTTGAATAAACTTACCATGTTCTTTCCTGTTCATCAGATATCAATAACTCTGAATATGTGTATATATGTGTGAAGGTCACTGGCAATGTCAAGCCATCTTGGACTATAGTTGGGTTAGACGGTGATCCTTTCAAGGTGGGTAGTGAGCCATATTTGAAAGTTTCGAATCACCTGTCACCCTCATTTCCCGTATTTTTCCTGTATTTCGTATTTATACTCATATCTAGATTTTGGCATGTATTTTTATTTTTCTCGACTTGTGGAATTTCGGTATTTCTCGTATTTGGGTTTTTGGCTTGGCTCGGTTTATTTGGGATGGTTCGGTTTGGTTCGATTTTATGTACATTGGATCACCTTAGCCCTATGCTACACCCTCATTCCCCACCACAACTCCTCATTAAAAACCCACCAACCTCTTCTCTCTCCTCATAACTTCCTCCATTAATTTTTTTCTTCTTCTTCTTCTTCCTCCACCCAACTCCCCAACCCTTAGGCAAGTGCATCTTGCCACTACATGAGGACCCTCTTTTCTTTGTCCATCTGCTAGTTTAGGACATGGAGATCAACATTAGTTCTTGGATTTTTATGATTTGGAGTCTCTATTGATGTAGATCTAAGTTATTGCTATTTTCGGATTTTACATGTTTTGATCCATTTTGGTTGGTTTTCTTTGAGTTCTGATGTTTCCATGTGGAAGAGCTTTCAGTTTCACTCCAGTTGGAGCCTTGGAAATCCGGATTTGGAGTTCGGATGGCCAAGTTGTGAACTTGTGAAGCTTTGGGTTCTTCCTTGGTGTTCTTGCTGTCTGGAGAAGACAGTGAGCAGTGTGCAGAGCTTCTTAGCTTACGCACACTGAGCTACGAGCGCTCTTTAGCGCTGCGTACGCTGACTTGAGTACGCTTCCTGTTGGAAGCGTGTCTCCCTTCAACTTGCGTGACTTTTCACGCAGCTGCTCCCTTGAGCGTGCGTGACTTTCACACACTGCTCCCTGTAGCGTGCGTGACTTTCACATACTGCTCCCTGTAGCGTGCGTGACTTTCACACACTGCTCCCTGTAGCGTGCGTGACTTTCACATACGCTGCCCCTGAGCGTGCGTGACTTTTCACCTACGCTGTCCCTGAGCGTGCGTGACTTTTCACCTACGCTGCCCCTGAGCGTGCGTGACTTTTCACCTACGCTGCCCCCTTGAGCGTGCGTGACTTCCACATACGCTGCCTTCCTGCGTGCGTGTTATAATGCGTATGCATTCCCCCTGCGTGCGTGCTTTTGTGCGTACGCATCCCCTGACCCGTATTTTGATATTTTATTAGATATTTCATGCCCATTTTATATCCTTACGCCTTTTGTCATGAACTTGATTTTACTTAATATGTTTGGAATGACTATTGTACATGGCATGGTAAGACAAGGAACTAGCATAACACGACAGTGATCCGTCGTGGTGCACTTCTAACATGACCAACCTGACATGATAGTGGCCCGTCGTGGCGCACTCCTGACAAGTACCCTGACATGATTTATCTTGATAACTTAACTTGACCTGCCTTGACACCGTGGGTGGTTCTTTCTTGCTTGCTTGTTAATCCACTTGTCCTGTCTTGCATCATGTCTAGGATGGGACTCCTGAGTACCACGGTCAGGAGTACCTACTAAAAGGGACTAAGGTTAATAACTAGAATAACTCAGTAGTCATGAAGAGATGACACAGCTACAGGCAATCCCGTTACCTGGGCGCTCTTGGGATCTGTAGCCTGCCGTCGAGTAGGGCACATTTCCAGCGCACCGTCGAGTGTTGCACCCTCTAAGTCACCTAAGGGTACATTTGTCTCCTGGACGATGTACCCACCTGAATTCAACCCTAATCTTTCGTCCTGGGTAGCCTGGATGGTCTGCAGGGCTTGTGGTTGTGGAACAATCTCACTGCATCTTGTTAGTAATTAGGCCTGTGATAACCCTAGTTAGTTAAAGTAGTAAGCCTTAGTATCTGCTTGGCCGTGATTGATTGAATGAGGAATAACCAGTTTAACCATGTCTTGATCCAGTACAAGATTGCTTCCTGTCTTGATTACTTACATTACTTATCTTGCCGATAAATGGTGGGAAACCAAGCTCTGTTCAGATGAAGGGTTACAACCCCGGTCCTTGTTTGGTTTACGGGTTGTAACCTGGATATCGGAATAGTTCCATGGTTATCTCGTCGTATATCATCCTGACATGTTTTCGTAATTATAGTTTTAATATTAGATTTTCTGTGCTGATTGCTGGCCTTTTGTTCTTATTCCGTGGCCCCCTTGTGGCACTTGCTCTTTCTGGGGTTGACCCAGCTGGTTTTGTGTGGCCAGATTTCGGAGCAGCTCCCGAGGATCTACCAAGCTTCCAGCCCGATGGTGGCGAGTAGAAGGAACCCGGGCTACGAGTGGGTTTTCTATTTTGTTTCGCTCACTCTATTGTAAATTTATTCTTTTGAGGCGTTTAGCCGACGAGCACCTGTTAGCTCGATGCACTTTTACTTTCTGTCTGCCTACGGGCTGTAAACATGATTAACAAATCCTAGGGTTGATCATGTATGACTTAAACTCTTGCTAGTCCTAACATTTTGTACGACTAGCTTCATGATCAGCTGATATGTAATATTTGTGACGCCTTTTATTGTATATTTAATGATCATACATCTTGTAATTATATTACTTGCTTGAGATTGAGACAATAGGCTTGACCTTAAGAGACTGTTGGCTTGTAGTAAACCCTCATATCTAGACAGCCGTGACCGTATAGTTGAGATGTATTCTATTTCAATATACGTAGCTGGCTATGTCTGCCCCCGCTCTCCAGTATTCTGGTTCTGGGGCGTGACATCACCCATGCCGGTTAAGCCAGCACTGCTATCCCCGTTCCTTCTAAGTCGACTCGGTTCCTTGTCCTAGGCAACCGCTTGAGGAACTAACTCCCTTGTGCACAAGTTGTCCAATGACCACGCTAATCTAAACTAGTTATTCATGCATGGTTTACAAATTTATAAGAAACTTAGCCATTTCCATCGTGTCCCGCCTTGTCGTGGCAACACTTATTCATCGATTGATTTATATTCGTTAACACAGTTCTATATCAAGCATAACAAGTAAGCATGTAGTAAATCATGGCATAACAGTTCTATAGCAAGTGCACGTGAGAAATCGTGCAACAGTTCATTGATTGAATTCTATAAAGACAAGCATTCTACTATATTATGTCACCGATTGGTTTAGAAAGCAAGAGGGTCAAGGGAGAGAAGGGTCAACCACTCACCTTAATTTGACTGAGACGAGGGATGGAGGTCGGTTGCGCTTAGACGGTGCCTATGCGATCACCTGAAATCACATAAACAACGGATCAGCACTTTATCCTTCTATTTCGAGTTCGATATGAAATGCGATGTTCGAAGAACGCAAGCAAATCAAATACATTGAAAATATTTACGAAAACGCATTCAGAAAATCAAAACCAAAGAAGCAAGTGCGACACGAAAATAAGAGCAACGAGAGGTCTCTTCCGACTCGGCCGCAGAGTCTATCCTCGTGGCACAACCCGCTGAATATGGGACTTGATTCCGAAGAAGCCATTCCATAAAGAGAAGGATTTTGATTCAATCGATCCCGACTAATCGATAGCGACAATATTTCTTAACCGCGTTTCCCGCGTCGCGAACGAAAAATGGGGCACGAAGTTGGGATGGGGCACGACAACTGTTAGCATGTCAGGGAGCGCGGACCACGAACACTCGTCGGTCTCTGTTATTAATGCTCTGCCGGCACTGATGTGGCCCACTTCTGGCTTTATGTCCACATAGGATAACCAGCAAAAAGTGCCAAATCGCAAATGGAATAGGCTACCGTGCTTCCATTTGGCGCAGAGTATCACTTGCTCGCGTACGCATCGCACGTTCTGCATAAGTGGGACAAGCTCTTGTTGGCGCATATAACTTCATCTGTGTGGCGTAAGAGCACTTGGGAGCGTTGAAATTTCTCTATCTTTATAAGACCTCCTTCAAAGTTTTCGAAGTTGGCATAAGTTCGAAATAGTTTGAAAGAAGTATAGAAGAAGGAATCTTCATCTGCGCCGCTGAGATCAATTTGGCGTAGAGGACTTTGTTCTGGTGCTGAGGAGTTTGTCCAGTTTTTGGCCCAAGTAAGATCCTCTGCACAGGATTCACCATCTGTCAGCCACTAACTTATTGGGATTTGATTTCATCTCTGATTCGAGTTTTCAGGTTGACTCTTCGACCGAATGGTTCCTCCAGAGCACGCGGACGAGAGGGATCACACGTTACGAAGCAGCACGATTACGAAGCAACTTATCCTTACGCTCCAAGATCTATATAGGTTCTTATACGTACGATAAGTCTGCCTTCAGATCCAGCTGGCCCAAATCTACTACGTGGCTTGGATCGTGCACGTATTTTCGTAGGTGTGAGACATAGAAGATATCGTACACATCCGACAGTGCTGGGGGCAATGCAATCTGGTAAGCTACTGGGACGACTCGTTTCAGTATTTCAAAAGGACCAATAAATCTTGGACTCAATTTACCTTTAGCTCAAAATTTGGTGGCTACTCGCATGGACATTACCTCCAGAAACACGTGATCGCCTTCCAGGAACTCGAGGGGTCGTCGATGGATGTTCGCGTAGCTTTTCTGCCTACTCTGTGCTACCTTTAGTCTTTTTCGTATTAGCTTGACCTTTTCCACAATCTGCTCCACCAGCTACGGGTCAAAAATCTGTCGCTTTCCGACTTCATCCCAACAAATGGGTGATCTGCACTTACGTCCGTACAAGGCTTTGTACGGCGCCATATGGATGCTGGATTGATAGCTATTGTTATATGCAAATTTGGCCAAAGGTACATGGACGTCCCAACTCGACTTCAAGTCAATTGCGCAGAGCCGTAGCATGTCTTCGAGAATTTGATTCACGCACTCCGTTTGGCCGTCAGTTTGAGGATGGTAAGTCGTGTTAAAGTTCAACTTCGTACCCAGAGCCGACTGAAGGCTACTCCAGAAGCGCGCCAGAAATCGTCTATCCCAATCTGAGACGATGGATACTGGAACCCCGTACAGCCGCAGTATCTCGTCGAGGTGTATCTGAGCTAGGCGATCGACACTCCAAGTAACTTTGATGACAATAAAATGCGCTGACTTGGTTAGTCGATCGATGATGATCCAGACGACATCGTTCTTCCGTGACGTCTTCGACAAGCCAACAATAAAGTCCATGCAGATATGCTCTCACTTCCATTCTAGAATGACAAGGTTTTGCATCTCTCCTCCCGGTATCTGGTGCTCAGCTTTCACTTGCTGACATGCCATGCATTGTGACCTATGTTACCTGGACACGGGTATGGGTGTCAGTACGGGTACATATCCAAGAGTCGAGTCCTTTAAACTCATAATTGAAGGACACACAGACTCGGCTAAAAAGGATCCAAATTTTGGATATGGGTACGGGAATATGACTAAGGTTTCACAGAAAGACAACCTATAATTATAAATTACTAGTAAACTTTACTGAACTAGTTGGATAAGTCCCTAAGGGACTATCCTTTCAGCTCCCCTACGACTTTACTACCAATCTATCATATTAAGATAAACTATCTACATCACTACCATATTAAAATAAACTATCTACTTCACTATCAATCTCCTAATTGTCACCATGAAGGATTCGATTGTCATCATGTAGGATCAGATACGGATTCCATACTCATACCCATGTCCTACCCGATCGACACGGGTACTTCTCCTTAAAGTGGAGAGTCCGGGTAACATAGATTGTGACACGAATAGTGCCACATCTCTCTTTATCCCGTGCCACCAGAAGGTCGTGCGAAGGTCCTTATACATCTTTGTGCTGCTAGGATGCAAGGAATACTTCGCATAATGCGCCTCTGACATTATTTTCTTTCTGAGTTCTGAGTCATCTGGAACACATAGTCGACCATTCACTCTTAGCACGTCGGTCTCATCTTCCACAAAGTCGGTCGTCCTACCCGTTGAAATAAGCTCTCGCATCTTCTTCAGGTACGTATAGTCCTTCTAAACGGTCTTGATCTTTTTTTGCAAGTTCGGCTCTAGCTGTAGTTGCGCCAACAACACTCCCCTGAATCAAACTCGGAGGTCGATGTCCATCTCTTCTAGGTCCCGTAGTAGCCTGTTGTTGATGGATAGCGAGGCGATGTATTGAGCGTCTTCCGCAACATTTTCTTTGTCTGGCGTATAGTCAATCGTCAAGTCATAGTCCTTGATTAGTTCTAGCCAGCACCTTTGCCAAGTTCGGCTCTTTTTGGATGAAGAGATATTCGAGACTTTTATGATCGTTATAGATGTTGCATGCCACGCCAAAAAGGTAGTGACGCCACAATTTCAACGCGAACACAATTTTTCGTAACTCCAAGTCATGCGTAGGATAGGTCTTCTCGTGCAGCTTCAACTGTCTTGAGGCGAAAGATATCACCTTGTTTTGCTGCATGAGCACACATCCCAAGCCCTGCCCTGAAGCATCGCTGAAGATTTGAAAACCCTCTACTCCATCTAGAAGTGCGAGTATAGGGGCCGAAACGAGCCGTTGCTTCAGTTCTTGGAAGGAAGCTTCACAGTCGTCCGACCACTCATACGCGACTCCCTTTTGAGTGAGGCGAGTCAAGGGCGATACAATTTTCACGAAATCCTTCACGAATCGTTTGTATTATCCCGCCAAATCAAGAAAGCTTTGAATTTTACTAGCTGACGCAAGCCGCTTCCAATCAACAACGGCTTCGACTTTTTTCGTATCAACTGCAATGCCCTCTGCGGAAATGATGTGGCCAAGGAATGACACGCTGCTCAGCCAGAATTTGCACTTGCTCTGCTTTGCATACAACTGATTGTCGGTTTGGAGTACGGTCCGCAGATGCTCTGCGTGTTGCGTCTTGTCCTTCGAGTAGATGAGAATGTCGTCGATGAAGACTACTACGAACTTGTCGAGGAAGGGTTGAAATACCCGATTCATTAAATCCATGAAGGCAGCGGGGGCATTTGTTAGGCCGAACATTATTACTAGGAACTCATAGTGGCCGTATCGAGTGCAGAAGGCTGACTTTGACACGTTGTCTGGCTTGATCTTGAGTTGATGGTAACCCTAGCGAAGATTAATCTTCGAAAACACTGAGGCGCCTTATAGTTGATCGAACAAGTCGTCTATGCGGAGAAGTGGATATTTGTTCCGAATGGCGGCTTTGTTCAACTCTCGGTAGTCAATGCACAGACGTATCGATCCATCTTTTTTCTTTACGAACAACGCGGACGCTCCCCATGGCGTAACGCTAGGTCGGATGAATCCCTTGTCGAGCAATTCTTGCAACTGGACCTTGATTTCCTTCAGCTCTGCAGGGGCTATTCTATATGAAGCCTTAGAAATCGGTCTGCTATCGGGAGAGGTATCGATGGTGAATTCGATTTCTCGATCGGATGGCATACCGGGTAGCTCGTTTGGAAACACGTCGGGGAATTCTGTCACAACGTTGGTTTGACCAGCGTTTGCACCATCATGTCTCATGTCGTGAACGGACGCCAAGTATCCTTTGCAGCCGGAATGCAGCATCCTCCGAGCAGAAATTGCCGAGATCACCATGCACGACGTCGACGCTTCACCACACAAGTAGCAGAACTCGGTCTCTCCCGGTAGACGGAAGGTGACCATCTTTCCTGCACAGTCAATTGTTGCATTACAAGCGAGCCAATCTATTCCCAATATGATATCATAGTCCTGAATATCTAGAACTATCACATCAAGATATACCTTTTTTACCTCCAATACAAATAATTCCGTCTCTGCAGCCTGAGTTTGCAAGTAGTTGCGTGATGCTAACACTAAGGTTAAGGCCTAGCAGGGTTATAGAAAATGTGTTCTTCGACAAAATTTGCCGAAATAAAACTATGTGTGGCGCCATAATCAAACAGTACACGTACAGGCTTATTATTGAAAAACAGTATACTTGTCACGACTGTATTTGAGGCAAACGCCTCGTCTCGAGTCATGGCGTAGACGCATCCTTAGGCATTGGGACGACGATCTTAGCCATTTTGTTGTGTGGGCTGGGGAGCTCGAGGTGCCTGGCCTCGATTTTGCTGATTCTGCGGTTGTGGAGGGCGTTGATTCGGCCCACCTTCCAAGCAGTTGCGTACGATGTGGCCTACTCGATCGCACTTGAAGCAAGCTCCGTCTTTCGCTCGACAGTCATTCATCTAATGCCTATCTCGATTGCATTTGTTGCAATGAGGTACTGGGTTCCGCCCTTGGTAGCCATCGTTGGTACTGTGATTGGGACGCATATACGCGTTGTTGCCTCCTGTGTTACTATGGCGCTTGTGATTGACATGATGCACAGCGCCGGAAGTAGCTGGAGGATACCGGGACTCGAGACGAATAACATGATTAAGGGTCGCTCTTACCGTTTGATACTCTGGAACGGTCACATGTGCAGCGATGGAAGGCCTCAAACCCACTTCGAAACGTTGTGTCCTACTCGCAACATCAGGCAGAAGCTCACTTGCAAACTTGGCGAGCTTGTTGAACTCAGACGCATATTGGCGAACTGTCATATTCCCCTGCCTCAGTTGCATGAACTCGTTCTCTTTTCTTGACGAACCGCCAGAGGAAGGAATCCTTCTTCGAATGCTTTGCGGAATGTGGCCAAAGAGATCTTCTTCGTCTCGTCGTCTCCGAGGATGCTCGTTTTTGCACATCCCATCAGTCGTGTGCATTCAACCGAAGTTGAAGTTGAGCGCAAGCAACTCGCCTTGACTCGTCCATGCCGAGTGCTTCGAAGTGGTCTTCCAATTTCGCCACCCAGTCGAGTGCCACAGAAGGATCTTCGGTTCCCTTGAATGAAGTACTGCACACCTTTTTAAATTCTGAGATTTCGGAGGAGGCATACTTCGCAAGTGCAGGCTGAGGCTCGTCAGGGTCGACTTCGCTGCGTTGGTTCGTTGGCTCTGTTACGGCAGGCGTAGTCGCAGAATGATTGTTGTTGGCCGTGATTGTCTGGACGATTTGTTGCAAGATGTCAAGCTGCTTCTGCTGCACCTTGAATTGCTCCACGAACCTATTCTCGAATTGCGTCCGTCGGGCATCGGTCCGTTGTTGTTGCGCTCCCATTATGCGCAATATTCGCTCCATTGGGTCAACTGATAGTTCGGCCTTCGAGCTGCTCGAGCCACTCGAAGCGCTTGAATCGTTCGCGGCTACAAGGTCCGTGACTTCTGAATGGAGAGTAAAAACTTACATTAGTCTCCAAAAATATTACGGACTCATTGTATGGAACAACTCATCTTATCGACATAAGGTCAAACGTTTCAAGACTCAAGACGGAAAGCCAAAGGACGTAAAGCCGTGCTCTAATACAATTATGTCACGCCTCGATTCCGAAGAATCGTTAGTCGTCCTCCGGACGTAATACCGTGCGAGCCTAAGTTGCACTCACACAAGACAGTTTCATAAGGTTATCCGAAACACAACATCAATTAGAGTATGGAGAGAAATTGAAACAACACATTTGACAGAAGAAAATTTTGCTTCATTGATAATGTACATCATTTACAAGGCTCTATTACAAAAGTTGCCGTACGGGCTTACAACATGCCTCGATTACAAAATAAACGTTGATGAGATAGTCGTTCCATAAATTACATCCCCCTTTTACAACCAAAATATTTAAATCCACCTGCTATTGAGGGAAGTCGAATCATATTTCTTGGACTGAATGTAGAGTCTTCAAAAGTATGGATTCAAACCTTCGAGCACACGAATGAGGCTTCAAAACACTCGAGCATCGCCTTGCTAGGTGGCACGCTCCTCCTGATTTGTAGTACCCGTGGAGAGCGAGAATCAGTACATTGCCGTATACTGGTGGGTGGCTAATTAAATTCCAAGCTCTAATTTGTTCAAGAATATTAAGTAAAGCATGCAATGTATTTGGTGATCTTTCTAACCATCCTAGTAGACTACATGTAACATTCGACATGCAAATTAACATAGTCTACGCTGTAGCTTACCCGCGGTAGAGTCGGTCGCCTTTGAATAAACTTACATGTTCTTCCATGTTCATCATGTATCAATAACTCTGAATAGTTTGTATATATGTGTGAAGGTCACTGGTAATGTCAAGCCATCTTGGACTATAGTTGGATTAGACGGCGATCCTTTCAAGGCGGGTAGCGAGCCCTATTTGAAAGTTCCCGATTCACCCGTGCCGGTTAAGCCAGTACTGCTATCCCCGTTCCTCTTAGGTCGAATCGTTCCTCGGCCTAGGCAATCGTTCGAGGAACTAACTCCCTTGTGCACAAGTTGTCCAATGACCACACTAAACTGAACTAGTTATTCATGCATGGTCTACAAATTTATAAGAAACATAGACATATCTATCGTGTCTCGCCTTGTCGTGGCAACATTCATTCATTGATTAATTTATTCGTTAACACAGTTCTATATCAAGCATAACAAGTAAGCATGTAGTAAATCATGGCATAGCAGTTCTATAGTAATTGCACGTGAGAAATCGTGCAACAGTTCATTGATTGAATGCTATAAAGACAAGCATTCTACTATATTGTGTCACCGATTGGTTTAGAAAGCAAGAGGGTCAAGGGAGAGAAGGGTCAACCACTCACCTTAATTTGACTGAGGCGAGGGAAAGAGGTCTGTTGCGCTTAGATGATGCCTACGCGATCACCTGAAGTCACATAAACAATGGATCAACACTTTACCCTTCTATTCCAAGTTCGATATGAAATGCGAAGTTCGAAGAACGCAAGCAAATCAAATCCATCAAAAATATTCACGAAAACACATTCAGAAAACCAAAGGCAAAGAAGCAAGTGCTGCATGAAAAGCAGAGCAACGAGAGGTCTCTTCCGACTCAGCTATAGAGTCTATCCTCGAGCGCAACCCGCTGAATATGAGACTTGATTCTGAATGAGCCATTCCATAACGAGGAAAGGACCTTGATTCAATCGGCCCCGACCAATCGATAGCGATAGTATTTCTTAACCGCGTTCCCCGCATCGTGAACGAAAAACAGGACACGAAGTTGGGACGGAGCACTACAACTATTAGCGTGTCAGGGAGCGGACCACGAACACTCGTCGGTCTATGTCATTAATGCTCCGCCGGCACTGATGTGACCCACTTCTGGCTTTATGTCTACATAGGATAACCAGCAAAAAGTTTCAAATCGCAAATGGCACAGGCTACCGTGCTTCCATTTGGCGCAAAGTATCACTTGCTCGAGTGCGCAGAGCACGTTATGCATAAGTGACACAAGCTCTTGTTGGCGCAGATAGCTCCATCTGTTTGGCGCAAGAGCACTTGGCAGCGTAGAAATTTTCTATATTTCTACAAGACCTCCTTTAAAGTTTTCGAAGTTGGCATAAGTTCAAAATAGTTTGAAAGAAGCATAGAAGAAGGAATCTCCATCTGCGCTGCTGAGATCAATTTGGCGTAGAGGACTCTGTTCTTTGGCACAGAGGAGTCTGTCCAGTTTTTGGCCCAGGTAAGATCCTCGACACAAGATTCACCAGCCGCTAACTTATTGGGATTTAATTTGATCTTCTGAGCGCAATCACTTTGCGTTCGAATTTCAAAGTGCCACCATCTACATACGGAGATCGTTGGGTTGCGAAGCGTCATCGGTGCATGGGTCCTGATTAATGCTCAGAATCTAAACTGCTTCCCCCCCCCCCCCCCCCCCCTTCCCCCCCCCCCCCCCCCCCCCCCCCCCCCCCCCCTTTATAAGCAAAGAATCTGAACCTTGACCTCAAAGTTTGCTCCCAACTATGGTTAATCTCCTGGGACAAAGAAGGAGAAGGAGAAGAAGCGACAATGGTTTTTGGAAAGGGAAAAGTAAAAGAGAGAATAGAGAGGTTATATACGGGAGTAGAAAGATAAGGTGAGATGGAGCCATTAGATAGCATCTATGTCACTGATCCCAACCCCCAACTAATCATAACACCCCAAAAGGAAACTATTTTACCAATAGTTAAAGAGGCAGCCTAGTCAACAATTGCTAGTTGTGCTTACTGTAGACAGGCGGTATACCGTGGTATCCGGTCGGTATACTGCTTAGATAGAAAATTTTCCTATTTTGAGGAATTCTTGGGTACACCAATCTATGTACGGGACCTAGTAAGGGTCTATGGCAATGGCAATATTCTGACTGAGGGTCTGGGGTAGTCTCACGTATAATTATATTGTCAAAAATAGAAATCAAATCAAGTTACATAAGTTAGTTAATCAGTTTTAGATTTGTCGATTGTCTTACGGACGATCTGTCTTTATGGCTCTCGAGACTCTCATAAGAAATCAAATATGAAGATACATGAGTCTAATATCGGATACAGGTACTAGCACTACAAGTACATAATACCCAATCGGTACAGGATACAAAAAATAATACAAGATACATGATATGAAAATAAATATCCGTATAGATACAGATATTGATAACGGGGAGTAAGACATGTTGACCATAATCAAGACTCCATATTCATCTGTTGTATATGTAGCAAATATTGCCATGTTATGAGATACGTATGTTGAAGCCTCTGAGTCCACTAACGAATTGTTGTCATCGCATGTGAAGTTCATGATAACTTCATCACCCACAATAATGACATTGCTGCCATGAACTGAAGCCATTAATGTTATAGTGTTATCATTATATTTCCCTCTCGCCTTTCTTCTCTCTTCCAAGCAAAATAATTTCTATTAATGTGGTCCTTTTTGCCACAATGGTAACACTCGGAGTCCTCTTACTCACCCTTAGACTTTCCTATGCTCTTATTCTTGTCGCTTCCTGGACCCTTACTCTTGCTCCTTCGACTATCTGAAACTAATGACTAGTGTGATGTAGATGATGTGCCCAGATATTTTGTTCATATCTCCTAGCATCATACTCTTGGAAAACTCTAAACTAACCTCACCTTCCAGAAAAGTAGTGATCATAGATATTCGCACAATTTTTCACGAGTCCGATAAAGTACCCATCAACCAAAGTCCTTGTATTTTATCGTCGAATTTGTCTCCCATAGCAGATAACTGATTGACCCCACCCTGAAACTCACTAAGATGATTTGTAATTGATGTGTCATCCTTATACCTCAAACCCATCATCTAACGGGTTAGAAACAGTTCGTTGATGTCGGTCTTATTGGCATAAAAGGACTCCAACTTCTCCTATAAAGTCTTTGCATGCTCAATATTAACATTGTGATTATACACATTCTCATCCACGAACTATCTGATGTATCTACTGACATGTATGTGCTCGAATGTCCAATCCTCCTCAGATTTATCTTTGAGCTTCTCATTAGCAAATAATAGTAGATGCAACTTCTTGAGGAATAGAAGATCATTTATCTTACTTCGTCAGTGTAATTAGTACTATTCAAGTTAACCTTATGTTATGGTTTCGCATCTATCTCTTCTACCTGGTTTGACTGTCAACTCCTAACACCTACAACCGCAAGCTTTGATACCACTCTGATAGGAATAGACACGAAAGCAACGAAATAAACATCATTTACAAATAGAAAGAAATTTGAAGGACCGAACTAAAACACATCCTTCACACGATGTCAATATTCACAAACGAAATAGCACAATACCAACACAATCAACTTTTACATAAAAATCTTGACGGAAAAACTACGAGACGATTGGAGTCCAACCCAGAAAAATTTCACTAGTGAATAAAAGAAATATAACGACTCACCTTCAATTTCTTCCACCAATCCAAAAGGATCACCACAATCACTTCAAATATGGAATAGATTACAAAGAATATTGAACAAAGTTAGTGAAAAACAAGAACCTCATGAATATTCGTTTGTCCAAATCGACACCAATCCCTACGAATGATCTCCCCAGAACCAATTACTTCTCCTTGAAAATTTTCTCTCTTTGATGCTTGCAAACTTAAGAATTCTCTCTTTTGGTGAATAATGGTTGCTCTAATTAGGAGAAATTCCTATTTATGTCACCCTAATTACTGACCAATTTTGGTCGTTCAAACCAAGCTACCGGGCCAGAGTAAATGCTAAAATTCGGTTCAGCCTACGCCTGACGATATGTCGCGGTATATTGGCCGCATGCCTTTAAATGCCTATTTGCTCCATAAAGCAACAGAAACAAAATCACGACCTAAGCAATACCGCAATGGTATCCTGCTGGTATGTTGCTCCTCTAATACTGCTATAAATAGTGCAGAATACAGCTCCAAATGAACTCATTTTCGTCGCCTTCGACTTTTCGAGTTTCTCCGAGCCACGAATAACACTCGTTGCACTCAGTGGTATTATCCATATAGGACGGAAACCACACCCCATCACCAACAGTTCTAAGTTTGCTGGATTTGTCCATAAATGAAAGGTGCGAAGAAGCTCCAAATCTCTTCTTAAGAGCATCTCCAACCCTATTGTCTTGTTAAGTGTTGTGAGCCTTAGGTGGCTCCTATGTGGCATGAGCCACAAGACAATAACTTGTTTATGTGGCAAAATTATATCTCAAAAGACAATGAGATAGAAAAACTCTCTCCGATGCAAAAGTATTGAGAAGACAATAAAAAAGTATTTTTTCCAACTTCCAAGGCAATTTTTAAGACAACTACTCATCTTCTTTCTTTTTTCTAATATTTTTTATTCATAATTGATGACATGGAAGAGAAGATATTGTCAAGTGTATTGTCTAGAACAAGACAATCAACTTCACAATGTCTTCTTAATTTTTGCCACATAAGCTTCACAATTGACTTGACAATTGCATTGGAGAAGAACTTTTGAATAAAATTTTATCATTCCTATGTGGCAACAACTTTTTTCCAAAGTCACAATAAGGTTGGAGATGCTCTAAAGATGTTACAAGAAGGGGTAAGTGTGGATGAATATTCTCTTACGAGTATGACCTCAGCCTGTTCCAGTGCTGTGACATTGGAGCACGTGTCTTTCTGGTCGTCAGCCATCACTGACATGTATATATATGCTATGTGTGGGAGCTTATAATAGATGCTCGCAAAGTTTTTTGAAAGTATAGATAGGAAAAATGTTGTGCTTTGGACTTCTATTATAGGCTCCTATGCTTCTAATTAATGGGCTTGGGAAGGAGGGCATTCTGCTTTCTGATAGGATGCTGAATGAGAATGTTATGCGGAATGAGATTAGCTTCGTTGCCGTGCTGTCTGTGCATGCAGCCATGGGGAGCTGATGAAAGAAGGCTGCAAATATTCTAGAGCAATGTAGGAAAACCACAACATAGTTCCTGGCATTGAGCACTTCACTTGTATGGTTGATCTCCTAGGCTGAGCTGGTCCTACTTGATGAAGCAAGAAAATTTGTTTATGAGAACAATATCAGTTCATCATAATATAAATATGGCTAATTAAAGAACCAGGTCGGTCTTGGATTCATCTGAGGAACAAACTACAGACATTTGTTGTGGGAGCGCTTATTTGGGATATTGAAAGAAATGGGATATTCCAGTAGGACTGACTTGGTCCTCCATGATGTAGATGAAGAACAAAGAGAGTCCACGCTGAGTTTTCACAGTGAGAAGCTTGCAATTGCTTATGGGATAATTAGCACCCCCAGTGGAACGCCTCTAAGGGTCATGAAAAACTTACGGGTCGTGCAGACTGCCATGAAGCTATCAAATATATCAGTCGAACCTCACTACAAGAGAGATTGTCCTCATAGATGCGGTTCGATTTCAACATTTTAAGCATGGGAGTATTCTTGTGGAGATTATTGGTGAATGAATCTGAATCCAACGAGCATAGTTTACTTTCAAAGAAGATGAGAATATTGTCATTCAACAATAGCAAGGTATGCTTATTCACTTAACTACACTAACAGTGCGGCTATTTACATTATGCATTTCACCTTTTTACTAAGATGATAATAGGGTCTTTGGAGCTATCTTGCATAACTCGAGCAATGTTAAGTGTAGTTCAACACCAAAAGAGGGATTCCCTAACACATTTTTTCAAGTTACTAACAGTTTTTTGCCATTAATAATTACCAATGGTAGAAGACCGTTAGGAATACATAAAACTGTTAGCATAAATAGCAAAAAAGAAAAATTTATTATTAGTAACATATAGTATTTATTTTCTAACACTTAAAACTGTTAGAAATTTAATAAAAATTAAAATAAAAAAAATCTGGCACCATGCGTCTTTCACTTGATTTATAAGTGTTATACTTTCCCAATCTTCATTTTTCCATCACGAGCCCTCCCCGAGCCCTAGAATTTTACTTTATTCTCTCCTCTCTCTCGCCCTCGACGGAGACTGGCGATTGGCGAAGGCGACTGGTAATATTTCCATCACGAGCCCTCCCCGAGCCCTATAATTTAGGGCAGATGCAATTGATCGCTTCCTTCACCCAAGAGCACTTTGGCGGTGGATGACCCTGGCGTTGTCGACAGCAAATCAACCTCCTCCGCGGGCACAGTGGTGTTTGGTGGACGAGGAAGTCTATGAGTATGTCTCTGTGTGTTTCTAGTTTCATTTTGGGCTTTCGCTTTGAATTATTTGGTTTCCTTTTTCTGATTCCACAGTTTTGGTAGGATATAATTCGTGTTCTTTTCAAGTTCAGGATCGTGCATTTAGGTTTTACATCTATCATGTTTCAGTTGTAAACTAGGTTCGGATATGTCATATAGTTCTTTGGCTTGGGGCAGTTGTTGATTTTTTTCAACTTGCTTTGAGGGACTGTATGGTTTGGCTATTGATTTTCATAAGACTTGTGTGATATGGATGAATGAAGATGATAGTAAAAACTAACAAATGGTTGAAACAACAAACTCATTGTGTAAAATTGGTAATTTGTTATTGAGAAAGTTGGCAAAAATTTAGCAACATGGACATAAATACTTTTATCAAGAGATCAGTGAACTAATCATGCCATTAAGTCATTATATACAGAATTTCTTCAGGCCTTGTGCTAATGATCTTTATCATATATGCTTCCATGTTGAATCTATCCAGAACTGATATATAAGATATTGGTGGATTAATGGCTGAGACACAATTTGGCATATCTGGACAAATAGTGTCTAAAACCTTCAAAATTCAAAATGTATATGTTGAAGTTATATTAGTTTCTTCATCTTGAGTCTGATGATGGGTTGCATCAAGTTGTGCAATATTCACTTATACCTTACAGGAACACCTGTGAAGTTCTGATTCGATCAAGATTTTGACATGCCTCTACCTTCAGATGTAAAAGTTCATAGTATCAAGTTTTCTACAAGCCAATATCAAGTTTGCCGAGAAAAAGAAGAGAAGATTTCACTATATGATGGCAAAACACAGTGAAGATCTTGTGCTTTTCCTCTTATGCTTCTCTAGTATGTCCCTTCAACTGTCAAGATATGAATTGTTATAGTTTCTATAGATTCTTACCCTTCACTCCCCTCCCACCGCTTTATCATTTATCATTCTGAAACATTATACTATTTTTGGACACTGACACTCGAATATCACCATCAGTTATTTCTGTTCTCGACGTCTACTTATTAGAATGTCGTTATTTCTTAGGTTGCCTATTGAATCTGTCTTGCCTAAACTATAAGCTGGTAGCCATCTTCATCAATTGGAAAATTGCTGGCACAGGTCTTCCCAACACTCGGGCACACCATTATCATTATGGGTTTCCTCATCAGCATTAATGTGTCCAGTTCGTTATGGCTGGTACATGTAACCGCTGCCTGTCTATTATGTTGGCTATCTATCTATTCAATATCCTCTTCTTTTTTTGTTTATTGCAATCTTCACCTCTATATTATTGTTGTCTCATTTCAGTTCCTAGTCATCAGAAGTGAGGATTGGGGCCTGGTGCTTTACATTCTCCACATGCTTTATGATAACTTACTGTGAAACCCAAACCATTTCTTATTAAAGAAAAAGAAAATAAAACAAATCACTTAACCGAAACCCCCCCTCCTCTTCAGCCTCACAACTACCACCACCAGCATGTATATTCCTTTTCTTCCCGAAACTCAAAACACTCATTTTCCTCACCATCACTGTAGTGCCCCGTCCCGCTCAGTCAATCGGAGGAATAGGAACGCCGACGGCGTTCGGACTTAGCCGTGCAACGGCTACTTGGAGACATCGCTCGGTCGAGGCGACCGCTCGCTCAGGTGGGGTAGTTTCGGTGAACTCGCCTCATCTTTGCCTTCACATAATAAATCGCATGTTTTTAACTTGCACAAGTAGGCTTGATAATAAAAGAGACGAATCCATATAGCTAAAAGGAATAATCCCGACGGGTCGAATTGAGTTAGAATATGGAAAGGTCCAAAACGATCGTCTTAGAGTTGGTGCACGGCGTGCTTTGAAAATGACACTTGGTCCTTCGTCCCGTGGCTTGGGAGAAGGAAAGTTGGTATTCGCCGCAAAGCTAAGAGTTAGCCAAATTCATAGGCGTCGCCCGCACAAATGCTTCATAAAGCATGCACGATCTCATCGCCCAAGGCGTAGCATAGCCTCTGCTCGCCCGACGGGTTAAGTTGTATTGCACGGCTTGCGGCATAACTCTAGGCATCCCAAATAACTTGGTTGTTCAAGTCGATCGCGTGCACGGCACGTTCCCACGATGCAAGGCTTGACGCAGCCTTTACTCGTCAAGTTGTTGCAAAAGTAAGTTAGGCAAGTTACGTTAAGCTATCAGGAGTAGTAGCAAGCACGACCCTATGAGTTCTACCGCTGGGTGTATCCACATAGTCTTACAGTCTCAAGGCCCGTCATATAGAGTATGACTTGGGCGGTGGTGTCGCATAGGCTTAAGGCACGATGCACGGACTTAGTGTTTAAGGCACGAACCATGGTTGATTCAATGAGTTTTGGAGAAAGGATTATCGAATAGGCATTGAGTCGAATGAAATGATATGGTAACATGGAAAGAACGCTCGCGGCTACAGGTCGGTGAGGCGGTCTCAGGAGAAAGAAGAACGCTCACGGCTACAGGTCGGCGAGGCGGTCTCAGAAGAAAAGAAGTATGCTCGCGGCTACAGGTCGGCTAGGCGGTCTCAGAAGAAAGAAGTAGCATGACTGTGTGAGACGTCAGTTTGAGTCGAGTCTTGCATGGTTATGGACAACTTGTCGACAAGGTGGATCGTTTCCCTGTACGGCAACCCGGCGGCCACGGGACCGTTGCGGCCGCGATTGGAAACGAGTAATTAGCTGTGCTGGACACGGGTTAGGCGGGGACTTGCAGCGGGGCTAGCTACCTTGCGCTGAAAGGGCACCCGTCTAACAAAAGCTAGAGGAGTCCACGATGGCTCTGGGAGTCGGTGACCAAATCATATAGATGAGTCGGCATGGCGGCAATCCGCGTGTGTGCCTTTGGATTGAGTTGAGTTGTTGAATGTGTGTATGCAGTTAGAATACAAATGTTTGGGCTTATGAATGGTTACAACATAGGCGACGTGCTTCGGCACGAGATATGGCGTCGAATCTTGAGTTGTCGGCATATAAGTTGCATAAGTTGGTTGAGTCGTTTGAGTTTAAGTCGGAAAACCGCCGCAAGGCAAAGTTGGTTGAGTGATACTAACATTCACAAGTCTTGATTGGGTCAGTTGGTGATCAAAGTAGCAAGGGCCGCGAGGCGGCGATATGGTTTAGTCACCCTGAGTTGCGAGGCATGGCCCAATGGATTCCTAGCACGATAACACGGAAATGGAGCCTCATCGCGTAGTTGCGTCTCTGATTAAGTGCCGTAAGGAAAACACGACTCGATAGGTTAACGTCGATGTTGCAAGCACGGGATGGTCTTGAAACACGAAATAGGCCAAGGCGTCTGTCCTAAAATTGATCCTAAGGCAAGAGTAGAAAGACAATTGATAAGAAGGGACTATGTTGCACAAAGTAAAATAACGTGTCGGTTTTGTATCGGTGGACGAGGAGCTCATTCCACCAGTACAGTTGAGTACTGACAACCACATAGTTTTCATGTGCAGGCACAGGTAGAAGCTCGTGGCGCGGAGCTCGCTTGGATGCGTCGAGGCATGGAGTTCCTTGGCGATTCGAAGCGTGTGGCCGCATGGAGTCAAGGCTTATACGGGACATAATGTATGAACGTCGCCTTCCGAAGCATCCGCTGGCTCGAGACATGTATTGAGAGATGAGAGAGAGCTGAGTGAACTTGTAAAGTGAGAAGAGTGAACTTGAGTGATTGTAATCTTGGCCTTGCACCCATTGTAACCTTTGATTCAATATCAATAAAGAGTTTCTTTTGAATAAGATTGTGTTTTGCTTCAAATTCCGCTGCTAATATTCAATGTCTCTGCATGGGACTTCTGTGCGACGACTCGTCGCAGCCGCTGGAATCGGCCGTTATAGAATCCGCCTTGCACGAGCGCAATCTAGGCTCGTGCGGCATCACGCCTTAGCGAGGACGATCGCTCCTACGGGAGCGGGGCGTGACATAATGGTATCAAAGCACGGCTTTACGTCCTTGGACTTTCGATTGAATTCTTTAACTCCGTTGTTTCCGTAAACTCTGAATTGTTGCTTCCGCAAAGTTGATATCGTTGGTGCGCTCTCTCTCAAATGTCCCACGGGATGTCCATACAATAAGTCTAACTATTTTGCAAAATATAGGAGAACAGTTTTTGACAAGAAAGAAGAAGATGGTTTACGTAAGCACGGTTGGCTAAGTCGGGCTGGGCATATACACCAAAGTTGCGTCGACCTTAGAAAAGTCGAGTGCGGGAATTGAATTGTGTCGGACGAGAATGAGTTGAACTCGATTGAGTAAAGTGAGATGACTATCGATAGGGGTGCTATCGAACAACGATGTTATCGTCGGTGCGATATAAGGTGAGCGTGCTTAAAATTTAAGGAAATCGTTCGGACGAAAATTCGAGGAAGTAGATTGTGAATCAAATGATAGTATTGAGGATTTGTCGAATGACTTCATCCCTGAGTGGTGTATGCGATAGCCTCAGGGATGTCGATCGATCGATTGAGGATTCGGGGTGTCGATGAGTCTAGCAGCAAGCGTCGCACATATGCAAAGCCTTAGATCGTGTACGATGGAGTGAGTTGTTGTCTTGAAGTTTGATAAGTTGATTTGAACGACCTAGAAATTGACGTGCACGGAACGTGCACGGGATTGAGGATGGTGCGAATATGAAACGCGAAGATGATTAAGTAGATAAATCAAATCGAGGAAAAGTTAAGGTGTAGCGAACGGATAACCTGATAAAGGAAATCGATAGGTGGATCGTATAGAAAAAGTTAGCACGATGGGAAGATCGCGTGCATGAAAAGTGAATTTTGAAGTTACGCGAATGACTCGGAGGATTGGAATGAATGTTGTTCGATGATTTGAGTTAGCAAGGAATGATGCGAATTGAGAAAATACGTTGGTCGATGACTTAAGATAAACGGATGAACGATACGTGAATTCGGGTTTGAGGAAAACCGATGTTGTAAATGATTCTAGGGATAATGATCGAACTTGAATTGAATGTCGAGGAGATTATCCAGTCGGACGATAGCATCATTCGCACGACTCGGAACTTGTTGCAAAGGAAGATCGTCAGGTTACGCATATCATCGATGGTATTGAGGCATATCAAAGATTGATATACAATAACTCGGGGGTACTCTGACTCGGCAAATGACGATCGTGCAAGTGTTATTGTTCGGTTGGGTGCTATACTAAGGATTTTGATCGAGATGAATGTTGGATGAAAATGAAAGTGTCTTGATGGTTACGCGGATAACCATAGCGTCGACATTCTTGTCTTGCGTGAGCGCAACTCCAGCCTCGCACATGCGTTGTGTCGGATTTGGGGCGATCGTTCCGCGTGAGCGCTGACATGGTGATTCATGTCGCGGGAATGATCGAACTCGAAAAATCAGGATACGGCAACTTTGATTGTCTTGACTTGTCGGTTTGATGCGAAGAAAAAAATTTGAGGATGTTAGGACTTGCGATTGATAAATGAAATAAACTTGAGGATTGAGTAGGTCCAATCCGCGCATCGAGAATGAATTAGTCTAGATACAAAACAAGAGTTACATCCCGATGAGAATGATTATTCCGCGGGAGCGTTGCATGGTGATTCATGAACCACCGTGGATAATCGGACTCGCGTGAGATCGGAGCGTGGCATATTGTTAAGTCAGATGACCTTGTGATCGATTACGTGAATTGGTATAGATGACTTAGGAAATGTGGAATGTGAAATTTTGGTTAGTGATGAATTGCGTCATAGCGTGCTTGAATTGAGAAGGATTGATAGGCAAACTATATCGACCGTATTTGAAGGGATAGACTATACAAGATGACTTATTGAATGAGCGATTTTGATACGTCGTGAAATTGGTTGAACGTGAGTTGTCGTAGGATGGCTTTACTGAATGACTCAGACCCCGTGCGACAAATGTTAGGATGTCTGTAGGCAATCTGTGCTCGAAGTTTAGAAATCGGAGTGATGCGAGCTTGGGTAGAAAAACCCGTACTATCAATTTGGTTTGACCTTAGGATGGGGTCAGTGTTGATATTGTTGTTTGGGAACTATGATTCCAATACTGACGGAAAGACATAGCCTAGCAGTTAGGCAGACGTTCAAGTAAGAAATGGTAGGATTGTGAAGGCACCACTCACGAGCTCGATTGACATGCACGTATATCAGGGACGCCCGAATATATGCACGATCCGACTCGAGTGGTAATGTGGATTCTCTATCACGAGGCTTGGCTGAAATGCATGTATTTTGGGGACGCCTAGAATATGTGCACGAACCAACTAAGTGATACGTTGAATCAAGTGAGACTTGAGGAACGGGAAAGTGTCGAGGATTTTGATATCATGAGTTTAGAAAAAAATGATTATGGGTAGCACGAGCGTGGCTCGGATTTGGGAAACACATAGGCGTAGTGTGTGCGAGAGTCCTTGAATGTTGAGTAAAGTGATAAGACGATAAGTATACTCAGTTAGTTTCGAGGACGAAACTTTTTCTGAGTGGTGTATGATGTAGTGCCCCGTCCCGCTCAGTCAATCGGAGGAATAGGAACGCCGACGGCGTTCGGACTTAGCCTTGCAACGGCTACTTGGAGACATCGCTCGGTCGAGGCGACCGCTCGCTCAGGTGGGGTAGTTTCGGTGAACTCGCCTCATCTTTGCCTTCACATAATAAATCGCATGTTTTCAACTTGCACAAGTAGGCTTGATAATAAAAGAGACGAATCCATATAGCTAAAGGGAATAATTTCAACGGGTCGAATTAAGTTAGAATATGGAAAGGTCCAAAACGATCGTCTTAGAGTTGGTGCACGGCGTGCTTTGAAAATGACACTTGGTCCTTCGTCCCGTGGCTTGGAAGAAGGAAAGCTGGTATTCGCCGCAAAGCTAAGAGTTAGCCAAATTCATAGGCGTCGTCCGCACAAATGCTTCATAAAGCATGCACGATCTCATCGCCCAAGGCGTAGCATAGCCTCTGCTCGCCCGACGGGTTAAGTTGTATTGCACGGCTTGCGGCATAAGTCTAGGCACCCCAAATAACTTGGTTGTTCAAGTCGATCGCGTGCACGGCACGTTCCCACGACGCAAGGCTTGACGCAGCCTTTACTCGTCAAGTTGTTGCAAAAGTAAGTTAGGCAAGTTACGTTAAGCTATCAGGAGTAGTAGCAAGCACGACCCTACGAGTTCTACCGCTGGGTGTATCCACATAGTCTTACAGTCTCAAGGCCCGTCATATAGAGTATGACTTGGGCGGTGGTGTTGCATAGGCTTAAGGCACGATGCACGGACTTAGTGTTTAAGGCCCGAACCACGGTTGATTCAATGAGTTTTGGAGAAAGGATTATCGAATAGGCATTGAGTCGAATGAAATGATATGGTAACATGAAAAGAACGCTCGCGGCTACAGGTCGGCGAAGCGGTCTCAGGAGAAAGAAGAACGCTCGCGGCTACAGATCGGCGAGGCCTCGCGGCTATAGGTCGGCGAGGCGGTCTCAGAAGAAAGAAGTAGCATGACTGTGTGAGACGTCAGTTTGAGTCGAGTCTTGCATGGTCATGGACAACTTGTCGACAAGGTGGGTCGCTTCCCTGTACGGCAATCCGGCGGCCACGGGACCGTTCCGGCCGCGATTGGAAACGAGTAATTAGCTGTGCTGGGCACGGGTTAGGCGGGGACTTGCAGCGGGGCTAGCTACCTTGCGCTGAAAGGGCACCCGTCTAACAAAAGCTAGAGGAGTCCACGATGGCTCTGGGAGTTAGTGACCAAATCATATAGATGAGTCGGCATGGCGGCAATCCGCGTGTGTGCCTTTGGATTGAGTTGAGTTGTTGAATGTGTGTGTGCAGTTAGAATACAAATGTTTGGGCTTATGAATGGTTACAACATAGGCGACGTACTTCGACACGAGATGTGGCGTCGAGTCTTGAGTTGTCGGCATATAAGTTGCATAAGTTGGTTGAGTCGTTTGAGTTTAAGTCGGGAAACCGCCGCAAGGAAAAGTTGGTTGAGTGACACTAACATTCACAAGTCTTGATTGGGTCAGTTGGTGATCAACGTAGCAAGGGCCGCGAGGCGGCGATATGGTTTAGTCACCCTGAGTTGCGAGGCACGGCACAATGGATTCCTAGCACGATCACACAGAAATGGAGCCTCATCGCGTAGTTGTCTCTGATTAAATGCCGTAAGGCAAACACGACTCGATAGGTTAACGTCGATGTTGCAAGCACGGGATGGTCTTGAAACACGAAATAGGCCAAGGCGTCTGTCCTAAAACTGATCTTAAGGCAAGAGTAGAAAGATAATTGATAAGAAGGGACTATGTTGCACAAAGTAAAATAACGTGTCGGTTTTGTATGGGTGGACGAGGAGCTCATTCCACCAGTACAGTTGAGTACTGACAACCACATAGTTTTCATGTGCAGGCACAGGTAGAAGCTCGTGGCACGGAGCTCGCTTGGATGCGTTGAGGCACGGAGTTCCTTGGCGATTCGAAGCGTGTGGCCGCATGGAGTCAAGACTTATACGGGACATAATGTATGGACGTCGCCTTCCGAAGCATCCGCTGGCTCGAGACATGTATTGAGAGATGAGAGAGAGCTGAGTGAACTTGTAAAGTGAGAAGAGTGAGCTTGAGTGATTGTAATCTTGGCCTTGCGCCCATTGTAACCTTTGATTCAATATCAATAAAGAGTTTCTTTTGAATAAGATTGTGTTTTGCTTCAAATTCTGCTGCTAATATTCAATGTCTCTGCATGGGACTTCTGTGCGACGACCCGTCGCAGTCGCTGGAATCGGCCGTTATGGAACCCGCCTTGCACGAGCGCAATCTAGGCTCGTGCGGCATCACGCCTTAGCGAGGACGATCGCTCCTACGGGAGCGGGGCGTGGCAATCACTCCCTCTAGCATTCCCCCCTCCCAAATCGGAGCACACCCCGACGCATCCCGCGACGTCCCGAGGGCATCGGTACGTTTCTGCTGCCGCCGACTGGCCAGCGTCCCCGCCGACCGGTCAGCGCCCTCCACGTGCACGCCCGCGCGTTTCCGTGCGACCAGCGGCTCCCCGCTGGTCCGCCCGCTGCCCGTCGATCGCCCTGGCCGTGCCGGCCTCCCGCCGACCGACCAACGCCCCGCGCGCGTGTCCAGTGCCCAACACCCCCCCCGCGCGCGCGCACAACCAGACCCCGCGCGCGTATCCAGCGCCTCCTACTGAAATTTCAATGCAGTAGTAGAACTACTGTATCGACACCTGATTCACGGGATTCCTCTCGGATAATACCGACTGCTTTACTGACTCATTGACTTGGGGTTTGGGGAGTAGTGTTAACACCTGTGGTCAAAGCTCCTTACTGAATCACTGTGGATGGCGGAAGCCCAACCCACTTGGGCCGAAGCCGGACCATGTTCACTAGATCACTTACTGCCTCCATCCCTATCTGGCCACAGGACTAGATCACTTACTGCCTCCATCCCTATCTGGCCACAGGATATTACGCGCTCAAAACACTACTGCTAGTTAGATTGCATCATTTTATTTTCAAAATTTTATTGTATAACTGCTTCTTTATTTATTATTTAGAAAATATATTTCTGTTGTAAACTGTTTCTTGTCTCATTTTTAATTATTAAATAAGATGTTGGAATGGATATGTATATTCTTGTTTCCCTCCTGACTGGAGACAAATATTTTAGGTGATTGCGACAACGAGGAGCTGGCCTATAGTTCTTACTACGGATCCGACTTGGGTTCCGAGGAGTTAGCTGAACCAGGACAGAGGAATCAAGAGTCCTAGTTGCACCTTTCTGTTTAGTCCATTTCCTTTCTAGAAGTTGTAATAAATAAATAAGTTGTAACAACTGGATGTTTGTTCTGTTTATGTTTGTTTTAATTAGATTCTAGTTCATTTCAAATGTTTAATAAAGTTTTTATTCCGTTTTAGAATGTTATTCCTGCGTTGCTACTGATTGACACAGCTTACTGCCGCCGTCTCACAACGGTGCAGGCTGGGCATGATCCGACTGGACCTAGTATCTTGGGATTGGGTCGTGACATATTTTCAGTGGTGGCCCATGCAGGTCCAGTTCTGCAAAGTGGTCTAGTCAACTTAGTCTAGACCATGCATGCAGTCCTGCAATCTGACTTTAGACTTAAGAATGACTTTAGGAAAACAGACTCTAGAAACAATTAGCACACTTAAACTATTTTCAACCCGTCGCAACTTAGGACCGAATTTATCTATTTATATAATCTATTTTTGCTAGCTTATAGTTTCGTAGGTTACCTTTCTTATATTTGTTACTTATCTTCCTTCCTTCCATTCCAAAGAATGGTTGACGAAGGACTTACTCGATCTTGATTAATTAGAAACCTTATCCAGATTAGGCCAATACTTATAAGTTGTGTTTGTCATTATATTCTTAATAATAATGTTGTATAAATTCATAGGATTAGTTGGAAGTTGAGGCTATAGTTACCATCCCAATTGTCTTAGAATCTATGCCTGCTATTATTACCAATCACTAAGCTTTAACCCATTCCTTCTACTTTCCTAAATCAGATTTCATTATCAGAATACCTTGATCAAATTGTGATGTCTTCATTTTGACTTGTGAAACATAACCTTTACCCTGTTTGACTTAATCAACCCAGAATCCTTGCAACTACTGGTGTATTCACATTAGTATGATCTTTATCCATTTCAGACCATTCAACTTTATAATTTCTATAAACATCTTTGTTTCAAATGTGACATTCCTATTTGACCCCAAGAAAAAAGTCACATTCATCATGATAACATTTCGTTGACGCCTTTTCCCTTTGAAAGTCTTATGGATTTAGTTGAAAGAGTATTCAACAAACTACCATGGCATTACAGATGTGTACTGTAGCCATTTACCTGATTCACGAAAACTATAAGTTTACTGCAGCCAGATGCGCACTGGCGGGGCCTAAACTTTAGTTAAGGTGATTACGGGTACATATTGGTTTTTGAGTATTCTTGAGACTACGTCCTAGACCCCTTATGTTTTAATCTGAGTCATAAAGCCAAAGACTTACTGCGGCTAGATTTATATGCACTAGCGAGACATATGTTCTTAGGCATTATGGTATTAGATTAAAATATGATTCTATCAGTTTTATATCACTTTCTGACAATCATTGATTTCTCGGATCAAACTTTTATTATTATACTTGGTCCTTTCATCTATTTTTATTAAATTTATTATCTTAATAGTGCCATTAGCATTTCAGATTGTAAACCAATCATATCATTATTGGGTTTGAACTTTCTTAACACATTTATCATTTCAAACGTCCATGTATTATAGTTAGACCCTATTATCTGCAATAAGCAAGTTAGACCTAAGTTCAAGGATTGTAGAAGGAGATGAAGCAGTTGGAGACTGCCCCCATACTAAGGACCAAGACTTTGAGAACTAGTACTAAGAGAATCTAGAGTTGTTAGTAGCACTAGGTAATTCTTTGTGAAGTTGTAACCAGATAACTTTAGAAGAAGTTTAGGAGAATCTTCCTATAATTTTTTGATGATGTGAAATGAATCCTTAGTTACACTCTTATTTTGGCAAATGTCTTTCATAATGTCATATTTTTCTTACAATGCAATTTTTGAAAACTTGAGTATTTCAATTTTAGGGAGAAGGTAGGTAAGAATTATTGAGATAGGACTTGTCAAATATATATTTGATGTTAATGTTTGAAAAAAATATAATTTTGATATGCATCCTTAGATATATGTTGATAGGTGAAGGTACTCATGATTATTAGAGACGATGTCAAATTTTCAGTAACATCATTCTTGTATAGATTAGTGACAAGTCTATGACTGTAATTTTGCCACATCAGTATTTAGTTTGTCTTCTTCGATTCTTGGATATTGTAGCAATGTTAAGTTTTTCAGAGATAGGATTTTGGTAGAGAGAGAAAAACTACGACAAGCAAGAACATTTATGAGTATGAAATAATTTCGACAATGACTGTTCATCATGATAATTAAGGATTACCACTTAGGGAAGGAATTATACAAAGACGAGATATGTAAATATCTAATCGAATACCAAGATGAACGAGGCAAAAAAAAATATTGCGAGAATATTATGTATGCTTGGTAAGTAACGATAAAATGACTAATTTTGCACAATTCTTTCGGTAATTGATAATTCAGAAATAGAAGCGGAAATCCACAATTGTGGACAGTGACTGTGTTTCTAAGGAGAGAAGAATATTATTTTGAAGAGTGCATGAATTGATCAAGATATTTCCATTGTAGATTAGCCATGGGACAGTTAACGTAGTTTCGTTTGAGGCAGTTAAGAGTGTAATATCCTTGCTGACTTGATTATACCCTATCTCTACCCCTTAAATTTCGAGGACGAAATTTCCTAAGGAGGGAAGCTTGTGAAACCCAAACCCATTTCTTATTAAAGCAAAAAAAAAAAAAACAATCACCCTCCATAATTTTACTCCCCCAACTTCCTCTCTACCAATTTTCCTCCTTAATCTCTACTACCACTACCAGCATGTATATTCCTTTTCTTCCCCAAACTCAAAACACTCATTTCCCTCACCATCACTCCCTCTACCATTCCCCCCTCCCAAATCGGAGCACACCCCGACGCATCCCGCGACATCCCGAGCGCATCGACACCCCACTCGGTGCGTTTCCGTCGTCGCCGACCGAGCGTCCCCGCCGACAGGCCAGCGCCCTCCACGCGCACGCTCGCACGTTTTCGCACGACCAGCGGCTCCCCGCCAGTCCGCCCGCTGGCCTTCCGCCGACCGCGCCGGCCTCCCGCCGACCGACCAGCGCCCCTGCGCGCGTCTCGCCAACCCAACCCCCCCCCCCCCCCCCCCCCCCGTGCGTCCAGCGCGTTCTGCGTCCACGTAGGTCTCGTGTACGTGCTTCGTTCTGTGTACCCGCGTTCCGAGTCTGAGGCCTCCCCTCGGTACTCCGTCATCAGCCTTTCGGTAAGCCCGGAACCCTTTTGTTTAGTTTACAGAATGCAAAACCCCTTTCTTGTTTCGATCGGAATTGACAGATTGAAGCTTTGTCAATTCCGGGACAGATAGATAGTTTCCTATTTTAGATCATGTGTTATTTGATGGGATTAATTAGAAAATATTGGTTGGATTAATATTAGTATTCATAATAATAGTGCTATTATAATCTTCATGTTAGGTTAATATTGCTAATAATAATAATTCATGGTTAGTTATATCTAATACTTAGGAATATATTGTAATGTTAGGATTATCGTAATAAATACGAAATTGGATTAATATATATTTATTATGTTGCCTTTATTTTTACGTATATAAATCGTTATTGGTCTCAAAATGAGTTTTATACTAAGAAAGTATATTTTGTATAAGTTCTACCTATAAATAAAAACCTATTTATTTATCATGGTTAAAATAGTAAACTTCGCGTAGTTAAATAATTTCTTATTGATTATTAAAATAAATACTTTTCGTAATAATAATCGTTAAATTATTTAGTAAGCTTTTATTGTATTAAAATAAGGTTTTAGACGATATTTTAATAAGTCTTAAATGTGTTTCTAAAAACCTAAGGTTTTACTAAATAAATGATTTTCATAATTTTACTATTAAAATGGTTTTTCTTATTATTTAAAAATATCTATTAAAATATTTTGTTTAGTTATGTAAATAAAATACTATTTAATTTTAAAGTATTTCCAAGTATTTTATATGAGTAATTCTAACTATAATATTAGTTTATGAAAAATCGTTATTTATTTACTAATAAATAAAATATAGTATTTCCCGCATCATTATAAAGGTAGTAGTTTTACTAAAAAAAACGTTTTGCCAAATATAGTTTTTTCGCATTATTTATAAAATAATAGTTTTATTAGGAAAATTGTTTTATCAATTATTATACGTGGTTTTACGTATTAAATAATTATAGAATTATTCTCTAAAAATATTTTTTATAACTAAACGATTGTTTATTATAATTATTGGCGTTATAGTTAAACCCTTGGAATGACTTCTAAAATAGAGTATCAAATTAATGTAGGTTTCAAGTCCCGGACTTAGTCTGATACCTTCCTATCGTCACCTACAGCACCGGGAGCACCAAGGCAAGTTCATACTTACCCAAACTTGTGTTTTAGTTAATAATTAATTTCAATGCATAGTAGAACTACTGTATCGACACCTGACTCACGAGATTTCTCTCGGGTCATATCGACTGCTTTACTGACTCATTGACTCGGGGTTTGGGGAGTAGTGTTAACACATGTGGTCAAAGCCACCTACTGAATCACTGGGATAGCGGAAGCCCAACCCACTTGGGCCGAAACCGGACCGTGTTCACTAAAACACTTACTGCCTCCATCCCTAGCCGGCCACAGGATGTTACGCACTCAAAACACTACTGCTAGTTAGATTGCATCATTTTATTTCCAGAAATTTATTGCATAACTGTTTCTTTATTTATTATTTAGAAAATATATTTCTGTTATAAACTGTTTCTTGTCTCATTTTTAATTATTAAATAAGATGTTGGAATGGATTTGTATGTTCTTGTTCCTCTCCTGACTGGAGACCAATATTTTAGGTGATTGCGACGACGAGGAGCTGGCCTATAGTTCTTACTACGGACCCGACTTGGGTTCCGAAGAGTTAGCTGAACCAGGACAGAGGAACCAAGAGTCCTAGTTGCACCTTTCTGTTTAGTCTCTTTCCTTTCTAGAAGTTGTAATAAATAAACAAGTTGTAACAACTGGATGTTTGTTCTGTTTATATTTGTTTTAATTAGACTCTAGTTCATTTCAAATGTTTAATAAAGTTTTTATTCCGTTTAGAATGTTATTCATTCGTTGCTACTGATTGACACAGCTTATTGTCGCCATCTCACAACGGTGCAGGCTGGGCATGATCCGACTGGACCCAGTATATTGGGATCGGGTCGTGACACTTACATATAATTATGATAACTTTGAGGACATCCCTAGTTCATCAGATGTCCAAAACCATTACAAATTGTCGGGTTACCTATAACTCCGACCTCTTGCAAGTCACTCAAGAACGTGGGGGTTTCCCGAATCACAATGCAGTTGTCCAAATCCAAAGTCTTGTCTGGCTTACCCCTAGACTGGCCTTGCATCGTGGAACCTAATGAGAAGTGGGCGTTCCAAACATCAGATGTCAATAGTCATAGATTCATTGTTGGTATTTGAGATCCCGTGGTTGAGGAGCCTGTCTATGATTAATTGGATTATGCGTAGTAGGTTGTCAGTTGTTGGAGTCATTGTTACTTATCCCATTCTTTAGCAAAACTGTAAAATTTAACAACCTTTTCAATTAGTGTAACTATATATATATTTTTTAAAAGAACTAACTTTTAAAAAGTTTTTTTAAGGATATTAAACTAATCATAATCATTCGAGTTCTTGAAGTTAATTTCTTATGTTCTTATAACAATCTGTCTAATCTTTTATATATATTTGTTTCCTACTAAAAAAAAGAGTTAGCTAATGTGTTCTTCCATACTACAGGGTGAAAAGGTTTAGCAGGAGCAAAACCAGTTTTGTCGTGGCTGCAATGGGTGAAAATTGCGGTAGCAGTAGCAAAAAGGACTTAAAAACCTTCATGAGTAATAGTTCACCATGATATAAAGTCCAACAATTTTCCAATCTTTGATAATGATATTGCAAAGATAACTAATTTCACCCGTCGAATGAATCTCCTAACATGGCAGCACATGCTTCTTGATTACTCCTATGTTTAGTTGTCAGTTGCAAGGCCACTAGGTTGTCAACTATGCCCCTTGTCAAGGTGACAAGCCAAGGCTATCGAAAGTCTAGGTTTCCTTTGTCGAGAAGATGGTTGGTCCCCTGGTTGCCATTACAAAAGAAAGGAGATAATGACTTGATATATATACTAGTTAGATTGATACTCTGAGCTATACTAGTTGTACTTGTCTGATTCTTTCTCTCCTCTGCTGAACCTTCACGGATACTAGTTATACTGATTTTATGGGCTAATAATAATACTCTTGATACTACACTGATACACTAATACTCTTGATACTACACTGATACTTCACGAATACTAGTTATAATTTTTTAAATCCTCTTAATATGCGTATCATAGGATGTAAACCTGGGTTCCTTTGTTACCATCTTAAAGCCCCTGCCACTGCACAAACTTTAGAGTTGCGTGAGGGTTGTAATTTTATATTCAAACACATTTATGATATATGCACATACCTTGTTTGCTTGTTATAATGTTGTTTTATCTTAATTTGTGATGGGTGCAATAATATAGGCAAATCTCGTCTCAAGTTGGAAGTTATGAACTTGGTTTTACTGTAGTGCATCTCTTGGCATTAATTTGTGTACCTGCTTCCGAAATATGTTTGACTGTTGAATATATCTTTGCTTTGAGTCACTTACTGTCATCTGTCCTGTAATATGGGTCACTGAGTTGTATGATATCTTGAGATCATGTTGTTTCTGCAAAATCTGCATTATAGTGAGAAGCAGAGAATAATGAGTTATGCTCTTGCTTGCTGATGCCTGCATTGCCTCTTAATAGTTGTGTAGTGTCTTACTATCCTCAGTGGTCGAAAAACATAATCCCTTAACGGCTTTAGATTATTTCGACATTCTAAAATTTGATTATTGACTCTCTTCACAATTTTAGATTATACGAAATCATAAAACATCTCCTAGAACAGTTCTTGGTGAATTAAGAGCTGTGTTTTTTTTCTGTTGTAATTTTCAGGGTTGATGAGTACACATTTGTTACCATCTGTAGTTATTACTGAATGGCCTCTTGGATACTACACATTTGTTACCATCCGTAGTTATTACTGAATTTATGAGCTGTGCGAACTTTAAAAATTAATACTCTTGGATACTACACTGATACTACACATTTGTTACCATATGTAGTTATTACTGAATGGCCTCTTTTGTGATACATGTTAGTGCTGCTAATGCTAACAAAGAACATATTCTTGTTAGGAACCAAAACTCCTTATCTAATGTTGCATCTTGAAAGTAAACAGCCACACCAAAGAAAAAAATCCCATATTCCTGAATAGTAAACACCATTGGTGTCAAATTTATTTGAGGAATTTATGTATAATTTTAGTACATTGTTGTTAAGTATCCAGACTCATCCCCACCCCCCACCATAAAAAAATCAGTACGTTTTACAATTTATCCTAAATATATATTTGTATACTTATATTACAAATCTTCACAAATACACATTTGTCCCCACAATGCAACATTAGTAATAAGCAATGGTGACTATATTTCCTAATATATTACCTATATATGTATTTGATCTCGCAAAAGAAAGAAGAGGCATGTTTTCTTATGAATTTTGTGTGCAGATGATTGCGATATACAATGAGCAAGTGAGAGATCTCCTTGTCAATGATGTCCTTAATAGAAGATATCCTTTTCGTACGGTGAGTAATCCCATATTCCAGAATCTTTTTACTTTTCATTGTTACTCGGCATACATAAATGATATGTGGTATACACTTCAAGTGCCTGTTACTTGGCTATATATCTAGGGTGCTTATGATTAAAAAAAATTCTTCATGTGCAGGTTAGATCAAATAGAATGATGGGAGAAATGCAATGATGGGAGGTGGAAATGGGACCTTGCCGAAAAGATCTAGATATACATTCAGTGTCTTGGAGATGTTAGCAATTTCAGCATCATGTGTGTTTGATTCATTTTGTATGAGTTAGACTATGGTTGTGATAGAACATAATTTGTCTTGTTAATACATCATGTCACATATTTGTTACACAAACTACATATTTGTTTCTTTTTGGTGCTTGCAATTCTGTTAGGAGCATAATTATGAGACTGTAGACTTGTTATGTGTCACTCCTGAATTTTTTTGTGTAAATTGTATTGTGTAGATTGTATTCTCTAATGAATATGGGCTGATAATTGAGAGCTAAAAGTTCAGGTTCAATAAAGCCATAATTTTTTTAAAAATATCTTTTACCCATTCCTAAGAGTGTTTTATTGTTGGGAAAATGTGTTTGCCTAACGGTTTTTTACCGTTGGAAAATTTTACTTTCCCAACGGTTTTTTAGTGTTGGAAAAATATGTTTTCCTAACGGTAAACAACTGTTGGAAAAATCTACTTTCCCAATGGTGTTTTACCGTTAGCAAAAAAAATTCCTAACGGTAAAAAACCGTTATAATTACTGTTAGAAAAACTTCCTACGCCAAAGTAACAACGGCAAAAAAGTGTTAGAAATTTTTTTCCTATCACTTTCGTTAGGAAACGATTGTTTTGGTGTAGTTTGAACAAGTAAGCTTATTCTTGATGCATTGATCTTGCAAATGGCTAATATTTGTGATGTTATTGTGATCGGTTTCTATCAGTCACTTGGCACTAGTAACCCGGAGGAGCCTGATACCCGTCACCACCAGCGGAGGATAGAGTGCGCGCAGTGGGGGGGGGGGGGGGGGGGGGGGGGGGGTTCTAGCTGTTGCCCGTGGTAAAAATAAATTTTACTAGATATTGTTACAAGGTATCTCCATTAATAGTCCGCGTAAAAATTTATTTTTTTACTAGGTATGTCCACTGGAATTGACACGGGCGGAGCCACATATGTTGGGGGCGGGCTACAGCCCCCTCTAAATTTTTTGTTTTTGTTTTCTTTCCATATTTTTTTTGTCTTAGTTTTTATTTATGAGTTTATCCATACCCAGCCCACCCGAACCTAACCTAGCCCACTCCAATTCAGAATCCTAGCTCCGCCCCTGGGAATAGACTTATCCTGGGAGAATTTAAATTACTGGCTCCGCCGTTTCCCATCACCAAAACAGCTTCTCCTTAAATTGGGACTCTGATATCTTGGCCCTCCTCCAGTTCAGTCCTAAACTTTGGGGAACTGGAGCTCCCTTACTATTCAGTAATCACGGATGAGTTGAGTGAGACCAGATCATTTTCAGTCCTTGGTTTTGTCTCTCGATGTCTAGCCATCACATGTTGGCCTTTCCTATGGTTTTCCACTCCCAAGTAGTCATTTAACTATCACAACTCACTGCTGTAGAACACCTTTAATAGAAGTACTCAATTCTCCCTTTTTCTGAGCAGATTAACCAGAGATCAGAAATGAAGTACAGGGATATGGCCCATGAAATGGTACTCAGTAACCTTGTAGTGGACTAGTGTGCTAACCACTTACATTTTGATATTCATACCATTTGTGTTCGTGCATGTCCCAATCGCAGGTTTTTGATGCATCCAACTTTCCTTGGAGGGAAAGACTCCACCTAGAGCTGGGGACTAGTGCTTCAAAATTAAGATTCACTTTCTTCATCTATCATTATGATCTGGGGGTACAAGGGATTTCACTAGAAGGCTATATTGATGAATTTTTCCTTCGGATGTAGCAATCATAAGTAAGTTGTACTTATCCATCTCTCTTTTGGAGAATGAATCCAACTACCAGTTTCTCATATCTATCAGTACAAAGTTACTTGCATGGCTGCATCCTTTTACAGTACTGAACATTTGTCCAATATAGCAAGGACAATTGATAAAGGCACCAACAAAAAGTGATTGGGGGCGACGCATGTTAGGGGGTGACAAAAAATTTTGACAGTCGTGTGCATTGCTAGGACTGCCAAAATTTCGACAGTCTTTTGCATTCCTAGGGACTGCCAAAATTTTGACAATCCTCAGTGGTCTTGTTCATGTTGGGCTAGCTTTAGGGTTAGGGTTGCATTGTGTTTCATTTCGACAAATTGATCTTTTTTGTTGTAGTCGTCAAGGTGACGGAGGTGAAAGCCCCACAAAGTGGAGTCGAAGAGAAAAGGAAGCCCATGACGATATCAGAGCTGAAAGTGCGGCAAGCTGAACACATAATTGAAGTCACTACAAAAATACTGTTTATTACCGACGGATATTAGCGACGGAAGTTTTTCGGTCGCTATATAGCGACAGACTTGCAACTTATTAGCGACTGATAGTTTATGCAAATTAGTTATTCATATACGTCATTATATTCGTCACAAATCCGTCGGTAAGGTCTTACCGACCGATTACCGACGGAACATTTCCGTCGCTGGCCACGACTAAAACCCTCACAGTAGCGCTTCATTTTCCAATCTCAAAATTTTCAACCAAATTTTTTTCCCGCCAACCCGACCCCCTCGGCGACCAACCCTCTCCGGCCTTCCTCTCCTCCTCCTCCCCTGGCGACCGAGCCCCGACCCCTCCTCCTCCTCCTCCCTCGGTGACTGACGACCCATTGTCACTCCCCGATCCCGATAGACGTATTCTTTCATGAATTTTGTACATGGTATCCCGTATTTAGCATCTGCATAATTCTATTTATTATTATTTAATGGTTGCATGTAGTTTTTAAGCATGTCATTAGTGGAATGGTTAGAGCATGTTTAGAGGTTAGGGTTTTCTTAAGCCAACCCAACCCCTATTTATATTCTCTTCCTCACTCTCTCTCCTCATTCACTCCTCCATTTATTTCCCTCAACCACCATCCTTAGGCAAGTACAACTTGCTCAAAAGTGAAGATTTATGCATTTTTTATTTTAGATTTTTTTTTGATATTATTTGTCTATATTGTTCTTCTCTTCATTCTCTACAAGTTTAGTTCTTGGAGTTTTTGATTTTAACGACTAGTTTGGTGTAGATCTAAGTTTCTAAAACTAGGGTTTTATGTATTTACATGGTTTTGATCTATCAAACTTGGTTATTTTCAAAAACTAATGGTCCTAGGTTGTAGAAAATTTGATTCTACACAATTTTGACCTTTGAAAAGTTAGATTTCGACTTGTTTTGAGGAAGTTATGACCAAAACAATATTTGGATATTTTCTATGTCATCTGTCCTGGTTTTGGCAGGGACGATGAATAGTGCCGCATAGTGTCCAGCCGCATAAGGATGCTGTATAGTGCCGCATAGTGTCCAGCCGCATAGGATGCTGCATAGTGCCGTATAGTGCCCAGCCGCATAAGGATGCTGCATAGTGCCGCATAGTGCCCAGCCGCATAAGGATGCTGCATAGTGCCGCATAGTACCCAGCCGCATAAGAATGCCGTATAGTGCCCAGTCGCATAAGGATGCCGCATAGTGCCCAGCCGCATAAGGATGCTGCATAGTGCCGCATAGTGTCCAGCCGCATAAGGATGCTGCATAGTGCCGCATAGTGGCCAGCCGCATAAGGATGCTGCATAGTGTCGTATAGTGTCCAGCCGCATAAGGATGCTGCATAGTGTCCAGCCGCATAAGAATGCTGAATAGTGCCGCATAGTGCCTATTTTGGCTGATTTTGGCTATTTTAAGTCCTATTTGGCTGAATTGTTGCCAGAATTTCTCCTAACTCCCAACATGAAAGTTGTAGATCTTTGTCTTGGCTTCAAGAATCTTCATGACTAGCGAGCTCTTCATACCCTAAGTGCATAGTACCTTCTTGTTCTATTTTCTCTTGTGTTTTGGTCCTCATTCCTGATCTAACTCCTATGCGTATGCTGGATAACCCTATGTGTGTACTAAGGTACAATTTATGTGAGCATCGATGTGCTATCCTATGTGCTAAGTGTTCCTATATGATACCTGTCAGTACCTCCAAGAGTCCAGCATTTACATAGCGATTGGTCAGTAGCAATGACGTGGTATGTATTGTGTGTCACATTACACCAAGAAGGGGGTACATACGTATGACTCTATGAGCCAGTAAGGATCACTTCTTGGGGTACTCGTACAATATACGACATCTAGGGGAGTAAGCATGTGACCACGACATGTGAACTCCGAGGATAACCTAGGGATTAACTAGGCAACTAACTTGGTAGATGCATTGGGTGGGAAGAATCCCGAGATCGTGTCATACTAGCCACCCCAGGCCCAGTCCTGACGTGTCGGGTTGGCCACCAGGGATATGGTTTCACTCGCCTATAGCGGATGGCTATATCCGACTCCTACGAGCTATGTGTTATATGTTTTAGCGCGGTAGCCCTCCGGGGGACCGGTGCATAATCAATGTGCTATATGTCTTATGGTTTGGCTAGCCCTGCTGGGTTGACACGATCTGAGGATTCCTTTTAATCATTATCGCGGGGATAACTCCGCCAAATATAGAAAGCCGCATGAATGAATGGCCGCTTGAAAAATGACTTGACAGTGCCTTGTAACTTTCGTTAGTAGCCGAGGGACATGGACTGTCATGGTGCGTGGTCCAACCCATGTCCTTGTTTGGTTGTTGGGTTGGGCTATCGTGCTAGGACAGGCTGTGGACCGAGGTTACGACCGGAAGCTTTTATTATTACTAGTATTATTATTTTGTGCTTGGGTTTTATCTCACTCTTTTGTGCTTCCTTGTGGTACTTGCTATTCGGGGCTGACCCCGCTGGTTTTGTTTGGCCAGATCTCGTAGCAGCGCTTGAGGATCCAAACTTCCTCTCCGACGTCAATGGTGCATACTAGGAGCATGGCTGGCGGGGGACTCGAGTGGGTTTCTTCTCCACCACTCTAGTATATTTACTTATGTTCTGGCGTTTAGCCACCGGCACCTGTTAGCCGGCTAATCTAGATATTTTGTCTTGCATAATTTGTAATTAAATCAGACTGCAGCTGAATACAATTATGTACCTATGACTCTCTGGGCTAGCTAACTTATAAAGCTAGATCCCCATGATCATTTTGATGATGCGTCGGGGACGCCTTACTGCTTTATCTTATATGATCATTATTTACTGTTTCTTGTTTGATTGATTGAGACCTAGATGCTCTGTGAGACCATAGGAGACTTGATTGTAGCATGCACCCCCTTGTCTCTTGACAGCCACGATCGCCGTATGACGTTTATATACCTCATATGGAGTAGCTGGCCTAGTCCGTCTCCGTATTTTGGTACTGGGGCGTGACAAGGCTTTATTGGTGGCCTATGCAGGTCTAATTTTCAGACTTGTGGGGTGTTACTATTATAGGAGTCTCAATCAAAACTTGTTCCCTTTGAATCTCTTGCCTCAATTTCTATTTCCTCGCCTTGATTGATAACTTGAATTGCATCCTCGAATCTTCCTCGTCCTGTCATTTGATATCATGTATCTTACTCTATAGGGGTGCTTCGTTCTTAGTAGCTGGTGAGGCCAACATGGAGGAACGTCCAGTAGAGCATGGCTCGACGGGGCAGCAGCCGGAAAGAATGCCTTCTCCTGACCAAATCTGAGTGGAAGTTATATCTGAGCCGGTAGAACCACAGGTTCTAGAAACTCCCGCACCCCCGACGGTACCGGCAGCGACGACAATACCTGATGCTGCAGCACTCCTGGAGGTCATCCGGGGATTCTTGGCCACTCAGCAGCGTCAGGTGGCAGCCCATCAGCAACAGCAGACCCAGCAGTAGGAACATAATGTGCTATTGAATCATGGGTTACAATTAGCCCTTGAGAGAAGTGTCAGAAATGATTCGGGAGCGTCAGGGAGGTTTTGTCGACTTAATCCGAGATATTTTGACGGCACGGAGGATGCCATCACGGCGGATGCATGGCTTCAGGATACTGAGGCCATATTGACTGCAGCTAAGGTTCCCGCAGAAGAGAAGGTTGACCAGGTCAGACTGTTACTTCAGGATCTCGCCCGCGACTGGTGGGCATCGGAAGAGGTTGGAATGAGGCATCCTGTTCCTTGGGTTAGCTTCAGTACCAAATTCAAGGCCAAGTACTTTAGCGTGGTAGCGCGGTATGAGCTACAATAGAGGTTTATCAGTCTCAAGCAGGCTAGTAAGACGGTGGATGGATATGCAGCGAAGTTCTGCAGACTGAGTCGGTTTGCACCAACGATGGTGGCTACAGAGCCAGAGAAGGCTATGAGATTCCAGCAGGGACTTCATTTGGAGATTCTACAGCTAGTAGAAGGGCACGACTATCAGACTTTTGATGCCATTTTAACGGCTGCTCGGAGGCATGAACTCACCCAACAAAGGTTGGTGACACGACATGGGGGCCAAAAGAGGTCCCTTCCCCAGAGTAGGGGCGGAGGAGCAGTGCAGCGAACATCGGCGCCAGTACCCGGCATCCGTATTCATGAGTCAGGAGCGCCGCGGAGGACGGCGGTATCAGAAATAACAGCACCAGCTCGGCATCAGCAGCAGAGGAACCAGCAGCAGCGCCAGGGGGCGCCCATTGGATGTACTTACTGCGGTAAGGGAGGGCACACTAGGGATGTGTGTCATTCAGCTAACGGATTGTGCATGAGGTGTGGCAGTCCAGTCCACAGGATTGCCAATTGTCCTATGATGCAGAGGCCAGGAGGGCCAGTTCAGCAGTTTCTGGCGTTGCCAGCTCCGGGGACAGCACCGAACCGAGGACCAGCATTGGCCGTAAGGCCGCTAGCCCAGCGTCTACTGACACAGGCTCAGATGTTTCGCCAGGCGCAGAACCAGGAAGGCCCGCAGAGGCCGCAACAACAGCATGGTCGAGGAAGGCAGCACCAAGGAGCTCAGCAAGGCCAGGGCCAGGCCTTCACCTTATCACTGGAGGATGCACTAGCTTCAGGCGACGTGGTTGCAGGTAATATTTCTGTTACCTCTTTTCCTGCTGTAGCATTGTTTGATTCAGGGGCTACCCACTCTTTTATATCTGCACGATTTACGACACGTATTAGATTGGAGTTCGAGGCATTGCCAGAGAGGATGAATATACTCACTGGTAATGGGCTCGTAGGAGTTAGCAGAGTGTGCCTAGCGTATCCGGTCGTAGTGAGTGGACGATTATTGCCCGCATCTTTGATTGAGTTCTCTATGGGCAACTTTGACGTTGTCCTAGGCATGGACTGGTTGAGAGACAGTCATGCGACTATAGATTGTCGGGGAGGTAGGGTAGTATTTAATGTACCTTGCGTTGAGGAGTTCATCTTTGTTCGATCATTGGAGGATCGACCCAAGGGCATTGTTGCAGAATCATTGGCAGAGCAGGAACAGATTCCAAGAGTGGTCAGAGAGTTTCTTGATGTATTTCCAGATGAGCTTCCAGGTTTACCACCAGTGAGGGATGTGAAGTTTTGCATTGAGTTGAATCCTGGGACAGAGCCTAAAGTCGGCAGAGTTTACAGGATGTCGCAGTCAGAGTTGGACAAGTTGCACCAGCATGAAGAAGAACTGAAGGCGAAGCAGTTTATCCGAGACAGTGAATCACCCTGGGCAGCACCGGTGATTTTAATACCCAAGAAGGATGGATCGACGTGAATGTGCATTGATTACCGGCAGTTGAATGCAGTGACAGTGAAGAACAATTATCCATTACCAAGGATTGATGACTTATTTGATCAATTGAGTAAGGCCTGCGTCTTCTCTAAGATTGATCTTCGATCTGGATATTATCAAGTGAGGGTCCGGGAGCAGGACATACCTAAGACAGCATTTAGATCGCGGTATGGGCATTATGAGTTTCTGGTGATGCCATTTGGACTGACTAATGCCCCAGTCGTGTTCATGGACTTGATGAACCGCATCTTTCTACCCTATTTGGATAAGTTTGTAGTAGTGTTTATAGATGACATCCTCGTTTATTCCAGTAGTGAAGAAGAACATGAGAAACATCTTCGGACAGTTTTGCAGACCTTGAGGGAGCATCAACTTTATGCGAAGCTTAGTAAATGTGAGTTTTGGTTGGATCGTATTTCGTTCCTGGGATATATTATTTCTGGAGCAGGAGTGTCAGTAGATCCGAAGAAGGTTGAGGCAGTCGAGAATTGGCCAGTTCCGAAGACGGTAGCAGAAGTGTGTAGTTTCTTGGGATTGGCAGGTTATTATCGGAGGTTCGTGGCAGATTTTGCCAGGATTTCGGCACCCTTGACGCGTTTGACGCATAAAGATGTAGAGTTTGTTTGGTCAGCAGAATGTCAGACATCATTTGAAGAGTTAAAGAAGAGATTAATATCAGCCCCGATCTTGACACTTCCAGTAGGATCGGGAGGGTTTATAGTGTATTGTGACGCATCCGGGAAGGGACTTGGGTGTGTATTGATGCAGCATGGTAAGGTGATAGCATATGCATCTCGACAGCTTCGGGATCATGAAAAGAACTATCCGACCCACGACCTGGAATTAGCAGCAGTAGTGTTCTCGCTTAAGTTATGGAGGCACTATTTATATGGGGATCGAGTGAAGATTTACACTGATCATAAGAGCTTAAAGTATGTATTTACCCAGAGGGACCTGAACATGAGACAGAGAAGATGGTTGGAGTTACTGAAGGACTTTGATGTAAATCTTCAGTATCATTCAGGCAAGGCGAATGTGGTAGCAGATGCCTTGAGCAGGAGAGGTGGTGCATTCGTTTTAACCTCACAGAGGCATATTTTGGAAGACCTTCAGGAAATGGGAATTGAAGTGATCTTGCCACAAGATACATGAGTTATGGCCAGTTTGCAGATTCAGTCTACTTTAGTAGAGAGGATCAGAGCAGCCCAGGTAGAGGATCCGCGGATCCAGAAGCTTCGATCAGAGTGTGAGTCAGGTCTCAGGAAGGAGTTAGTAATCCATGAGGATGGTACACTTAGGTTCAGAAATCGTCTTTGTGTACCAGGTGGAGACCTTCGACAAGAAGTTATGTCAGAGGCTCATAGTTCTCCTTATTCCATTCATCCCGGAGGCACAAAAATGTACCAAGATATAAAGCAACACTTTTGGTGGAATGGTATGAAGAGGGAGATAGCGAGGTTTGTATCCAAATGTTTGGTATGTCAGCAAGTGAAGGTAGAGCAGCAGAGACCCGCAGGATTGTTACAGCCGCTTCCTATTCCGGAGTGGAAGTGGGAGCACATCACGATGGACTTTGTGACCGGTTTACCTAGATCTTCGATCGGTCGAAATGCAGTTTGGGTAATCGTGGATCGGCTCACGAAGGTTGCTCATTTTCTTTCTTTCAGAGTAGGACAGTCTACTGAGCAGCTGGCAGAAATGTATATGAAGCAGATTGTAAGGCAGCATGGTATTCCAGTCAGTATAGTATCAGATCGAGACACACGGTTCACCTCTCACTTTTGGCGAAGTTTGCATCAAAGTTTGGGTACTAAGTTGAGGTTCAGTACAGCCTACCATCCACAGACGGACGGACAATCAGAGAGAACCATTCAGACCTTGGAAGATATGTTACGGGCTTGTACTTTAGACTTCGGCAAAACTTGGGAAGATCATCTTCATTTAGTAGAGTTCTCTTACAATAATAGTTATCAGGCAAGTATACAGATGGCACAGTTTGAAGCATTATACGGAAGGAAGTACAGGTCCTCTCTGGCATGGGACGATGTGGGAGAACAAAAATTGTTGGGACCAGAGATGATCACGCAGACAGTGGAGACAGTCAAGTTGATCAGAGAGCGTCTTCGAGTCGCGCAGGACAGACACCGACACTGGGCAGATCAGCATCGTAGGCCTCTAGAGTTTGGCATTGGTGACCAAGTATTTCTGCGGATTTCGCCTACTCGGGGTGTCATTAGATTTGGAACCCGAGAAAAGCTTAGTCCGAGATTCGTTGGTCCTTTTAAGATTCTCGCTCGGGTAGGTGATGTTGCTTATCAGCTTGCCCTTCCTCCCTCGGTATCTGGCGTACATGATGTGTTTCATGTATCTCAGTTGCATGGGTATGTCCCGGATCCGAGTCATGTCCTCGATCATTCAGAGTTAGTCGTTGGTACCGACCTAAATTATGAGAAACAACCCGTGTCTATTTTGGACCGGCGGGAGAAGGTGCTTAAGAACCGGACTATTAACCTTGTCCGTGTCGCTTGGGGCCATCACTCTCCGGAAGAGTCAACCTGGGAGCACGAGGACGAGATTAGATCTCGGTATCCGCACTTGTTCGACTCAGAAGGTATGTTTCTCCTCATGCCTTGGTAATCCGATTACATGCATGTTTTACACCATTTTGAAATATATGATCAATGACTGCAAATGATAGGTTGCTTGTGTAGATTGTAATTGTACCTTGCTTGCCCGAATTTCTCTATCTTGTCTTGGCAAAAATTCCGAGGACGAAATTTTTCTAAGGAGGATAGAGATGTCACTCCCCGATCCCGATAGACGTATTCTTTCATGAATTTTGTACATGGTATCCCGTATTTAGCATCTGCATAATTCTATTTATTATTATTTAATAGTTGCATGTAGTTTTTAAGCATGTCATTAGTGGAATGGTTAGAGCATGTTTAGAGGTTAGGGTTTTCTTAAGCCAACCTAACCCCTATTTATATTCTCTTCCTCACTCTCTCTCCTCATTCACTCCTCCATTTATTTTCCTCAACCACCATCCTTAGGCAAGTACAACTTGCTCAAAAGTGGAGATTTATGCATTTCTCATTTTAGATTTTTCCTTTGATATTATTTGTCTATATTGTTCTTCTCTTCATTCTCTACAAGTTTAGTTCTTGGAGTTTTTGATTTTAACGACTACTTTGGTGTAGATCTAAGTTTCTAAAACTAGGGTTTTATGTATTTACATAGTTTTGATCTATCAAACTTGGTTATTTTCGAAAACTAATGGTCCTGGGTTGTAGGAAATTTGATTCTACACAATTTTGACCTTTGAAAAGTTAGATTTTGACTTGTTTTGAGGAAGTTATGGCCAAAACAATATTTAGATATTTTCTATGTCATCTGTCCTGGTTTTGGCAGGGACGATGAATAGTGCCGCATAGTGTCCAGCCGCATAAGAATGCTGCATAGTGCCGTATAGTGCCCAGCCGCATAGGATGCTGCATAGTGCCGAGCCGCATAAGGATGCTGCATAGTGCCGCATAGTGCCCAGTCGCATAAGGATGCTGCATAGTGCCGCATAGTGCCCAGCCGCATAAGAATGCCGCATAGTGCCCAGCCGCATAAGGATGTTGCACCGCATAGTGCCCAGCCGCATAAGGATGCTGCATAGTGCCGTATAGTGTCCAGCCGCATAAGGATGCTGCATAGTGCGGCATAGTGCCCAGCCGCATAAGGATGCTGCATAGTGCCGCATAGTGCTGAATAGTGCCGCATAGTGTATATTTTGGCTATTTTTGACTATTTTAAGTCCTATTTGGCTGAATTGTGGCCAGAATTTCTCCTAACTCCCAACATGAAAGTTGTAGATCTTTGTCTTGGCTTCAAGAATCTTCATGACTAGCGAGCTTTTCATGCCCTAAGTGCATAGTACCTTCTTGTTCTATTTCCTCTTGTGTTTTGGTCCTCATTCCTGATCTAACTCCTATGCGTATGCTGGATAACCCTATGTGTGTACTAAGGTACAATCTATGTGAGCATCGATGTGCTATCCTATGTGCTAAGTGTTCCTATGTGATACCTGTCAGTACCTCCAAGAGTCCAGCATTTATAGAGCGATTGGTCAGTAGCAATGACGTGGTATGTGTTGTGTGTCGCATTACACCAAGAAGGGGGTACATACGTATGACTCTATGAGCCAGTAAGGATCACTTCTTGGGGTACTCGTGCAATGTACGACATCTAGGGGAGTGAGCATGTGACCACGACATGTGAACTCCGAGGATAACCTAGGGATTAACTAGGCAACTAACTTGGTAGATGTATTGGGTGGGAAGAATCCTCGAGATCATGTCATACTAGCCACCCCAGGCCCAGTCCTGACGTATCGGGTTGGCCACCACGGATATGGTTTCACTCGCCTATAGCGGATGGCTATATCCGACTCCTACGAGCTATGTGTTATATATTTTAGCGCGATAGCCCTCCGGGGGACCGGTGCATAATCAATGTGCTATATGTCTTATGGTTTGGCTAGCCCTGCTGGGTTGACACGATCTGAGGATTCTTTTAAATCATTATCGCGAGGATAACTCCGCCAAATATAGAAAGCCGCATGAATGAATGGCCGCTTGAAAAATGACTTGACTGTACCTTGTAACTTTCGTTAGTAGCCGAGGGACATGGACTGTCATGGTGCGTGGTCCAACCCATGTCCTTGTTTGGTTGTTGGGTTGGGCTATCGTGCTAGGACAGGCTGTGGACCGAGGTTACGACCGGAAGCTTTTATTCTTACTAGTATTATTATTTTGTGCTTGGGTTTTATCTCACTCTTTTGTGCTTCCTTGTGGTACTTGTTATTCGGGGCTGACCCCGCTGGTTTTGTTTGGCCAGATCTCGTAGCAGCGCCTGAGGATCTAAACTTCCTCTCCGACGTCAATGGTGCATACTAGGAGCATGGCTGGCGGGGGACTCGAGTGGGTTTCTTCTCCACCACTTTGGTATATTTACTTATGTTCTGGCGTTTATCCACCGGCACCTGTTAGCCGACTAATCTGGATATTTTGTCTTGCATAATTTGTAATTAAATCAGACTGCAGCTGAATACAATTATGTACCTATGACTCTCTGGGCTAGCTAACTTATAAAGCTAGATCCCCATGATCATTTTGATGATGCGTCGGGGACACCTTACTGCTTTATCTTATATGATCATTATTTACTGCTTCTTGTTTGATTGATTGAGACCTAGATGCTCTGTGAGACCATAGAAGACTTGATTGTAGCATGCACCCCCTTGTCTCTTGACAGCCACGATCACCGTATGATGTTTATATACCTCATATGGAGTAGCTGGCCTAGTCCGTCTCCGTATTTCGGTACTGGGGCGTGACACCCATCCTCCGTCTCCCTCGGCGACCGACGGTCCCCTCGTCCTCATCCTTCCTGCTCCTCCCTCGACGAACCCGACCCCCCTCCTCCTCTGAAAGTCCTCTTCTCCTTCCTCATTGTGAGATTTCTCAACCTATTTTTTTATTTCCTGAATTTATTTTAGTAGAAATAGGGATTTGGGATTAAATCCCTATTTTAGTATAAATAGGGATTTTCCTATGTTGCACGGATACGGTTATGTTCGAATACGATATGGATAGGGCACCACTTCCCCCTATGTGTTCGTGCAATATAGAGCAGGTTTGAACTTTTCCTGATGTGCCCAAATGTTATGGACATAATAGAGATTTGGGTTGAGGAAGGGGTACTGGTTTGGGGCTTGCCCTGCATTCGATGTTAAGATTGGGATCTTTAAGAGTTGGGTGCTTTTCATCTCTTGATTTTCAAGGGTAGTTTCTATATGTTTAGGCCCGTCGATCGTAACATCTTCTGATGTGCCCAAATTTTCAAGGGTTGGTCCAATCTGTATAGGCTTGTGCTCATTGGCAGCATGCTGGATAAGGGGGAGAGGTATCAGAGTTCCAAAGTTTGGTGCTTCTTGTATGATTGATAGGCCGCCTCTGCCTCCGCCACCTCCTCTACCATCAGTTTGATGTTGTACGACTTTTTCTTGTATTTGATCGATGAGTTTGTACTGACTTTATGGAGTTTATGTATTATTTGAGTGCATTGTGTATATGTATTACTTGAGGGATTTGTGGATGAGTTTGTATGGTTTGAGCTAGGGTATATTAGTGTTGGATGAATGTGTATTATTGGAGGGATTAATGGAGTTCATGTTATATATATATATATATATATATATATATATATATATATATATATATATATATATATATATATATAATATTGACAGGTTTGAGCAAAACAGAAACAAATTATTCTGGCAATAACGAGAAGCCCAGCGACTGAACAGCGACGGAATAGCGACGTATTTATAAAAATTTTGCAGGCTAGCGACGAACTAGCGACTCCCACCGATGGAATTTTTGCACCTCAGCGACTACCTACCGACGAAAATATTCGTCGCTAACGTGATGTCTGAGACCCAAATGCGTATAGGATGAGTTAGCAATGAAAATTTTCGTCGCTAAGCTTCTGGAAAATTTGTAATTGAGGCTCACAAAAGTCTATTACTATTTTGTCGCTAAGATGTCGCATCATTTGTCGACGGGTAATACACGTTGCTAATCCGTCACTAAAATTACTCTGCAAATTCGTCGGTGTCTTGTCGCTATAGCGACGGATTAGCGACAAATTTTTAATAGCCACAATAAACCTATCGACGTACTACTTCCGTCGGTAAACCGTCGATAAATTTATATAGCGACGGAAAAGGCATATTTATTGACGGATTTGTCCGTCGCTAAATACTAATATTTTTGTAGTGAGTATCCGTTACCATAAAACAGCCAACGGTTGTATCGTTAATATGCGTTCAAAGAAGATAGTTTCTCCATCTTCCTCTTCAACTTCTTCTGATGATGATGAAGAAGTGGCCATCAACCAAAAAAAGCATCTAAGGATGGAAAGGTCGGGTGATGAGGTCGGACCTTCCATTTAGACTTTTCCCAATGATTAACACTTCCTAAAATCTTTTAAGGAACATGTTACATATCAGATATTGAACTGCAAGGCAATTATAAGTTTGGGAATGATAGAAAATTTTAAAATAATGAAAAAACATATAATTTGCAATATATTTTTTTCAGGTGATATGACGGTTACTGAGAATCATTAACCATGGGAAGAAGTATCAAACATGGGGCTCAGAGGACATAAACGACTATCTAAAGGACAAAGTTGTAGCCACCTTCCGCACTTTCTAGCTAAGTACTCCTTTCATATGGTTAACGATGCAATAATATTCGTATTCGTTAAGAGGTGGCATCCGGATACTAATACCTTCCATCTTCCAATTAGTGAGATAACGATTACCCTAGAGATGTGAAACAAATATTTGGACTGAAAGTAGATGGCAAATTTATAATGAGAACCCGATAGAATGACACAATGAGTGCGTGACACGAGCCTCTGATTCTTTGCCACTTGGTGTGGATCATTTAATGTCCCTCCCCAACTTTAAAAGTCCTATGGTATTCTATTAAAAAATTTGGTCTACGAGCTGAAGTTGCGAAGTCTAATTATGATGATGTAGATGACTTTGACTCATGGAAGGATGAGAATGTCCGTGAATATGTGATGTTCATCTTTAGGTGTGTTGACATTCTAGACAAGTCCGCAATGGTTATAAATGCAAATTATGATTGGAACGTCGAAGATGCCGACTGTCACGCCCCAGTCCCAAAATACTTAGGACTAGGTACGTGGCTTGGCCAGCTGGTACACACGAAAGGTAACTCATTATTGGGAAACCCCTCAGGCATGCACTTACACTGTCTAGAAAGTCTCAAGAACAATATAAGTCTCAAGTTTTTTCTATACCCTATCCACAAAGTAAACAAGGAATCAACTGATAAGATAAATGATATGACAAGCCAGCAACAAGTCAAATATAACAAAGATAGTTGATAAGGTGGAGACAAGTCCACTGCTTATAGAAGTAAAGTAAAGCAAGAAATAAACTAGATTTCGAGCTGAAATTAAACCAAGCAAGAGGAGCATCATCAACTATATATGCTCCATGGTCGAGTTCTGGACAATAAACCTGTTGGTGCTCTTCATCTATACCTGCAAAAAAGTCTAGGTCCTCAGGGGACATAGCAAGATATACAATATACAATCCTACTTAACAGTTTATGTAACATGCATGAAATAGACAAGAATGAAACTGAAATAAACATGAACGAAACTTATGAAATAACAATATGAATAATATAAGTACATGGTAAGGTAATGAGAGAGAGAGATAATTAATGACATGTTATGGTACTTGATGCTAAGAGTGGCTAATAAAGGAATCATATAACCGCAATCATGTGTGGTACCTACGGTCCTATAGAGAGTGGTCCTATGTGGAGATCCCAAACTATATATCTCTATCATAGCACTTGGTGGAACTTCCGAGTCAATGGTGATCAATTAGCCAATCCTAGTATCGGACAAGGGTCAAGTGATCCAATCGAGTCAATTCAAGCTTGCACTCGATACGGTGAACTATACAAGCGGTAATTGGAAATAAGTACAAGGGCATAAAAGTAAACAGAATATAGAACTGGTAACATGAAAAGTAATATTAGTAGATAAGCATGCATAAATAAACTGTATATATTGGCAAAGTATATTTGTCTGAGTTTCTCAGAAAGAAAGCTGTGAACCTGATCACGAACCCAAAGTAGCAATGTCCTTAGAGGCTAAATTAAAATAGTAATGAATTAATTATTAATCTAAAGTTACTATTTATGCATAATATATAACTATTCTTTACATAAACAACAACATTAGTCTATCATACTAACAGGAAAAACTAAATGCTAAAGTTAGGTTCTGACTAATTAAATAGACCAAAGAAGAGTCATCTAACCTTATACAATTCAAAATATTCTCTAAATATTCATATAAACTAAGGTATATATGTCTCCTAGGTTTATCTTTTGTACATAGATATTATATGTTAATCCTAATAAGTTCTCCTAACTTTGGTATGACTTAGGATTATTTCTAAGGTCTTCTATTGGCTCATTTCGTATCATGACTATTAGACTTAAAATAAATCCCTGAAATCATTATCAAATAAACATATACTTTATACTGACCTATAAGTCCTAAATGAAACTTTGGTGAGGCTTTGGTTGTACAAATTAATATTTTCCTATTCATGATCCAACTAAAGTAAACAACAAAACCTATAATATAAACTTAAAATAAAATTATAAAATCTAATAATTACATTTGAAAATTAGAATCCGAACGTGATGCCGTGCGAGCCTAAGTTGCACTCAAGACAGTTTCATAAGGTTATCCAAAACACAACATCAATTAGAGTACGCAGAAAAATTGAAACACCACATTTTACAGAAGAAAAATTTGCTTCATTGATTATGGACATCATTTACAAGGCTCTGTTACAAAAGTTTTCGCATGGGCTTACAACATGACTCGATTACAAAATGAACGCTGATGAGATAGTCGTTCCATACATTATATCACCCTTTTACAACCAAAATATTTAAAGTCACATGCTATTGAGGGAAGTCGAGTCATATTTCTTGGACTGAATGCAGAGTATTCAAAAGTATGGATCTATTGAAGATAAAATTATCCTCAATGAGAGTGTCGATAACGAACTGAATTGGCAAAGCACTCTTACTAGACATAAGGGATCAATATGATAGGGGGTGCCTCAGCGATCCACATATGACAAACTTTAAGGGAGCAGCTGACCATGACATGTAAAGTTCTCATATATCCACATATGAGAAACTTTAAGGGAGCAGCTGAACCGAATTGACAAACTTTAAGGGAGCAGCTAATCGTGACATAGAAGAGAGACACAGGCTAAATAAGATAGGTGGTGTCTCGGAGATCCACATATGGATCCCATAAATTGTGAAAATTAATGTCATGAAGGTTTATATGATATTAAGTACATGAAGGTGCATGAAAGTAAAATAAAATATCGTCAATACCATCCTTATTGGGACCAATGTCTGTTGGAGTTTGGTATATTTCTTACTGGACCTCCATCTACACATCTTAGGAAGAGACTCGTTATAGTCTTTTTTTGTCACGACCCGCACCCAGTGTAAGGGCACGAGAAGTGGGTACGTCCAGCCTACGTTGTAGTATCGGCGGTAGAACGCTGTCCTAGGTCCAACATCTAACACAATCTAGAATATGCTCCGAATGGAGAACAACATAATAAGTAATCTCAATCATAAACTAAGATGGAAACGATGATAAGACTCTCAACAGAGAGAGAGAGAGAGTCACAAATATAAATAATAAGTCTCGGTACAAAACTCCTTAAATAATATCTCAATACAATCACAAATGTCTCAAGAACTGGATAATAAGAAAGTCTAGACTAAGCTAATGGCAAGTCCTCAGCGACTACCGGATCCTGCTGAGGGTCCAGGTCACCTGTGTCAACTAGGCCTGCTTCATAGTAAGTATCGCAGCAATTCCCATCTGCTGTAATATTTTTAACGGGTCCAGTCAGGACAGGAACGAATACATATCTCTCACACAGATCATAACATGAAAGAAAATATAAAACAAGCTATAGAATAATATATATGAACTGCTATAATGAAATAGTAGAGAGAATGTAAAAAGTAGAAGAACATGATATAGTGGAAATAGATATACATGATATAGATAAGAAAACTGAACTAACTACGTGATTTAGAGCACGTGTTTGGTTATGTAAACAGGCTTAGGTTATATATGACTTAAATCTAGTTTGGAGTTGTACATGAAAATGGTGTAGATCACATAACCAAATAAATACTCCTCCTGCCTCAATCAGTACACAAGGATCTGTCCAGGTTATGTTATTGTACATAAAAGTAGTGTATCACATGGATAGCTAGTCCACATGAACAATGGATTATACATGAAGGCTCACATGATCATGAGTGTACATGAATATTACATGAGTATACATGAATAAATATGAATACAAGAGTAGACGATGCACACGATAAAGTACATAAGCACAATATACCCGATATATCTAAGGGGATAACATCATATGAAGAGATCCATAGAGTACTAATTCGTGATAACATCGTGACAACAACAAGTAAACTAGTCTATAACAAGTAAATATGTCCAAGCAAGAATGAAACGGTCAGAGAATGTACTTGCCTGGCAATCCAAGATGCTGATGAGGAAGTGTAACTGAACTGGAGTGATGTAATCCTATTTAAAACAACCACAAGTCACAACAAGGTCAAAAATATCATAAGAAATGCCTACAATGCAATTCTACATAATTCTAGGTCCTTCTAGGTCAAAGTCAACCCTTGGTCAATTCTGGTCAAACCTGGTCAACTATAAGTCAACTAGTCCGTTTACTAATTTTTAGGTCAAGCACAAGTTTTCAAGTCATTCTAAGTTCGTTTGAGTCGATTGTTGGATCAAGTTTAACCCAAAGTTGATTTTTGTCAACCTGGTCAACTTGTCGGTCGACTGGGCCATTCTAGGCTCATTGGGTCAATCCTGAACTGACTCAATACTCTCTAGGTTACATTTACAAGCAAACAATTACATATATATATATTCATTCATTCTAGGTAAGCATCTACTTATACACACACACACACACACACACACACACACACACACACATATATATATATATATATATATATATATATATATATATATATATAAGTATATTATATATATATATATATAATATACTTATATATATATATATATATATATACTTATATATATATAATATAAAAAAAAAAAAAAAAAAAAAAATATATATATATATATATATATATATATATATATATATATATATAAGTATATTATATACACACATACACATATACTTAAGCTTGTGAAGAAGAGATTGTGTGTGTGTCGATGAAGGGCTGCTACTGGGGTACAAAACTGAGATAAATTGGTTATATATACAACTATATGAATATACCATATATATACATATATACACAAGTCTATTTAAAAGGAAACTTTATATATATATAGACATATCCTAATATATACACATATATGCATAGGGCAGAAAGAATATATATATATATATATATATATAAAAATATATATATATATATATGATTTCATATATATATATATATATATATATATATATATATATATATATATATATATATATATATATAAAATATATATATATATATATATATATATGAGGGATCCGTATCCCCTCACTTTTGCATCCCCCATGCATCCCCTCTTTCACATCCATTGGATCTTGTTTAAGTAATCTAATCTTAACCGTTAAAAAATCAACGGTTAAGATTAGATGACTTAAACAAAGATCCAACGGGTGTTATCATGGGGATGCATGGGGGATGCAAAAGTGAGGGGATGTGGATCCCTCCTCATATATATATATATATATATTTATATAAATATATATATTGTAAAACCCTAGAGGGGGGGTGAATAGGGAAATAAAATATAAACTACAACAATTGATGCAATAAAGGCAATTTAAAGTAAAGAGTAGAAAGATCAAACGCAAACGCAAGGATGTATCCTGGTATCCTCTTTTGAGGCAATCCAGTCCCGGAACTCTCTCCGGCTTTAATCCACTATTATCCAAATAGTACACATGAGTTTGGATCCGAAGAACTCGCCAACTTCAACACGAGTTTGGATCCGAAGATTCGCCAACTTCTACACATGAGTTTTCTTACGAAGGCTCGCCAACTTCAAACAAAAGAGAATGAGAACTTGTTGATCTTCTAACACGTGAAGATCGAAATGTACAACTCTTTAATACTCTAGCACTTTGGGAGAGGATGACAATGAAAAGCTTTGAAGAGTATTAATGGTGGAGCTCTTGGTTGTTGGAAAATTTATGGAAGAGTTGGTGAAGAAGCTCAAGAGAGAGAGAGAGCTTCCTTTTATAAGAAAACCAAGAGTAGGTGGCATTTAATGCTCTGAAATGCAGGCAGACCGACATGCCGTCGGTATGCCGCGGCATACCTCCGGTATGCCGGCCAAATAGTAACGGTCATAATTATGACCGTTCAAGAGCATTAAATGCGGCCATTAATGCGTGTCAGACCAAATCGAAGACTAAGTATTCGAAATTCGATATACCGCCGGTATGCCGGAGCATACCGCCGGTATGCCGGAGCATACCGCCGGTATGCCGGAGCATACCGCCGGTATGCCGATAGAATGTCACAGAAAGTTTCGAGCTGCTAGAAACGGCATGCCGTCGGTATGCCGCAGCATACGGTCGGTATGCCGACAGTTGATCACAGCAACTTTTGTGTTGCTAAAAACGGCATGCCGCCGGTATGCCGCAGCATGCCGTCGGTATGCCGTCATTTCGAGACAGCAACTTTCTAGAGTCCAAAAACGGTATACCGCCGGTATGCCGAAGCATACCGTCGGTATGCCGCTTTTTGTCACAGAACCTTTTCTGGACACGAAAACGGTATACCGTCGGTATGCCGAAGCATACCGCCGGTATGCCGCTCTGAATGACATGTTTTTCGATTTGTGCTTTTAGTTATCATCCATCCTTTAGTGTTTACAGATATACCTAGATCAGTACAGACACGAAGACTCTAAGCAGGGAACGCCGGTAACTGCTACAGTCTTCAAGGAAGAAGGAGGAAGCTCTGGAAGTGAAGAACTCCATGAAGTACATCTTCTGAGAATATATGAATCTGAAGAACAGAAGACTAAACTACGAAGATGCTGTTAATTATTCAAAATAAAATGTGCCAACAAACTCCCCCATTTTGATAATTGACAAAATGGAGAGAGATAGCATCTTCAGGGAGTAGCTCCCCCGTAGGTAGACAGCTCCCCCTCAATACGATTTCTCCCCCTTTGTCACTTAGTCAAAGATGGGGATAATCAATAGAAACATTGTATAAGAGAAAAGACATGAGTATATAAAGAAAAAGCATGCATGAATATATTAGAGAGAAAGTGAATACATGCTGGATCCATACATTTCATAGTAAGATAAAAGACTCTCCACAACGAGAGCCAGACACAAAAGACAACCATAGATAATGTCCCCGAAGGACAGCAAAGAGCTAAAACAACCATAAACCGGTCCCCGAAGGACCACTAAAGACAACAAACAGAAAACACACATAAAAACTAGAACCACTCAAGAACCGAAACCACCAACAAAAGGAAGACCATCCCTAATTCTCAGCCGGATCATCATCATCATCACCCTGAGCCTGCTGGAAGGCGCCAAAAGGATCAATGTCGTCGGGGTACATAAACCCATAGGCATTGGGGTCAGAGAAGCGCGGGCCCGTGTACATGGGATCCTGAAGATTAAGATCCAGAAAAGCATCACGGTCTTGAAGAGTGCGCTGAATGAAGTACCCCTGATCGTGGAAACGAGTCTGGATCAGGGCGCCAAGTCCACGAGTGTGGGCCCGCATCTGCTCCTCCGTCTGGGCCATCCGCATATCAAAATGCTGCTGAGTGAGCGGCATATAACGGCCCGAAGGAGGAGGGGTAGATGTGGGAGCAGCAGGCGTGGATGCCGGTTGCTCTTGGGAAGATGAGGCACGGGAAGTAGAGGCGCCAGCAAGGGTACGGAAGATAGCAAGATATGAGGGGACGCCATCCGTGGTGCAGAGAGATAGGTCAACCTGCTTAGCCTCCATAAGCAGAGTGATGAAAGAGCCATAGTAGAGATTCTGCTTCCCCGAAGGCATGGTACGCCAGAATTGCAGAAGAAGAGTCTTTGGGAAGGAGAACCGCTTCCGGGCATAGAGATGGTACATACAGACGAAGGCATCACCAGTGATTGCGTCATAGTTCCCGCCCTTCGGAAAGAGAGTGTGGCACACGATCCGATGGAGCTCGTAATAAAACGGCTCCAGCTGGACAAAGAGGGCCGGAATGGCAGGAGGGTTGGGACCCTTGCAGATGATTCGGCAGAATTCGTCGAAAGGGGACGCCGCCGAGGAGTTGAGAGCACCTAAAAGAGGTAACGCATCCCCTTTGTCTGGGATGCCTAAGATGGCCCCCACTTTCCGAGATGTGAGACGGAAGTGGCGGTCATTGACCATAGATTGGATGGCGGAAGGGTCGTCGTCATCCCCTCTCATGTTGCAATAGAAAAGGCGGACAACAGCAGGGTAGACATGGATTTGGCGCCTTAGAAGAGAGGAGAGACCGGCATCGTCAAACAAAGGGACGTGACCGGGGAAGAGGTTCCAGTTGATCGCCCGTCCTTTGAATACGTTGTGATTGGCGAAGTGCTGGAACCAAAGCTCGGCGGCCAGAGAGTTGGAGAAGACGCGTTGATCATAGCCGGTAGGTAGCACCACCGGAACGAAGGGGTTGAACCCGGAGGAATAGGAGGATCGGGGGCGCTTAGGGTTGGCCATGGAGAGGGATTGGTGCTATGGTGTGGAGGAAGAAGGAGTAGAGAGGAGAGGGAGGAAGGAGGGTTTTTAAAGAGAGGAGGAAGATGAAGAGATAATTTTAAAAATAGGGAGGAACGGTTGTAGAGGAAAATTGAAAGAGAAGGAGTTGAAAAGGTGGAGGGAAGTTATGATGGTGGAGTAAAAAGAGGAGAGAAAAGGGGGGGAAGTGATGGGTAGTTAATGTGAAGAGATAAAGGATAGTAAATGAGCAGGAAGGTGATGGGATGGGAGTTGAAGATTGATGGGATGGATAAGAGAGAATAGAAGAGGGTAAAAAGGAATAAATGAAGGAGTGAAAGAATGTGGGCCCGAATCCAGAAATTAGAGCCTGTCCGCCGCTGCCCGGCATACCGGCGGTATGCCGACGTGTACCGACGGTATACCGTCGTTCGAAACAGAACCTAATTCTGTCTTGAAAAACGGTATGTCGCCGGTATACCGTAGTATACCGTCGGTGTGTCGGTCGACTGGGACTAAGGATCAAAAGATAAAATGCCTAGTTCACGGCAAAGGAAAGAGAAGCGATCTTCCGGGAGAGGCTTAGTGAAAATATCGGCTAATTGATAGGTAGTATCAATAAATTCAAGATGGATATCTCCTTTTTGCTGATGGTCACGAAGAAAATGGTGTCTAATTTCAATGTGCTTCATGCGTGAGTGACAAATTGGGTTTTTCGTGAGATTGATAAAGCTAGTGTTATCACATTTAATAGGGGTACAAGAATGAGAAATGCCATAATCTAAAAGTGTTTGTGACATCCAAAGAATTTGTGCACAACAACAACCAGCCGCAATATATTCTGCCTCAGTGGTGGAAAGAGCAACAGAGTTTTGCTTCTTACTAAACCACGATACCAAGGACTTCCCGAGGAATTGACATGTGCCACTAGTGCTTTTTTGGTCAATCTTGCATCCGGCAAAATCCGCATCCGAAAAGCCGTGAAGCTCAAAGGAAGAGGATTTCGGATACCAAAGACCCATGTTAATGGTGCCTTTGAGATAACGAAAAATGCGCTTAACGACACTCAAATGTGATTCCTTTGGATTGGCTTGATATCGTGCACACAAGCAAACACTAAACATGATATCCGGACGGCTAGCCGTTAAATAAAGTAAGCTACCGATCATACCTCTATACTTACGAATGTCGACCGATGTGCCATCTTCATCATTGTCAAGCTTGGTCGTTGTAGCCATAGGGGTCCTCATTGATTTGGATGAGTCAAGGTCGAAACGCTTGAGGAGGTCCTTTGTATATTTTGCTTGATTGATGAAGGTTCCTTTAGGCCCTTGTTTGATTTGTAACCCCAAGAAGAAGGAGAGTTCACCCATCATACTCATTTCAAACTCTTCCTGCATAACTTTGGCAAATTCTACACAAAGTGTGTTGTTAGTAGAACCAAAAATAATATCATCAACATAAATTTGAACCAATAAGAGAGTCCCATCATGTGATTTAATAAAAGTATGGTGTCAACTTTTCCCTTTGAAAAATTGTGAGAGACAAGAAAAGAGCTAAGACGCTCATACCAAGCACGTGGAGCTTGTTTGAGGCCATAAAGGGCTTTATGGAGTTTGAAAACGTGGTTAGGAAATTGAAAATCTTCAAAACCGGGAGGTTGTTTAACATAAACTTCCTCCTTAATAATACCATTAAGAAAAGCACTCTTAACATCCATTTGAAATAGCTTAAAGTCATTAAAACAAGCAAAGGCACAAAGCATACGAATGGATTCAAGACGTGCAACCGGAGCATAGGTTTCGTCGTAGTCAATGTCTTCCTCTTGGTTATAGCCTTGAGCAACCAATCGGGCTTTGTTACGAGTCACTAACCCATCTTCATTTAGCTTGTTGCGAAACACCCATTTAGTTCCAATAATGGGATGATTGCTAGGTTTTGGGACAAGTTCCCAAACCTTGCTTCGCTCAAATTGATTGAGCTCCTCTTGCATAGCTATCATCCAAAATTCATCAAGGAAAGCATCATGAATATTTTTAGGCTCTATTTGAGAGATAAAAGCCACATTGGCACAAAGATCACGAGTGGCGGATCTTGTACTAACACTTGAGGAAGGATCCCCAATGATAAGCTCCTTAGGATGATTGGTGACAAATCTCCATTCTCTTGGGAGATCCTTTGGAGGAGGCTCGAGAGGAGGAGACTCTTTTGATGGGGTCACAACTTCATTGTTAGATGAAGAAGGACGATCCTCAATAGAGGAGTTCTCCAACCCAAATGAGATGTCATCAATATCCTCGGAGGAGGAGAATGTAGAAGAGTTGAGTTCGTTAAAAGAGACATTGATTGACTCTTCGACAACAAGACTTCTTTTATTAAAAACACGAAAACCTTTGCTATGAGTAGAGTATCCAAGGAATATCCCTTCATAGGCTTTCTCTTCAAACTTGCCTAGGTTATCCTTGGTATTCAAAATAAAACAATTGCAACCAAAAACCTTGAAATATTCAATAGAAGGAATTTTGTTAAACCAAAGCTCATAAGGAGTCTTCTTAGTAATAGGTCTAATTAAGACTCTATTAATAACATGACACGCCGTATTAACGGCTTCCGCCCAAAAATATTGGGGGAGCTTATATTGGTTTAACATGACCCGGGCCATATCGCCAAGGGTTCTATTCTTTCTCTCCACAACACCATTTTGTTGAGGAGTACGGGGACAAGCAAAATGATGTCCAAAACCATTCTTTTCACAAAATCTTTTGAAATCAACATTATCAAATTCACCTCCATGATCACTCCTAATTTTGTTAATAGAAATACCTTTCTCATTTTGAACACGTTTACAAAAAGCAACAAATTCACGAAAGGTATCACTTTTGCAAGCAAGAAAAATAACCCAAGTAAATCTCGAAAAAACATCAACTAAAACAAAAGCATAAAGTTTGCCACCAAGGCTAGCTACTCTACTAGGCCCAAAGAGATCCATATGAATAAGTTGGAGGGGTCTAGTGGTACTCACAGAGTTGATGGATTTGAAGGATGACTTGGTCAACTTACTTTTCTCGCATTCTTCACATACCATATCCTTTTTGAAAGGGATGCTAGGAAGTCCTCGTACAAGCTTCTTGGAGGCGAAGCGAGAGATGGTATCCATGTTGGCGTGTCCAAGCCTCATGTGCCAAAGCCAACTCTCATCGTTCTTTGCAACTAGGCACCTGTCATTGTTAGTACCTTCAACAAGATAAAGAACATAAATATTGTTTTCTTTAATGCCTTCATACACAATAGTTCCATTGGAGCTATCGGTAATGTGGCATTTGAGTTTAACAAACTTGATATCATAACCATTATCGGTAAGATGGCTAATACTTAAGAGATTATGCTTGAGATTAGTAACAAGACAAACATTAATAATACAAGGATAAGGAGGAGAACCGATATTACCATTTCCATAATATAACCTTTAAGATTGTTACCGAAGGAGACGTGTCCTTCTTTCTTCATCGATAGCGTTGTAAAAAGTGAAGCATCACCGGTCATGTGCCGTGAACAACCGCTATCGAGAATCCATTTGCTTCTAGCATGAGAAGGATTCGTCACCTACAACATAAGTTGAAGATGAACATTTTGGTACCCATGATCTTATGGGTCCATGAGTGTTAGTCTTAGGAACCCACTTAAGAACTCTCATGTCAACTTGTTTTCTTGTATAACAAAAGTTAGAAGTGTGACCCACCAAACCACAATAATTGCACATCAAGGAAGATTTAGAAGAAGAAGTGTGAGTGTTGTACATGTGTGAGTTTCTAGTGTGAGAAGTTCTACCATGAGTGTTATGATGATAGTAAAAAGCATGATGAGAGGTGTTCTTCTTGACAAAGGGTCCTTTTCTTGTGTTAGAAAAGGAGTTGTGTGTAGTGTTCATGTAATGATTATGCCTAGCATTGTGATGAGTGTGAGGGTGTCTTGGAGCATGCATGTGAGTGGTATTCTTATTACCTAAATTCTTACTTCGTGTAAGAAGATCATTATACTTAATAGAGGTGGAATATTCTCTTCTATTAGTATCTTGACATTTGCGCATGGCAAATTCATAAGAGCTTCTCATGGATTGAATCTCATCATCCTTTTTCTTGATGGTGTCAAGAGATTCTTGAAATTTGAGTCGCAAAGACTCTATTTCATCCGTGTCGGAAATAGGAGATTTTCCCTTTACATCAATGATGATGCTTGAGAGCCTCTCTACTTCAAGTTGAAGAGCCTCAACCTCCTTGAGAGATTTCTTGTATTTATTCCGAACACCTTTGTGTTCTTCATGTAACTCAAGAATGGCTTTCTTCAAATCATCATAGGTAAGAGTGTTTAAAGAAAAATCATCAAGTACCTCATCGGTTGCCATGAGACAGACGTTGGCATTGTGTTTGCACTCCTTATCGTTGTCGGAGTTGCTCGCGTCGCTTTCACACCAAATGCTAGTGTTGGCGAACTTTCTAGAGGATGAGCTTCCCTTGCTAGGTTTCTCGTACTTGCTTGAGTCTTTTCGTATCATCGGACAATCCCTCTTGATGTGTCCGGGTCTTCTGCATTGATAGCACGCCGGGTCTTCTTCATTGTCCCGTCTAGAGCGGTTGGCCTTGTTGAACTTTAAGAACTTCCGGAAGTGCTTAGCTGTGAGAGCTATTTCTTCATCATCATCCGACTCATTGTCGTCGGAGCTATCCTTGGAGTAGGACCTTGAAGCTTTGAGAGCGAGAGTCTTCTCCTTCTCCTTCTCTTGAATGGAGGATTCCTCTTGATCCTTCATGTCGAGCTCGTGAGTCATTAGCTTACCCATGAGGGTCTCTAGGTTCATGACGGTTAGATCGTTCCCCTCAATGATTGCGGTAGCTTTAGGACTCCAAGCTTTCGTCAATCCTCTAAGAATTTTCTTTATCTTTTCATGAGCGGGATATTCCTTTCCAAGAGAAGAGAGAGGGTTAATAATGTCACCAAAACGAGTAAATATGCTAGCAATAGATTCATCATGCTTCATTTTAAAAGACTCATATTCTTGCGTGAGTCTACTGATCTTGGATTCCTTCACTTGTGAAGTTCCCTCGTGTGTGACTTCAAGTAACTTCCAAATCTCATTAGAAGTCTTGCAAGTAGAGATCCGGTTGAATTCACTACTGTCGAGGGCACAGTAAAGAGCATTCATTGCCTTGGCATCTCGACAAGCAAGCTTCTTAATGTTTTCGGCAAGTGTTTCCCGAAGGGTGTCAGAAGCAATATCCTCAATAGCTCTGGAAGGAGTAGGAAGGCCATTTATCATGCAATCCCATAAATCGAAATCTATGGACTTGAGATAAATGCCCATCCTAATCTTCCAGTAGTTATAGTTGGTACCATCAAATAGGGGAGGCCTATTTGTGGAGTGTCCCTCATTGTGAAACGTGTTGATGCTAGGGTTAGAGGCCATGGATCACTCAAGGGTGTAAATCTAAATCAAGAGAACGAGGCTCTGATACCAATTGTAAAACCCTAGAGGGGGGGTGAATAGGGAAATAAAATATAAACTACAACAATTAATGCAATAAAGGCAATTTAAAGTAAAGAGTAGAAAGATCAAACGCAAACGCAAGGATGTATCCTGGTATCCTCTTTGAGGTAATCCAGTCCCGGAACTCTCTCCGGCTTTAATCCACTATTATCCAAATAGTACACACGAGTTTGGATCCGAAGAACTTGCCAACTTCAACACGAGTTTGGATCCGAAGACTCGCCAACTTCTACACACGAGTTTTCTTACGAAGGCTCGCCAACTTCAAACAAAAGAGAATGAGAACTTGTTGATCTTCTAACACGTGAAGATCGAAATGTACAACTCTTTAATACTCTAGCACTTTGGGAGAGGATGACAATGAAAAGCTTTGAAGAGTATTAATGGTGGAGCTCTTGGTTGTTGGAAAATTTATGGAAGAGTTGGTGAAGAAGCTCAAGAGAGAGAGAGCTTCCTTTTATAAGAAAACCAAGAGTATGTGGCATTTAATGCTCTGAAATGCAGGCAGATCGGCATACCGCTGGTATGCCGGCCAAATAGTAACGGTCATAATTATGACCGTTCAAGAGCATTAAATGCGGCCATTAATGCGTGTCAGACCAAATCGAAGACTAAGTATTTGAAATTCGGTATACCGCCGGTATGCCGGAGCATACCGCCGGTATGCCGATAGAATGTCACAGAAAGTTTCGAGCTGCTAGAAACGGCATGCCGCCGGTATGCCGCATCATACCGTCGGTATGCCGACAGTTGATCACAGCAACTTTTGTGTTGCTAAAAACGGCATACCGCCGGTATGCCGCAGCATGCCGTCGGTATGCCGTCATTTCGAGACAGCAACTTTCTAGAGTCCAAAAATGGTATACCGCCGGTATGCCGAAGCATACCGTCGGTATGCCGCTTTTTGTCACAGAACCTTTTCTGGACACGAAAATGGTATACCGCCGGTATGCCGAAGCATACCGCCGGTATGCCGCTCTGAATGACATGTTTTTCGATTTGTGCTTTTAGTTATCATCCATCCTTTAGTGTTTACAGATATACCTAGATCAGTACAGACACGAAGACTCTAAGCAGGGAACGCCGGTAACTGCTACAGTCTTCAAGGAAGAAGGAGGAAGCTCTGGAAGTGAAGAACTCCATGAAGTACATCTTCTGAGAATATATGAATCTGAAGAACAGAAGACTAAACTACGAAGATGCTGTTAATTACTCAAAATAAAATGTGCCAACATATATATATATATATATATGAATTATATATATATATATATATATATATATATATATATATATATATATATATATATATATATATATATATATATAAAAATAAAAAAAAAAAAAAAAAAATATATATATATATATATATATATATATATATATATATATATATATATATATGTAGAGGAAGGATCAAGATCCCCACACTTTTTGTATCCCCAAGCATCTCCCCTATTTACACCGTTGGATGGTGCTTTAAGTCATCTAATCTTGACCGTTGATTTACCAATGGTTAAGATTAGATGACTTAAAGCACATCCAACGGATGTGAACATGGGGATGCATGGGGATGCAAAAAGTGTGGGGATGCCTATCCTTCCTCATATATATATATATATATATATATATATATATGAATTATATATATATATATAATTCATATATATATATATATATATATATATATATATATATATATATATATATATATATATATATATATCAAAAAAAATGTATATATATATATATGTATATATATATATATATATATATATATATATAATATATATATATATATATATATATATATATATATATATATATATATATATGTGAATTATATATATATATATATATATATATATATATATATATATATCCCTCCCCCACTCAGGTTTTTACGCGCCAGGCTATACAAACCTTTACGCGAAGGCCTCTAGTGGGACCCCCCTTACTTTGATGTTTACGCCTAGTTCGTCCAACAGCCTCTACGCGCCTGGCTTCAACTCAGCGTACTCCTACCCCTTTCCCCCGTCTCCTTCAGGCGGGCCCTCTCCCTTACCCAACCTCCACGCACAACACCCCCTCTATGCCAACCTTCATCTTGCCCCACCACCTGCGCACTACGCACCCCTCCCCTTCATCGACCAGTCTCTCGCACCATACACTTTGCCTTACGCCTCTTCTATCACCCATCTCATTCAACCCACCCAGGCCCTCACCATTCCCCCTCCCCCAGCACTCCCATTCGTTGCCCCTAGCCCCTGGCCTCCCATCAGAGCCCCCCGGCTCCCCTCATGTGGCCTTATCTCCTCCGAGGCCCCCGTCCCCCCCCATGTTCCTTCTATTATTCCAATCACCAACCCCTCACAATCTGCTCGCCCGAGCCGGGAGATCCCGCAGAGGTCGTCTCGGATGATGATCTTCCCCCTCCTCCAGTCGCCGTTGGGCCGACTGCGGTGCCTTCCTCTGTGAGCAGAGCATCCCCCGCCACTGGGACATCTCCACAGGCCGTCCCCCAACCAGCGCGTATCCCCCAGGCAGCTCCCACATACATCTACTTCCGTCCCGAGCAGATCCCCACCTCGATTGATCCCCCGCCCCCAGTAGCTCTTCCCTAATCCCCTCATCGGTCGACCCCTCTCCACCGACTTATGTAGCCAAGCTTCGTCCGGACCTTGCATCAGCCAAGGCACCTCTCGTCCCAGACATCAATCTTTCGGACATTGAGTACTCCCAGGAGTCACCGGTGCCTTCGGTTCCATTCACTGACTTAGAGATGTGCTCTATATCGAATGCATTCCCCTACACTTTCATCCTCAAATTTTTATCTGGCTGTCCCAAGCTCCCAAGGGTGCAAGAGACGATAGCCAGCTGGAGACTCACCGCATATTACCGGTTGGCACCCCTAGATCCCAAACACATTCTTCTTCACCTCTCATCCGACTCAGACCATAAGAAAGTCTAGTCTAAAGGCACGTGCAGGATTGATTCCCATCAGATGAAGATCATCAAGTGGTCAGCCAGCTTTACCACTAAAGAAGACTCAGCGACAGTTGCCGCCTGGATCACTCTGCCTAACCTGCCCCTCATTTGCTTCGTCCCAGCGACTCTCAGGTGTATCGCCAACTCTTTCGACACGTACGTGGCCTCTGCCCCTAAAACCAGCAACATAACCAAAGCCCACTACGCCAAAATCTGTGTCAAAATCGACCTCACCACCGAACCACCCAATTTCATCAACAATAAGCTGGGCAACCGAACCCACACCCAACAAATCCTCTACGATAACCACATCATGTTCCGCAACCATTGCCACTTAAGAGGTCATCTTCCGAAGCACTGCCACCGACTTCATCCAGAACTTAAGAAGAAACCACCCAGGAAAGACGGTGAGCCATCCGAGGATAGGACACCCTTGTCACCTCTCCTACCCCGCCTAAATTCTTACACCCGATTCGACTCCGGAGGTGATTCGTCGGACAGGAGTGAATCGCCCAGCAAAGCATTGATCCCCCATAACGTCCAAGCTCTCACCATATCCAACCAATTCGACGCTCTTGATTCGGAGGACACTGATGACCCCGAGGATACTGCCTCTCCCCCAGCCGACCGCGCGCTCACTGAGATTCTCCCCAATCTGGAAGGTGTAGAACAGTTCACTGACATCACCGAAGCTAACCAACAGCTCACCTTCGAAGACCCCGTGGCAGAGGCCCTAGCTATTCTAGGGCCAGACCTAGATTGGAGAGGACTCAAGGTCCTTGCCGCGGGGGTCCCTCTTCAGTAAACTAATCTCCTTATAGGGAGCACCAGTGACTCCATAATCATCCTACCAGAGAATCCTATCCTGGACTCTGCCGAAGAATCGGTCAATCAGCAACAGACAACGCAGGAGCAATCATGTAACAATCATCCCCCTCAACGGAGGCTGGCCCTCCTTCCTCGAGCGGGGCCAATGCTAACTACGGACCTCTGTAACCACTACCATCCAAACCAGATCCTCAGCCAAGTGGAACAAAAAAAACCCTTCCACAAAATCCTTAATGCTTAACATCCTATCCTGGAATGTCCGCGGTCTGGCGAACAAACCGACGTTAAGGAGAATAACCAATCTGCGGAAAATCCATAAGATAGACATTCTAATCATTCTTGAACCCAAAATCCCCTCCAAAAGACTCAAATCTATCCAACTGCAACTGGGGCTTCCTTTGGCCATAGCTGGAAGACACGATATTTGGATCCTCTGCACGAAGGACGTCACACTTGAAGTCATCCAGGACTCCCGGTAGGCCCTCTCCTGTTGGTTCAAACACTCAAAACTATCCAACCGCTCCATCCTCTCAGCGGTCCACGGCAGCTGCGATGTTGCGGAGAGGAAGCAACTCTGGGACGACCTCCTTGACATCCATCTCCTCCACACCAACTCCCCTTGGCTTTGCATCGGGGACTTCAATGCGATCACCTGTAGCGCGAAGAAAACTGGTGGCTGCCCCCCCTCCGTCCCGGCCATGCTTGACTTCAACAACTTTATCTTCAATGCCCACTCAACCACTCTCCAGTTCACTGGCAATGCATTCACCTGGTGCAACATGCAGGATGGCGACCGTCGTCAATACTCTAGGCTAGACAGGGCCCTCACGAATGCTTTCTGTCACGGAATGTGGATCACAACCAATCTGTCCCACCTCAGCTCCACAGAATCAGACCACACTCCCCTGCTGGTGGAGATAAAAAACAAGACTAACTCATCCAAAAAGAACTTTCAATTCCTTGATTTCTGGACCGGGCATCCAGACTTTCTGGGCATCGTAGCGAAAGCATGGAACCGCGAGGACTCCCCCAACCCTCTTGTTCGGGTGAGCAACAAGCTTAAAGCCACCAGGAAAGCCTTGTCCGTCTGGAGCAAGCTAGCCTACAGAGATATCTTCTAAGCCGTTCGCGTCGCCGAGGACGACGTCACCCGCACCGAAGCCCTAGTCGTCACGGATCGCTCCTTAGCGGCTAGAAGATCCCTCAACCTCACCAAGGCTATGCTTAAATTCAGGATCAAAGTAGAGACCGACTTCTGGAAACAGAAAGTGCGGTTGAAATGGGATAGCAAGGGGGACAAAAACTCGAAGTACTTTCATGCTTGCGTTAACGGGCGTAGACAGAACCTCTCGATTCACAGGACAACCGATGACAATGGGAACATCATTACTGACCAAAAGAGCATCCACGAAGCAGCTACAGATTTCTATTCCAAACTTTTCACCAAAGAGACGGTTCATAAAGATAGATCATTCCTCGACCAAATCCCCCTACTCATCAACGACACCGACAACGCCCAGTTGAACCGTCTTTCCTTAGTTCAGAAAGTTAAAGATGCAGTATGGGCCCTGAACGAGCACAGTGCCCCAGGTTCGGACGAGTTTTCAGAGGTATTCTTTCGCTCATGCTGGGATATTGTCAAGCATGACATCACCGAAGCGGCGATCGCTTTCTTCGAAGGCGCTATATACCCTAAAGCCATTTCTAGTGCCAACCTGATCCTAATCCCAAAAAAGACAACCCAGAGTCCTTTCGTGACTTTCGACCTATTAGTCTTTGCAACTTCACCAACAAGATCATATCCAAGGTCATCGCGACCAGAATGGCTGGTATTCTTCCCAAGATCATCTCGGAGGAGCAAAGTGGGTTTGTTCGTGGGAGGAACATCCAAGACAATATTATGCTAGCCCAAGAGTTAATCACCTGCGTGAAATTCCCAGTGAGGGGAGGCTACATTGCCATTAAAATTGACATAGAGAAAGCTTATGACAGACTAGATTGGCAATTCATGATCTGGATTTTCAGAGCTTTCGAATTTTCGGAAACTTGGACCAATATCGTCTGGAGATCCATCAGCAACTCGTGGTTCTCCACGGTCATCAATGGCCACGATGAAGGATTTTTTAAATCCAACCCTGGGGTGAGACAAGGCGACCCACTATCCTCCACTGTTTTCATCATAGCTGCCGAAGCCCTGAGTAGGAACCTTAATAATATGATCAACATCCCTAACTTTCAACACTATCATACATCTAGCGGATGCCCTATCATCACTCATCTAGCCTTCGCAGACGACCTTCTCATCTTCTCTTCCGGGGATGAAGGCACAGAGGCAGTGGTTCACAATACCCTGATTAGATACTCTAGATGCTCCGGCCAGAAAATCAATAATTCCAAGAGCGCCATCTACGCCCACCATAACACTAATAGAGACCACGCCAACAACCTCTCCAAATTAACTTCCTTCTCAGTTGCAAAGCCCCCATTCTACTATCTCGGGTGCCCTTTAGTGTATGGAAAATCCAATGTCGGCATATTCGAGGACTTAATCACCAAAATTAGGAAGAAACTGGAAGGGTGGTACAATGCTACCTTATCCCCAGGTGGCAAGATGATTCTCATCAATTACGTGCTATCCTCCATCTCCATCCATACCCTAGCGGCGTGTTCACCGCCCATTAAGGTTCTTTCTTCGATCGAACAGATATTTTGTAATTTTTCTAGGGGCATAGCAACGACCAGGATAAACATCACTGGGCTAGCTGGGATTCTATGGCCCACCTGACAGGCGAGGGGGGCTTGGGATTCACCAAACTCACTCACATTATCAAAGCATTCTCGATGAAACTGTTGTGAAAACTCCGCACGAGCAACAACTTATGGGGCAGGTTTATGAAAGCCAGATATTTCAAACACATCCACCCCACTATGGCCATATACAATAGCAGATCCTCAGCGGCTTGGCGCCGTATCCAAATCGGCCGCGACCTCGCCGAGCCAGCAATGCGTCTCCAGCTGGGAGCGGGCAACTCTAACCCATTCCTCGAGAGATGGGTTGGAGACAGCATAATCTCGAGTCTTACGGAGACCCCGAGAGATTGTAGGATCAGAGACTTGTGGAACCCCTCTACCGACGACTGGAACTGGGACCAGGTTCTTCAGTGGTCCGGTAACGACGCAGCTGAAGGCATCCGCGAGAGAGGGTTACGCATCAGTAACGAGGAGGATGTGTTGAAATGGTCCCTTGAGGCCTCGGAGGCTTTTTCGGTAAGGTCGGCGAGAATCGCTATCCAGGGCGCCGGTCAACCGTACCTCCCCATTGCCCACTTTTGGCACTCCTGCATCCTGAAGAAGTGGTCCTTCCTCTTATGGAGAGCCATCAGCAAGAAACTGCCGACAGACGACATCCTTAATACCATCAGGTTTAGCCTAGCGTCTGCTTGCTCCTGCTGCTTCGAGCGTCAGACGGAGACCATCGATCACACCTTCCGCCAGGGGACACTGCCAGACAGGACTTGGACAACCCTAAACCAGCTATTCAGCATCGAGCTGGACGGTGGACGCTTCCACGATCTACTGGCTACCTGGGGCTCTGCATCCCACGGCCACCAGATCATCGCAGCGGCCGCTACATGGGTAATATGGAAGAATCGCAACAAGGCGAGATTCGAAGGTCGCCAATACTCGGCAGACCAGCTCCTGCAGGAAGTTGCCCGCCAATGTCGTAAGCGGAGCACCCGGTGTTCCCTCAGTTCGAGAGCTTTCTGGTCGGTGCTCCCCTCCTAGCCCATGGCACTTGTTTTGGTTCTCTTCTTTTTGTGGTATACTTGTATAGGCTTCAGCATTTTGCGCCTTGTATACGGGTTTTGTCTGCAGTTTTGAGCCGCCTTCAATAAAGCGAGGGGGTTTTAAAATATATATATATATATATATATATATATATATATATATATATATATATATATATATATATATATAAGGCAAAAAGGGGATATATATACATATATGACAGAAATATTTGAAAGTAAAATTAGGGACTAAAACCCACAAGTCCAGAATCTTAGTAACTTCATATAAACTTAGAAAATATGAATTAAATCTCAGAAATTTGAAATATGACAAAACAACTCAAATGTATATATAAATCGAAACCCGAAATCCAACTCAATTCCAAAAATGCAATATACACAACTAGAACTCACGAAACTTGGCAAACACGAAGGTGTCTATGTGTGTGACGTTCTCGGGTACTCATGGGTCGAACCCGTGTCCGTATCGTGTCCACGGAGTACGTATCGAAAAATCGAACTCGCGTGTCGTGCACGTGTGTTTCGCCTGATTGGACGCCGCACACAACACAAGAAGCCTTGTGCTCATGCACATAGCTAGGTAGGGTCCCAGGGTAGGTCTAGAACACGATGACATGACACCATGTCGCATCTACGTGACACAGCGACATGCGAACCCCCGTGCGTCCTGCGCGCGTGCGCTCTCGTAGACGCGTGTCGGGCCTCGTGGCTCGTGATTTGAGCCACGTCGCAACTCGGGATCAAGTCCCTGGGTAGTCTAGGTATAGGGCTTCATGCTTGTGCTCCTGGAACGGGTCCTCGATGCACCGTGTCCGTGTACGAAGGCCATGTCAGCAGCACTTTTCAGCCGCGTGCATAGTACGGGCTGAACAGTGCACACGAGATTTCTCCGGACACGCTTCACGAAATGACGTGAAATTTTACGGACATGTGGGATGAGGTTTCCCCCATGTGCTCAAATTATTTTACGTGAAACGGAGCCCTGTGCGTCGAGTTATGATGCTCGGACAGCAGGGCATGCACGGGGCCGTGCACGGGCCTCGTACACGCGTGTCCGTGTCCGATTCGGATACTGAAATCGTATCGATTTCAGATCCATCTTCACGAAAGTTGTTACAAATAATATTAGCAAGGAATTCGTGAAAACAAAATCAAAAAATAATACTTTTCAGTTCTAAGTGGCATTTCGTCGAACACGTGTTCCATAGGACTGACACGTGTCCGATACGGCTATTAAATGAACTCACAAACCTACCAAAATTCATGCACAGATCTGGGGTACCTATATGGATGCTAAAATACAGAAATTTCAGAAGGAACAATGGTAGAACGAGGTTTACCTATTGAGAGTTGGAATCTCAATGAAAGTAAATTCTCGAGCGCTTTGACGATCGGTTTCTCCCGAGTATACGTCTCCAACTCCTTTCTAGCAATACTCCAGCAAGTTCTTCTCCTCCCCACGGTCACAACACAATTTGTTTGGCGCGAATCGGATGCCGTATGAGAAAGTTAGGGTTTAGTCATGGTCCAAGCACTCTTAAGTTGCTAAAAAGGTACATTGACAAAAGGCTTAATGAAAAATAGCTAAAAATGAATTAAATAATTCTTAAAAATAGGCAATAATTCTAAATTAAATCTAAAAAGCCAATAATAAATCTAATTACATTATTAGGCTTCTAATCAAGGTTGACTAAGGTTATACCACCTTCTACCACCCGGAACATCAATCAAAGCTACACAACAATCAATACAAATTAAATAATACACAATGACTAAAATACCCCTAATTAGAAAAAGTGAGTGTGACAGGTAATTAGGTTTCTAATGTCATGGTTAGTCTCTGATCATGGTTAGCTAAGGTTAAACCGACTACTAACACAACACCAATTAAAATATTATAAATTAATCAAAAAAATCACATAATTACCAAAATACCCTTATTTTAGAAAAGTGGTGGTTACAAATCTACCCTCCTTAAAATAATTTCGTCCTCGAAACTAAAGTGGTCGTACCCCTTCTAGGTTAAACCCCCAACAATCATAGTCTTAAGAAAACTTATCTAAATCATGTAGTTGGAAAGATATCATACAGGGTTATGGTAGGTAATATCAGTCTGAGGTCTCATCATCTAGCCATTATAGTCATACTTGATCAAAAGTAGTCATAAGGTATCAAAACATACAAACAATATGGTAGGGTACAATAATCATCAAGACAGGATAAGGTATGGGTCAAGAACTCACCTCTACTAGGTCTGGTAGCTGGAACTCTCTCCTGGAGATAGGCCTCGACTAGGGACAGGTGCAGTAGGACAGTCTTGTGCAGCTGACCCACAAAATAGGCACAATTCTAGTCTCTTCCTACAATCCTTCCATACGTGCCCAGGCTTCTTACAGAAGGCACAGGTAGGCACTCGCTCAACTGGCCTCTGCTGGACAGAAATCTAAACTGGATAGGCTGGTCTAGGCTGGAAGCCGGGGTACTCCTGAGGCTCTGGGTATATACTGCTCCTCGCCCTCTTGGGACTAGGCTCTCCCCTCGAATGCATGTAATCCTACAACAGTTGGATACTGAGACTCTGCTCTCTCATAAGCTCAGCCTGAAGTCTCTGTACCTCCCACACATCCTAAAGAAGTCTGTAAATCTGAGCCGTATCAGGAATGGCATGGGGTACCACTCCAGGAGGCAAAGGAAGGCCCTCAGTCTCCGGCTGAACTGTAGCCCTCTCCTGAAGGATAGGAAATGGAGAAAAACTCTCCGGTGAGGCTGCTAACACCTCCTGAGCAATGGAAGGGGGAAGTACTATCTCGGTCTCATCCGTAACTGCAGCTATGCACTGGGGACAGACTCTGGTCATGGGTGCCATACTGGAAAAGATAAGAAAAATAATAATTCATCGGGCTGTAAGGCAGTCTATCATCCTATATGAAAACAGGTAATTATAAAAAAAAAACAACAACTAGGAATTAACTATAAAGCGTTACTATTCTAAAGATGATCAAATCATAAGTTTAAAGCAGGACTGGTAATAGCATTGAAATCCATTCACGATATATATAAAAGAAAATTTAGTCTCGACACGATCTAAGTTGATCAATCTTCGAATAAATCAAGATTTGGGCAAGATGGAGAACAAGGTCATCGAAGTCTGAGCACGAGCATCCAAGGATGGAGATCTAGGTCACAATTAAATTTAATTCAATTGAGTATGACCCAGGATATTAATATGATAAGAAAAGATGACCAAAGTCGATTGGTTGTGATCAAGGGAGTTAGGATTCAATGATATTGAAAACTTTTAAAGGATAATTCAAAGATATGGAATAAGTCAATTTTCCTCTTTTGATAGGGAAAACAAAAGACAAGGTTTCATAGGGAAGTCATGTTAATCATCTCTCTCTGATACCATCAAGCTTATCTAATCATCATTTGCCAATTATATCTTTATTTCATAAGTCCAAATATTAAAATCAACCTTTATATGACAACCACCAAGAATTTATACCCTTTCGTTGTGAAGATTGGACCTTGTCATGATCATCATAGGCTCAATTCCTAAATTCCAAAACATTACTCATGAAGCATACCCTTTTATTTATTAGCACTCAATACTAACCACTTAATCATCTTTTAAATCCAAATTCTTCCACCTTGTCTTAAATTAGATCCGAAACCTCTAAATCAAGTTTTATGAAATTCTTGAACTTGTTCAAATTACTCTCCTCGTGTTATTCAATCTAAAACCACTAGGCCTTACAAAACTTATTCTCCATTATAAAATCAACCTTCATATTTTCTTCAACGTACACCCTCAAATATTATTCCCCTTAAATTTAAAATTTTCTCAAAATCTTTATATTTTCTATAACTCAAAAATCCTTGTGTTCTTTCTGTTCTTAACCATTTTCTTGTAATATCTTATTCAATTTCGTATTGCCATCGAATACAATTAAAATCTCTTCTCCATTACTAAATCCCTAAATTTAACATCATAGCCTTAAAGTGAAACGTCTCAAGAATCAATAACCAAAATTTATCCAAGTCCTCAAAACTAAGTTGACCTCGAATATCCTCATCAGTTTTTTTAATACATCTACGAATTATTCATACCCAAAATATTTCTCTAAGTGTGATCGTTTCTAATTGATAATATTGATCTCTTGATTTCATTCCCAATCTTTACCACATCTCTATCTCAAAATTCTATATCAAGGTCCATCATATTATATTCCTACCTAGATTATCATGAGATAACAAATTACGTTCTTTTCGAGCTAGATGATTTACGTTACTTCCTCGACCTTTCCAAGGTAAAAAGATATAGAGATTCAAAGATTTCAAAGTATAGATGACATAATTAGATACGTGATAGATGATTGATGTAATTGGGATAGAGTTAATTAAGTTAAGGAAAAATGGTAATACAAGAAATAATGATAAGAAAGAAATAATGATAAAATCTGTTCTTGCTCATCTGTTCAAAAGGAATGAACCAATTTTAAGATATAATCTGATAACCATACACGTCTTCCTGAAATTATATTGCTAGAATTTCGTCACGTCAGTAAGCATAGCTGCAATAAATAATAGCGTCCGTAACTAAGGTATACACCCTATAATCATGTTATCTAGAATTCTTACCACGCCAATCGATATGGCTGCAAGAGAATCTAAATTCTATAACTAGGATAAGTATATCTAAATCAGGCTCTATGTCCTTGTCATGCTAGCCAGTATGACTGCGATAAATTCTAACTCCACAAATAAAGTAGACATTTACCTTTCTCACTGTCCTTATCAAGTATGTTATAAGGTTATACCCTAAATTCCAAAATAAAAATAAGATAAATAAATATATTTAAATACAAACTCAAAGTTAACAACTAATTATCAAGATTCAAAATTCAACAATGAATCCATCAAAATAAAATTCAATAACAAGGAGTAATGGATGAATCGAATGAATAATGGGTGAATCAAATCAAGGAAAAAGATTTCAAATCGAAGTTAAAATAAGGGGCTGTTTGGATAGATGTAACTCTTTGAAAGTGTGAAAGTGGCACTTACGTCATGATGAGTTGCAGTTGAAAGTGTGAAAGTGGCACTTTCTAAAATGTGTTTGGATGTAGTACTTTTTGTCTCCTGCAAGTGAAAGAAAAATGGGTTTGGTATTTGGATGGTTGCTGAAAGTGGAGAGAAAAGAAGTTCGGTTGTTTGGATGGTTGTTGAAAGTGGATGTTGGTGAAAAATGTGATAAATTTCGGTATGTTTACTCTCAAATTTATTTTATTATTGATTAAAAAATTAGAATATAAAATTTATCAAATAATTATTGATTATTTTAATTAACATATAATTAATGTATGTAAAATTTCTTTAAAAATAAAATTTTCATAAATTAACAAGAAAATCTTAACAAAATTCTCACAGATTAGGCTTAATTACCAAAAAAATAATTTTGTAAAATAATTATTAAAAGTGAATGTTGGTTTGAGTTATGGTTGTTAAAAATATAAGTTAGTTTTTTTTTATCACAAATAGATGGCTATATAAATTTGCTCAAATAACTAATAAAATAATGTCCTAAATTGCCTTATTTTTTTCAAATAATTTCTCAAATGTTCCAAATATTTTCCTATAATTTATCTAATTAATTTCTCATTAATTTTTCAAATACTTACTCTTTAATTTGAAGATATGGTAACCCATAATAAAGTTGGAGTTGAAGATATGGTAACCCATAATAAAGTTAATTACCATAATTAAACACATTACAATAATAATAATAATTATTATTATTACTATTATTATTATTTTTACTACAATATAAATTAATTACCATTATTAATACTAAATATTTAAATTACAAAATTTTAACAACTAATTATTTATCATCAAGCAAGTAAGCATCTGATTTGTGATATGTAGTGGGGCTATGTTATGCTACTTCTTGCTACTTCTGTTTGCCAAACCTTTTTTTGACCAACGGAAAGTTGGTTCAAAAACCCATTGTCATTTCCTCTCTACTGTTCTTCTTCTTCCTACTTTTTCTTCTTCCTTGCTTTCATACAACCAATGGAGATCTGGTCGGATGGGTCGAGCGGATCGACGAGCACATGCTCGACCCCAGCCGCAGCGGCCTCCTCCACGTGGGCCTCGCTCGGCAGTCTCCTCCGTACGGGCCACGGTCTGCGCTCTTGGCTGCTCCAGCCACGGCGACGACTAATTCGTCGACGTTGAGGCTGCTTCGACCAACCGGTGCAATAAAGTCTGGTTGTCGTCGCTCGGTTGTTTTTTTTCAGTTTCTGACATTTTTGAGAAGTAAACTCACTTTTTTCTCTTCTTCGGAGGAGTTTCGTCTGAAAATTGGGGGAGGTGAAAGTGAAGGATTGAAGGAGGGGACATGAACTGGATTACATCAAATCAAGAAAAAAAACTCACTTTCATCTCGGCAACCAAACGCCTGAACTGATTGGAGTTCCTTCCGGATGCAAAAAAATCTCCTAGTTTCACCCCAGTTTCATATAACCAAACAGGCTCTAAGATTCTCAAGGGTCGTCCCAAGAATCTCTCAAGGAATCCTAACAGTGATTGAGTATCCTCTCATTCTAACACTTTACTTTCTATACTCTATAGCAGGCTCGTAGTAGTACAACTAAGTCATTGTACTACCACGACATTATACTAATACAAATCTGGACCTGCATGGGCCACCACTAAAAACATGTCACGATCCGCACCCAGTGTAAGTGTACAAGAAGTGGATACGTCCAGCCTACGCCGCAGTATCGACGGTAGAACGCTGTCCTAGGTCCAACATCTAATACAATCTAGTATATGCTCCGAATGGAGAACAACATAATAAGTAATCTCAATCACAAACTAAGATGGAAATAATGATAAGACTCTCAACAGAGAGAGAGAAAGAGAGAGAGAGAGAGGGAGAAAGAGAGTCACAAATATAAATAATAAGTCTCGGTACAAGACTCCTTAAATAATATCTCAATACAATCGCAAATGTCTTAAGAACTAGATAATAAGAAAGTCTAGACTTAGCTAATGGCAAGTCCTCAACGATTACTGGATCCTGCTGAGGGTCCAGGTCACCTGTGTCAACTAGGCCTGCACCATAGTAAGTATTGCAGCAATTCCCATCAGCTGTAATATTTTCAACGGGTCCAGTTAGGACAGGAACGAATACATATCATTCACACAGATCATAATATAAAAGAAAATATAAAACAAGCTATAGAATAATATACATGAGCTGCTGTAAAGAAATAGTAGAGAGA